>NW_021011483.1:3842620-3880805 GCF_003987935.1 Bombyx mandarina
TAACGTCACACATCACCTCGACATTAGATAGGTCATCGAAACAAGTTGTAGCGGAGGACTTCCTTCACCGCTTCAAATTGTCCGACGATATTAGGGAACTCCTTAGAGCTAAGAACGCTTCGATACGCGCCTACGACAGGTATCCTACCGCGGAAAATCGTATTCGAATGCGTGCCCTACAACGCGACGTAAAGTCTCGCATCGCCGAAGTCCGAGATGCCAGATGGTCTGATTTCTTAGAAGGACTCGCGCCCTCCCAAAGGTCTTACTACTGCTTAGCTCGTACTCTCAAATCGGATACGGTAGTAACTATGCCCCCCCTCGTAGGCCCCTCAGGCCCACTCGCGGCGTTCGATGATGACAAAAAAGCAGAGCTGCTGGCCCATACATTGCAAACCCAGTGCACGCCCAGCACTCAATCCGTGGATCTGTTCATGTAGAATTAGTAGACAGTGAGATAGAACGCAGAGCCTCCTTGCCACCCTCGGATGCGTTACTACCCGTCACCCCGATGGAAAGCCCGTCACCCCGTTAAAGACTTAATCAAAGACCTACGTCCCCGCAAGGCTCCCGGTTCCGACGGTATATCCAACCGCGTTATTAAACTTCTACCCGTCCAACTCATCGTGATCTTGGCATCTATTTCAATGCCGCTATGGCGAACTGTATCTTTCCCGCGGTGTGGAAAGAAGCGGACGTTATCGGCATACATAAACCCGGTAAACCAAAAAATCATCCGACGAGCTACCGCTCGATTAGCCTCCTCATGTCTCTAGGCAAACTGTATGAGCGTCTGCTCTACAAACGCCTCAGAGACTTCGTCTCATCCAAGGGCATTCTCATCGATGAACAATTCGGATTCCGTACAAATCACTCATGCGTTCAACAGGTGCACCGCCTCACGGAGTACATTCTTGTGGGGCTTAATCGACCAAAACCATTATACACGGGAGCTCTCTTCTTCGACGTCGCAAAAGCGTTCGACAAAGTCTGGCACAATGGTTTGATTTTCAAACTATTCAACATGGGCGTGCCGGATAGTCTCGTGCTCATCATACGGGACTTCTTGTCGAACCGCTCTTTTCGATATCGAGTTGAGGGAACCCGCTCTTCCCCACGACCTCTCACAGCTGGAGTCCCGCAAGGCTCTGTCCTCTCACCCCTCCTATTTAGCTTATTCGTTAACGATATTCCCCGGTCGCCGCCGACCCATTTAGCTTTATTCGCCTACGACACGACTGTTTACTATTCCAGTAGAAACAACCACCTAATCGCGAAGAAGCTTCAGAGCGCAGCCCTAGCCCTAGGACAGTGGTTCCGAAAATGGCGCATAGACATCAACCCAGCGAAAAGTACTGCGGTGCTATTTCAGAGGGGAAGCTCCACACGGATTTCCTCCCGTATTAGGAGGAGGAATCTCACACCCCCGATTACTCTCTTTAGTCAATCCATACCCTGGACCAGGAAGGTCAAGTACCTGGGCGTTACCCTGGATGCATCGATGACTTTCCGCCCGCATATAAAATCAGTCCGTGACCGTGCCGCGTTTATTCTCGGTAGACTCTACCCCATGATCTGTAAGCGAAGTAAAATGTCCCTTTTTTTTTATTGCTTTGATGGGTGGACGAGCTCACAGCCCGCCTGGTGTTAAGTGGTTACTGGAGCCCATGGGCATCTACAACGTAAATGTGCCACCCACCTTGAGATATAAGTTCTAAGGTCTCAAGTATAGTTACAACGGCTGCCCCACCCTTCAAACCGAAACGCATTACTGCTTCACGGCAGAAATAGGCAGGGAAATCGGAACAAGGTGACACTTTACAAAACTTGCATAAGGCCCGTCATGACTTACGCGAGTGTGGTGTTCGCTCACGCGGCCCGTACACACATAGACACCCTTCAATCTCTACAATCCCGCTTTTGCAGGTTAGCCGTCGGAGCTCCGTGGTTCGTGAGGAACGTTGACCTACACGACGACCTGGGCCTCGAATCTATACAGAAATACATGAAGTCAGCGTCGGAACGGTACTTCGATAAGGCTATGCGTCATGATAATCGCCTTATCGTAGCCGCCGCTGACTACTCCCCGAATCCTGATCATGCAGGAGCCAGTCACCGTCGACGCCCTAGACACGTCCTTACGGATCCATCAGATCCAATAACCTTTGCATTAGACGCCTTCAGCTCTAACACTAGGAGCAGGCTTAGGGACCTCGGTAACCGTACTCGTCGAACTCGACAAAGAGTTCGCCGTGCAACCTAACCCATGAATCAGCTCGCTGAGTTTCTCGCCGGATCTTCTCAGCGGGTCGCGATTCCGATCCGGTAGTAGATTCATTCGCGAAGCAGCTACTCTTGAGCTGTTAGGTCTCCTTCGGAGGCGCTCGGGTAGCTGTTAGCAAATCCTACCCCTCCTGGCTGAGCCTTTGCTCGTCCACCTGTCCTGGTGAAACTGGAAAGGCCCCCGGGCCACCAGTAATCCTTCAATCATAAAAAAAAAAACATTGTCATTATACATATGTATGTATGTCATCAGAAAACAACATAACAAATCCGTCTGTACTTCACTATGATGCACATAGTTGTACTCTTAGATTAGCCTTTAATTGAAAGCTAACAGTTCGTAATTCTAAGAGTCGTAAGTCGTAACTCGCGACTCTCAGAGCGTGGTACTAAAAGTTCGCTTTACATATAATCTGTGTCAATGACAACTACAGAACGCACTCGGTAATGAGCCAATTGTCGATGCTTCTTACTTATTAAAGAATAACTTAATGATTGTCCTGAATTAAATATGTATTCGAATGCCGTGTCCTCATAGAATCGCATAATGTTGAGGAAAAGCACTAAAGGTCACATCCTCAGAGGCATTTATAATCCAGTTTCAATACCTGCGGTAAATTGCTTCTTTATTTGTATATTAACATTCATAACATGCAGGTTGTAAGCGGTTCACGTGCGCGGCATGGATGATCCCAGAAGACGTCGGGATCCTAGCGCCTCAGGGGAAAGGCGGAAATATAACGCCACTTCCAGGTCCTACAAGAAAGACATTGCCAAGGTGAAATCGGAACACGTTGGCAGAAGTTTGCGAGCGATCCATAAGCCCGGTTGCATCTTCGCAGTGATTTTGAAAACCTGCGCCCCTAAGCTAAAGCCCGCGCTAACGCGTTTGTATCGCCTATCTTATTGCACTTCATGGAATACCGCACATGTCCACCCTATACCCAAGAAGGGTGACGGTCGGACCCATCGCACAATAGGCCTATAGGGCTATCTTCTTGTATACCTTACAGGTGGGCTGTAGCCTTGGAGAGTAAGAGTGCGGCTCTCGCTATAAGCCTTGATATCGCGTAGACCTTCGACAGGATTTGACATAGGGCACTTCTGTCGAAGTTACCATCTTACAGAATCCCAGAGACTCTGCAGGTGGGTCGCTAGCTTTTTGGATGGGCGGAACATTAACGCTGGCGTTTCAGGCTCGGTGCTCTCCCCTACGCTTTTCATCCTGTATATCAATGACATGCTATCCGTTCATGGCGTGCATTGCTATACAGATGACAGCACGGGGGATGCGCGATATCAGAGTATTTTTCGGAGCGTGGTGCGGGAAAGACGATCTAAGCTTGTGTCTGAAGTGGAGAACTCTCAGTGGCGAGTCTCCGAGTGGAGTGGCAATTAAAACGTTGCAGAATAGAACACTAGAGGACTGTGAAGGTCCGCGTACAACGCACCAGGGAGTAATTAGGTGCCATTTAGACGATCAGGCAGAGAGATAAAAACCCAAATACAAAAAACAATGAACTTCCAATTTCCCATAAAATGAGATATTAGCTCCTATCGCGCAATTCACCTCAAGTAACCATAAAACGAGCAATATCCATGAGCCGTTCCAAAACTGATCAAACGAGACCGTGCACGACCCGCCGACGTGATAGATAGATAAGCTTCTAATACATACTGTTATTGCGATCTGAGATATTAACCAAATAGGCGCTTATTATTCGGCCTCGTTTGTCTCTGCGCTACAACACACAATATGTAAGTGGGAGCCGTGGAGACGACGCTGGAAAACAGTATTAATAATCCAAGCGACAAGATGCTACAATACTTGTCACGCTGTCAATGAGGTCCGGTAACAACTTTGTACCAGATGGGCCACGAGCTCGTCTGTCGCTACAGAGCAAATTTAAATTCTTATTATTCAGCTGTTTCCACGATTTAATACAAGTATGTCGATATAATCAGAGATTTTAATGAACCGGACTTTTGTGATGAGAGTTTTTGCTGAACAAAGACCGCATGGACCTTAATATCTGTTCCGACCTTGTGGGAAACACGACCCCCGCCTTTGAACCCCTCCTACAAAGAAAGTTGCTAATTAAAAGTTTATTGACTCAGGTGTCCTTCTGTGACCGGCCACGCGCGTCGAACAATGCATACTTTATCTAACAATGCTCTGTAATAAAAAAATAACACTCGGTGAAATAAAACCTTTAGAATAACAATAATTAGCGTGATGTTTTTTCTGTTCGCAAACAACTGCAACGTACGCGTCAGTAGAGAGGCTACAAGACCGTCGCCGCGTCGATTGGTTATCTACAATCGCGCACGTCGCCACGTCGCGTTGGGTGCTTTGGGTGCCTTTTATTCAGGATAAGTATCATGTGGGTGGTCTGATTAAAAACCCAGCTGAAAGGTTTTCTCATAAGCCAGAACATGAAGGGGATGCGACCCTGGTTAGGTTACTACTACTCATTATCGTATTGTGTAGTTGTTAACTCTCGCCATTGCCCTATCTAGTCCAATGCTTGGTAGCTCCTCTGTCGTGTGTTGTGGTTAGCGCGGTTGTCTAAGATGTCGGCCTCAATCCCAACTCATCTCGTTTAGATTTATTAATGTGATCTAATCGTAACACCTGCGGGCAAATAGTCTCTGTGTCTGTCTGCACACGGCGCGTCGCAGACTGTTTGTTCTGCGCACACAATATTGTATTTGTCACCAGAATCCGAAATTTGGCGTAAACATAACGGAGCGTTTATTTCTCTAGCGCTTTCTTTTTTGCTGCATCGCTGATCAAATGTAGGCGCGCTCGAGGTCTTGTAGCATTTTGTGAACTTAAGTACCATACTTAAGTTCACAAAATGCTACAAGCTACTGTTAACAACACACTATCTTTTTTTTATATTCTTAAATGGGTGGACGAGCTCACAGCCCACCCGGTGTTATGTGGTTACTGGAGCCTATAGACATCAACAACGTAAATGCACCACCTACCTTGAGATAAGTTCTAAGGTGTCAGTATCGTTACAACGGCTGCCCCACCCTTCAAACCGAAACGCATTACTGCTTCACGGTAGAAATAGGCACGGCGATGGTACCTATCCGCGCGGACTCACAAAAGTTCCTACCACCAGTTTGAATCTCACGTAGAATAAATTTGATTATTGACACACGTATCTCACAAAACTGGTTGTCAGTTTCAAGTTGGTCATTTACGACGAGTGAGCTTCATGGATTCGCGGCTACCGACCTTCTAGCATGTGGCTCTTGGCCGGTACGAATGCATCGCTGATGGATCCCGGCAGATATCATGAATAAAGAATCAAACACAGGCTAAACTTCTATTGGCACTCACCTATACTGTACTGCACCGGTCGCGAAAATATACTGCCCTAAATAAATACCCGAAAACAGTATGGATATCAGTATGGAAAGATATATCGTAACTTGGTAGCGACCGAACTGTCCCAGCTCCCCCCACACCGCGTCCATATCCAGTTCATTACTACGAGTAGAACGAGACATTGTCACTGCTACGTCACACAGATCTAAAACTCTTTTCACATCACAATTCCGTTTTATTATTTCATTTGTTGTTTGATACAGCTACTCAAGGCGCGAGCCGACGTGCGTCTGCCGACTGTATCCTTATTCTTGAACAAAACGAGACTTAATCTAAAAAATACTACGTGATAGTCTTCGTAGTGATACACCGCCATATCTATAATATATTTATCATTGATTTGTATCTTTGTCATGTTATTGCGCTATTGCTTAAACTTTATCCGCAAACTAAGTGACATTGTGTTATGTCGTCCACATAACACCCCGATCACTATCAGTGCCGACCGACACGTCCAAAACTTAAGCATAATATTTCCGTAATCAATAGGTACATATAATAAAACAATAGAATCCAGCAAGTCTCATAACGAAATGTATAAATCAATTCAAAGTTTTTTATTTATTGCTTTAGATGGTTGGACGCGCTCACAGCCCACCTGGTGTTCAGTGGTTACTGGAACCCATAGACCCCCAGAAGAAGCCCAGGTCGGAGTGCCGCCACTCCAGTAGCTGCGACGAGGACGGCGAGACACACGGTCGCGCACCGCCTCGCTCTTGTGGAGCAGCACAGCGTCCTCGTCGCGAAGATAGGACCGGACCTGGCGCTGCCGACCGTTGCGGCCGCTACGCTCACTAGCGACGAGTCCTGCCAGACCATGCTCGACTTCTGCGAGTGTGGCAGATAGCCATCATAGAATACAAGATATTTTACAGGTGCCTGAATCTCATTTACAACATTTTAAAGAAAGCTTACATAAATACAAGTTCCTAACAACAGCATTCGAACCGTCGGTCTACCAAACAATATCACCCGCAGGCGATATATCCTGCCTTTGTCGTAATTCCCAAGCATCATCTCACAGAAGGAGGCGGCGGAACGGAAGAAGGAGAGCTTTCTTCCCTCTCGGCGCCGTGCCGCTGCCGGTGACGAGCCACTGCAGACCGTGCCCCGTGCACACCCCACGTGCCCCCTGGGCGCGAACACCTCGTGTGAAGTTCGGCCGCTGTCCGAAAAAAGCCAAACAGATGATCCACAATTTTTGGAGCCTTTATAAAACTTTAGCGGTATAAACAAAGAAAAGAACTTCCACCGAACGGTTGATACTGCTCAGTAGTCCTAACGTTATTATTCGGGACTGATCTTGATAATATCATTAGCACAGTTCAGGCATCACTCACATATCTCGTGTTCTACGAGAGTTACCGCTACAGAACATTCACTTACTTATTAGTAGTCGGCTTGGCGAGTGGGGGTTGGTTATGTTAATGTTAATGTAGACTAGTCTTGCGCTTCCTCGCTCGCTGTATATTATCCCCACGATGACCGGTCCTGTGCTGATGCGCCCGCTACAGATCCTCGGTCTACCATGTTGGGAGCAGCATTACCTACACTAGCGGTGACTGCGTACGGAGGGGTGCACCCTAGGTAGGCCTCCCTCGTATGTACCTACTCCTAATATAGTTTTAAGTATGTTTCAGTTTATTTTACGTATTTATACACGTCAATCTCGACTACAGTCAGTGAACAAACTTTGAACGTGGCTTCTAGTGCTAGTGATATTGAGATAAGTTTGATAAGAAACACATAAAAAACAATTGATTAATCAAAAGTGAATGACTAGAATTTAAAAGAGACACAAACGCGTCAGTATTCTCAGGACGCGTGTTGTTGTGAGCAGGCACGAGAAGGACACACCGTCCTGCCTGTTTCTGCCGCGAGCAGTTGTTATGGTGGGACAGCCGTTACATGCAATTGAGATATGGAGTTCATGAGCGTCGTGTCTATGGGCTTCATCGTAACTGCGATATAAACTCACGACGCAATAAATGTTAAGAAAATACTCGGAGACTTCACTACAATGTCACTGCTACCGTTATCAACAACCGATGCTCATGAAATATCAAAAGAATCATTGAAAGTTTGATAAGCGCTTAGATCTTATCGATGAAGCAATTACTTTTTAAATGTTTTACCCGACTTACTGAAATGACAGTTTACTTATGATTTTTTGTTGTCTATATTTAGTCGAATCGACTTCGTGTGGTGCTTAAAAGCTCCAAGTTGTTTTATTATTATTTTGCCAGACAAAATCAAGTAACAGAATGCTCAATGAGAGCTGTAAGCAATATTGCACTTTATAGAGTTGAGCAACGAGTGTCATCTGTGTGCTGACCAGACGGTGTCTTGATCTGCTGGTCGAGTGCAAGCGTCACGTTATAACATTGGAGAACATACAGTTCGGTATTTATTGATATTGTGTTGATCTCGTGAACATACAGTATGGCGCCGGCAGCCGTTCCTTGTTTTGCAGTGAGCTGAACATCAACATCAGTACACCACAGCACCGGGTTTTGTGAGGTACTTAGACTCGTGATTGATGGATATTATCATTAATACTTTGAAATATATCTACATAATCGTTAATATCGTTATCAGAAAATCGTTGAGCCACCTCGCCGGGCCACATGCTCCCCAACTGGCTACTGATCTAGATATATTATCAGGTGTCTATAAAAGAATATTGTCAGGTGTCTATTTTATTATTTTCGGATTATATATCCGCAATGTCTACTTTATGATTGTCATGTGTCGTTTAATTATTTTCAGTTGTCTATTTAACAACAATCGGTGGAAGATCTGCCGCTGAGTTTTCTACAGTTTGTTTAAAAATCACTTACTTCTGTTTAAATTAAAATTAATTTTGTAGTGTACATACGGTTAGCGTGGTATGGACACGTGATGCGTAGAGAGGAGATGCATGTGACTAGGAGATGTATGGAAATGGTAGTGCAAGGTAGAGAAGAGGTCGACCTAAGAAAACATGTATGGAGTGTGTGAATTACGATATAAGAGAGAGAGAGAAGTGAGTGTTGAGATAACGGCTGATAGAAGAGAATGGAATAGAAAAATTCGCTATGCCAACCCCACCTAGTGGGATAAGGTGGAGAAAAAGAAGAACAACAAGTGTACATACACTAAAAAAAAAATATTTTACTTGATACCGCAATCACACTCTGTACAAGTCAGAGAATTCTAAAAGATAACGCAAAATGTATTTGGCGTAATTGAGTATCATAGTAGGCGGATCACACGTGTCTACTGTTTATTATCATTATTACACGTGCATCCAAAACAGTTCTACTTTTGCTTTGAAGGAAGTTTTATAGATAGCAACTGAAGACGTAGCCCATTGCTCACAGCCCACCTGGTGTTAAGTGGTTACTGGAGCCCATAGACATCTAGGTTTAAAGTCTCAAGTATAGTTACAAGTCAAGGAAGGTCTCAAGTATAGTCCTTGAGCTAGTATTATTATTTACAATCCATAATATACATATTGATGGGTCCGTCGAATATTCGATACACTTCTAGGTCCATCCCACCACTGGTGCACGCAGTAACTGAACAAGGCCACAGCTTACGCGATATTACGGCATCCGACATCAACAGCTTCTCATTGCTATATACATACGTGCCCTTTTAATATAAAACATGCGTGTCCAGTGCGCTCTCATATCCGACCCGGGTGACAGAGCTATGCAAAGCCGCCGTCGCTCGAAACATGTCTCGTCAGATCCTCCGGAGCCACTCTTCGTGCTTTTAGGCCGCTCAAGAACCGGTCACCGTTCTCGTCGAACTCGTCGAATGACGACGACCAATGACCTAACCTATATACGCAACCTACTGAGTTTCTCGCCAGATCATCCCAGTAGGTTGTGATTCTGATCCGGTGGTAGATTCTGCGAATCACTGCTCTTGCTAGGGCTAGTGTTAGCAAATTCTCTCAGGTTGAGCCCGCGAGCTCACCTACCCGTCCGGGAGTAGCGGACCGTCGGTCTACCGAGCAAATATCACCCGCTCGGTGGAAGATCTTCCCTTTGTCGTGTACCTACACTAAAATTCAGTAATGATTAAATTAACTGTTATCGCAAAATCGTAAGCAACTTTTGAACTTAAAAGACAAAACAAAAATTTACCTATAATATATACTTATTTCTATTAAGTATGATGAAGTACGTTATAGGTAATAATTTTAATCAACTTATCCGACTGCGACGGGCAACTAAAAATCGCTCTCGCCCGAAACCTGTCTTGTTGGATCTCCGCGATTCACTCTCGGTGCTTTTAGGACCCTCAAGTCCGGTCACCGACCGGTCACTGTCCTCGTCGAATTCGTCGATTACGACGAACTGACCCATAGAATTAACCCATAGACACAGCTCATTGAGTTTCTACGGATCTACTTAGTGGGTCGCGATTTCGATCCGGTGGTAAATTCTGCAAAGCACTACTCTTACTAGTATAAACTTCTAACACATTCAGTTATAAAAAGTACATATAGATTTTTCAGTAAAAATGATCTAGGTATTTTTATTATTTATCTATATATTAATACGTGAAGCAAAAACATTGTATCCCTTTTTACGAAATTTGCGCGGACGGAGGAGTATGAAATTTTCCACACTTATAGAGAATATAGAGAAGAAGTGCATAATGCTAATATTTTTTTCAAATAATGCATAGAAGATAGATTAAATCAATAAAGAAAACATTACACACACTACATACCATGTATTTGACGCACACACGCATGCATACTATTTATTGTCAAACTTTTATTCTTGACGTCTGTTGTCAAATTGAGAATAGATTAAATATTGTTTGTCGTTGTTAATATTTTTTATAGTGTAGTCTTGGCGAAATTTGTAATTATAGAAGTATCTATTACAATCATGATAGTGTACAAACTTACAATTCCAATTAATTATAGTCGAATTTCGACTACTGCGGGACCACTAGTATTACTTAAAATACCTAACAAATAAGTACATTACTTACTTAAACCAACAATTTGTTTGTAATTTGTAATGTGTATATGTTAAGTTTGTTGTAAAAACAAAATAAATGAATAAGTCAGTTTAATGTCATAAGTTTTCTTTGAATAATTTTGCTTTAATTATTTGCATAATTAATAATTTGCATAATTGACCAATTTATACCAGTTGTAGATACAAGCATTGACGATGCATACCCTGTGTGGTATGATCGTGCCCTCATTAACTTGCTTAGAGAAAAACAGAAAGCTAATCGGCGGTGGAAACGTTATAAGAATCCATTGGATTACGATACGTTTTCAATGCTCAGAGGGAGAATGAAGGTGATGCAAAATGCCTGTTATCATAAATATTTAGCACACTGCCAAAAAACCATTAAATGTAACCCTAAAATGCTGTGGTCATACGTTAACTCTAAACGTAAATGTAATACAGGATATCCAGGTATAATGACGTTAGATGACAAGCAGTTAACGGGTAGCGACGACATTTGTGCAGCTTTTAATTGTTACTTTAAGAGTATGTTTGCTCGGCCAACTTGTTCTAGTTCTGTGGCGGGTCAGGCATATACCGGAGTAGACTCTAATAACTTCGCAGGCACATTCTCAGTCATGCAAATGACAGTTTTTAAGATGCTTTCAAAGGTAGATATTAAAAAAGGCGCCGGTGGCGACCTAATTCCGCCATTTTTTGTGCTAAAATGTGCTGGGCCACTGTCCATCCCCCTGTGCATTATCTTCAACCGATCAGTTTCTGAGGGAGTTTTTCCTGCAAAATGGAAAGAGGCTAGTATTGTTCCTCTCCACAAAAAAGGTACTAAATGCAAAATAGAGAATTACCGCCCAATATCGATTTTAAATGTTTTTGCCAAATGCTTAGAGCGAGTTGTTTGTTAATACATTGGGTAAACTTCATCGTAAACTAACATCGTAAACAAAACTTTTTATTAAAAAGGAATACCAGAAGAACAACATGGTTTCGTAAAGGGTAGATGGACAACGTCAAATTTAAGCCTGTTTGTTAGCGACGTACATAGAGGCATGGGTTTTCAGTCTCAGGTTGATGTGATATATACAGATTTCGAGAAAGCCTTCGACCGCGTTGATCATGTCATACTACTGCTAAAACTCCAACAGCTTGGTATACACGGGGATCTATACAGGTGGGTAAAATCATATATTTTAAATCGTAAACAAGCGGTGGTTATTGGTGGCAATCGTTCGGATTTTGTATCGATCCCTTCTGGTGTGCCGCAGGGTTCCCTTCTCGGACCTTTATTTTATATAGCTTACATAAGTGACATCAGATTATGCTTTAGACATGCTCAGCATTTATTATATGCCGATGACACTAAAATCTATATGAAGGTTAATACAATTGAGGATTGCATTAAACTGCAGGAAGATCTAGACAGACTATCACTATATTACATAACTAACCGTATCACAGTCAATGTTGCAAAATGTGCACATATTCAATTCACTAGACGTAAGAATCCGATTGATTACAATTTTAAATTAAATAACGTAAGTCTGAATAATGTTTATTCTGTAAAAGATTTGGGGGTTTATCTTGATTCAAAACTTACATTTAATAGTCACTTTGAATATATAGTTAATAAGGCTTACAAAAACTTAGGTTTCATAATAAGAGTAACGCGCGATTTCACTGACATTCCTTGCATAAAAGTGCTTTACTATGCTTATATCAGAAGTATTCTCGAATACTGCAGTACTGTTTGGAATCCACAATACGTGACGCACGAGCATTCCCTTGAGCGTCTCCAAATTAAATTTGTCAAATATTTGAATTTCAAAAGCAAATTAAAAATTGATGGCTACACTGAGTCATGCCAAAAGCACAGCCTCACAACTCTGGCTGAGAGACGTGAGATGCAAGACATGGCTGTATTTCATGATATATGTTCTGGAAAGCTAGATTGTGTTGAATTGTCAAATAGAATACTCAACTTGAATGCCCCTGGTAAAAGAACTCGTCACACGCATCTTTTTAATATACCGTTAGAGCGCACTAACTACGCGGCTAATGATATGTCTTTTAGATTACCTAAGATCTACAATAAGTTTTATTCAGATATTGATAATATCTTTACAACATCCAAAACTACGTTCAAAACTGCCGTTTATAAGCTTAAGTTAAGTTAAGCTAAAGGTTTGTTATTGTTTGAATCTTTAAAATATTTACAATTTGAAAAATTATAATCTTTAAAATATTTTGGGTGTTCTACAATTAACAATCAACGTTCATAATCAATTCGAGCGTCCATGTAAACCAACCACTACATTACACTCACACGCGCTTACACACATCGACACAACACAATCAGATTCAAACTATTCTGCAAGTTATCATTCGACAAATTTATCAACCTATTCAACTGCCTTACCTTTACCTTAGTTGGACTACCTGTGTTCATTAATCATGTTAACATTTTTTGGAAACATAATGTGTTACTTTAATTGGCTCATGTTTGTGAAAACATCCTCTGTACCCTGTGTCTAGTTAAATGCTGTTGAAACATTGTTGATTAAATAAATAAATAAATTAAATGGGCTGACAATAAGATAATTTTTATATTTATTTCACATTCTTTTAATTATTTTATTACAAACATTATATTGAGTAAATCTAGTCTAGTGAGCCCGCCGAGTAGGTACCACTACCCTGCTTATTTCTGCAATAATACTATACAGTTAGGCCCAAAGAAATAGGTCGAGATCATAATATCAATCTTCATATTATTTCTGTGCTTAGGCCACTTGTCTCAAGGAGAGTGCCGACATTAACGCTGTCATATTTTTGATGTTAGGCACCCACTTATACCAGGTAAGCCGTGAACTCGTCTGACCATCCACAGAAATAAAAAGGTGATACCACACTGTCGTATCACTCAGGCTCACTCACTGCATAGAGACAAAACTAAGTATGACATTATATTTTCATAAATCAGTTGCATGGTACTAAGAGCAGCCCGCGGGCCCGCGCGTCTTGCCAGGGACAGCTGTGGGCTAGCGGAGCGACGACGCAGGTCACGTCGACACCGGTTTTATAATTTCGCATTCACTTGACACAGAAAGCGACACACACACACACACACATGCTGAGCTCGCTGATGTCGTCATTGTTTCACTTAAAGCTGCGTATACTCGTAGAAACAGAAAGTACTCACCGGTAGGGGACGGCTCCTGCCGCAAACACGTACTGCGCGCTGTACGCCGCATTGAACAATATGGGCAGGAGGATGAAGCAGTAGATCTGAACTTGGTAGCGACCGAACTGGCCTAGTTCCGCTAATATTGAATCTAAATCTATTATGGGCTTTTCAGGAGACATTTTTACAGAACTCTACTGTGTCTAATCATCAACGCAAGACTGTACCGCGACTGTAACGGTGTGTGCCGTGCATGGACCGCGCCGCGCGACGCCTGACAATCGTCTGTGGGCACATTTTCCGTTTATCTAAGTTTTCCTTATAAATCAACTCGATTAAGCAGTGTATTATCAAACAGTCGGTCGCCGGTCTGCCCGTGTGTCAGTATGTAGTGTGCTGGAAGGATCGCCGTAGTTCGGAGATCGCGCTACTCAGCCACGACGCGGCGACGGCTCCGCTACGAGGGGAGTGCACCACTCTACGCAAACTTATTTAAGCTTATTTAATTATTTAGCTAAGTGCAGCAGAGTTTATACGTACACTGAGACCGATAGCTGTGGGCGATTCTGTGTAATTTATTACTTAATTCAAATTTGAGTAATTTCATTTAATTCTAGATCACAGCATCGCTAAAGATCTTTAATCGTCTCATCGGGATGACTCAAGTGGAGACTGGACCTTTACTACAGGCTAAAGTGCTCTGGGGCTTCAGATCTGAGTCTTTATCGGGGTCAGTCTCCTTTTTCTCATGTTTTTATTGTCATGTGTATTTTCAGTAGCCATAAGACAGAAGTTGAATTCGGAATATTTATTTGTAACTATACTTTGTTTAAAAGATGATCCAAATTAGATTTGAGGTGTGCATATGTGCACATCCGCTTGCGCCACCGCCTCATAGAATCCATAAAATCAACGTATCAATGCTGAACTTAAGCAAGTGCTATCTGTGCAAGTCGTGAAAATATTAGGATAGGAGAGAAGTCGTACCCAACACCATTTTATAAATATCTTCCAATGAGTCCATCCCGCTTGTGTTAAGTCATTACCAGAGGCAGTGGACCAACCTGATTGTCTCCACCCAACTTGTATAGAGACTGTAGGATGGGACTACAAACCGAACTGCATGGCACGTCACGCCACAACTCAGCAAGACGTGATGAAAACAGTGGAACGTCAGAGGCATGTTTGAAAAGAATCCTCACCCTTCGCAGGAAGCCATGGGGTAGTAAATAGACGTGGTAGTGGTACGCACAATATTATTTATATTTGAACATCGCCAAGGCACTTTGACTGTTTGTTCACTGCTACTGTCGCAAAATCTTGTTTGCTTATCATGTTATGAATTGACATCAATGTTCGTCTTATCAAACATTACTGTGCAAATAATTATAGATTTCAACAATGTTATCGATCGTTTTCTTTAATCTTACGATATCAGTGGCCCCATACATCACGAATACTTTGCTCGCATACTTATTTAAGGAGCTAGTTATTAATTAGATCGAGTGAACTGTTCTGTAATATCATACGTAAAGTAACCCATGTGGTCACTATGTAAGCAGTATGCAGCTGGCCATGATCTAGCGTATAATTAAGAAGTCGGAAGTCATGGCGTTTGAGACCGGGGGTAGAAGTTCTGATAAAATGCCACCTATATTACTCAGCGGTGCCCCGTCGAGAAGGGTATTTCAATTTTGAATATCTAAGTCATTGGCTTATTCCTGACCTGAAAGACGATGCCGATATGAACGAAAACTGAGAGCGCTGTAGAAATGAGCAAGCATGCTAGCGCGCAGCTCCACGCGCTGCTCTATGAGAGTCAAAGTGACACTCTTCCGAGCCTTCTAAGCAAGGCTGTACACGTGCAGTTTGTGGCCTAAAAAGCACACTCAAAGCTCGTACAGCACCCTCAGGGTTCAGTATAATAACGCTTTCAGGGGATCGGTGGGCTTGCTCAGCTTCTGTGGCGTTTCTAGGATGTTCACGAACGCACGTGTATATTGCTTCGACACTAGTATGGAGAAGAGGTGTTGCCAGGGTGTAGGGCAGCTGAAACACCCTGTTTAAAATGATCGCCAGTAGTCCGATAATGTATATATAACTCGCTGCCGCTTCGCCTCTCATGGGAAGTTGCAGCGGTCATTTGCATATTTATTTTAATATTGCACACATAATTTTTATTTTGATACCTACTAACATAGTTTTAGGAGGTGTACTAAGATAATGAATGAGTTCTGGTCACTTCAATAAATAAATATACTATTATTGCTTTTGACTTTTGCACTTCAATCAACTTTTTGTTGTTCGTGTTGAATTATTTGTAGGAACTTGACACTGTATCATCGCTAGTAGTGTGTTATTACTATAGAGGACAGGCGAGCTCGCGGCACACTTGTTATTAAGGGTCACTCCATTTCAAAGTGAATGTCGCCACCCTAATAATTTTTTCAAAGAAATGCGCTGTCTATTGAACTGTCCGGTGCATTCGTATGTAGCGATGCACCGGTGTTCGAAACCCGCAGGCGGGTACCAATTTTTCTAATGAAATACGTACTCAACAAATGTTCACGATTGACTTCCACGATGAAGGAATAACATCGTGTAATAAAAATCAAACCCGCAAAATTATAATATGCGTAATCACTGGTGGTAGGACCTCTTGTGAGTCCGCACGGGTAGGTACCATCGTCCTGCCTATTTCTGCCGTGAAGCAGTAATGCGTTTCGGTTTGAAGGGTGGGGTAGCCGTTGTAACTATACTGAGACCTTAGAACTTATATCTCAAGGTGGGTGGCGCATTTACATTGTAGATGTCTATGGGCTCCAGTAACCACTTAACACCAGGTGGGCTGTGAGCTCGTCCACCCATCTAAGCAATAAAAAATAAATAAAAAAAGAACTTGTTTGAATGTAATACAGTCATTGATTTCTGTGACAAGAACCTGTTTACAAGCGATTTTCAGCTGCTTACATTCGCGACACGCTTCCTAAGTCGGACATTACTCATTACATTATTACTCATTGTCTCCTGTTCTGACCGACGCATTAGAGCGTGTGTCTACAGGCCAGCTTGTCCACTAAATATCCCGTTGGAGAATGTAACCCATTTTATTATTACTTAGAAACTGAGTGGGTTGTGCAGTGTGTAAAGGTAATACTTCGAGTCTTCGTGTTCCCCCCTCACGGACGCACGGACCGGGCAAGGGTGATGTTCTTGCTGGGTGGTGTTAACAGATACATACATTTAATAAAGAGGGATGATAATGATTAATGAAATGTATTGTGATTTGATGGGAATGATGATTGTTTGCACACACAGGGAGCGCGCGGCGCGGACCTCTCGGTGGCTAACTTCAGTTGTAGAGGACAGCAGCGACCCGGCATACGACGGAAGCGACTTGGAAACTAAACGGTTTGCTTGTTTAACTCATCCGTATCCTTACACTACTATGGACTACCGGGTTACTATTTCAATGCATTGTTCATCAATCTGGCAGGATCCAATTTATATGATTTAAGTTTATTATATATTTTTAAGTGAGTGTTGTAGGCGTGGCCTGGCGTGGCGGGCTAGCTGTTGTAATGTAGTAGATATCGGGCGCATGTAGGTCGGTTTTGAAATGTGACTGAACAATGCAATAGTTCCGACGGTGGTATCTTTCGCACTCTGCGCTCGATTTGGTAATAATCATTTGTTTTTTCAATAGATAAGCACTTACCTTTTAATATGAATAATCCTCATAAGAGATTTATTATGTAAAATAATTTCAAAAGTTAATAATTCTCATTGTCACTACAAAATTATTCAGTGCCTATGTACTAAATAACAAAAATTTACAGCCCAAATAAAACTATGACACATCCAAAAGTCACATCCCCGTAAAGACCTGACTTTACCAGTCTGTGTTACAATATTTGATCCCAGGCTAATAAACAAAGTTTAGGTCAGCCAAAAATTTATTTTCCGTAATTTAGCGTATCGTAGATCGTAGCGATCGGTTCCTACAGGCGATATTGTCACTAGTGGTAGGATATAATGAGTTCCGCTATCCTGTATGCTATTGAGATTGAGGCAACACATCTCCAAGTAAATGGCCGCATTCAACCTATCTGATGTCTATGGACTTCAATAACCACTAACCACTAACCACTGAGTAGATCTTGAGATCTTTCACCCATTTAGGCAATAAATAAATAGTTTGCGTATTCCGCAACACATAAGCAGGATTTGAATTGTACGTAACAAATCTACATCCTACATCGTATAAACTCGAAGCACGCTCGTGAGCGGCGAGCGCACACTTCGCGAGCTCGCTTTATTTATTATCTTTTATTTTATTTTTAATAATTTTTTATTTTTTACTAAATTATTTTTTATTACATTTCTTATTTATAACTTAAACTATTGTTGCTGTTTTACCATTATTCCTACTATTTGGAAGTTTTGTACGAATCACGAATAATACAAAAACCTCTTATATCAAATAACATTAGAATATATCTAAGGTTTACATAATTATTATTATACATAATTCAATAGCAACTAAAAAGATCATAAGACGCTTGAAGTTGACAAGACAGTTCAACTCCGGCCTTGGAATGAGCTCCCCTCCACGGTGTTTCCCGAGCGCTATGACATGTCCTTCTTCAAACGAGGCTTGTGGAGAGTATTAAGCGGTAGGCAGCGGCTTGGCTCTGCTCCTGGCATTGCTGAAGTCCATGGGCGACGGTAACTACTCACCATCAGGTGGGCCGTATGCTCGTCTACCTACAAGGGCAATAAAAAAAAACTCAGCGGACGTGCCTTCGTGCCCGAGGCCCCAGTGGAGGTCCAGGTCAGAGAATGGATGAGCTGAAAGTTTACAGTCCGTTCGTAGGAGTAGGTACTTATTCCCTAAAACGTAAGAGTAAAAAGATTTCGGATGAAAATTGTATAATGATTGTAAATTGTAAATTGTTTCACGCCAAAAATACACAAGCCTTTGGCAAGTGGCGGGTAGCCATCATACAACGCAAGATATTTGACAGATTTCTGAATCTCACTAATGGCATTTTTAAAATAAGCTTGCATATATACAAGTTCCGAACCGGACCGTCGGTCTACCGAGCAAATATCAACCGCTCGGTGGAAGATCTTCACTTCGTCGTAATCCCCAAAGTAACTAGAATTTCATACAAAATTGTATGTAAGGAGTACATGTATTTAAGCTTCATTAATGTGCACCGGTGGCGGAGACTCTTCCAGGTCTGCGAAGGAATCGGGCAGCGTCTGGTGCAGCGTGTCGGGGACCAGGAAGGTGAGCGCCGCGCTCAGCAGAGGCAGGGAACCGAACAATACGGTCGGCAGCCACGCCCTGTACTCCGCCTGATCGAAAGTTTAGAGCAAACACGCTATATGAATAATAAATATATTCGGTCTGCGATTCGAAAATGGTATTTTTCCTAAGCACTTTCAATAAATTGTTTAGGAAAAATACGATTTTCGAATTTTAGATCTATTTGTTTGTGCAATTCCATTTCGAGAATTTCATTAGAGATTTTGAGAATCTTAATTGTAACATACCTAGTCAGGTCATAAATTCTGTCACATGTTTAATGTAAAATAATTGACACAAGTTTATTCATTATGTAACCATTCATATACCAAAATGAACTTAACAAAACATAGATTCTTATGACACTAAAGTTTATTCAAAATGACCTCCGTGATTTTGAATACAGGCCTTCAATCTGCGCGGCCAGTCGTCTATCGCAGCACGAACGAGGTCCATGTCAATATCGGCGGCTGCCTTAATCAAGGATGTCTTGAGTGACTCCAAATTGGGATGAGGCTTTGAGCACGCCTTTTCCTCCAAGTGTTGCCATATCTTGTAATCTAACGGATTCAAATCTGGACTGGAGGAGGGCCAGTCTTCGTGCCGGATGAAGTCGATTTCACGCGCCGCCAGCCAGTCTTGTGTGCTCTTCGCTCTATGAGCTGGCGCCGAATCTTGTTGGAATACCCAGTGCCTGTTATTGAACATGGTATGAGAAACAGGTTCCACAAGGTTCGTCAGGACTGTATTTTGATACACAACTGCATTCGTTTTTACACCTTTCTCACAAAAATGTACCTCTGTTAAGCCCCAATAAGAAACTCCCAACCATACCATGAGCGAGGATGGAAAATGACCTCGTTGGACACGCGGAATACGGTTGCTCGCTTCTTCACTACTGTGTGCGTACACCTTATCATTTTGTTTGTTGTAGCTCTCTTCTACGGTAAAAATTTTTTCATCCGAAAAAAGAATTTCCCGATATTTTTTTCCCGCGTACCGCTTCAACAAAGCGCGGCATCTCTTCAGTCTCAGGTCCATTAGACGAGCATTCAAACGATGTCCTGTTTTTCTTCGATATGCCCGAAGCCCTAAGTCTTCATTTAACACCCTTTTCACCGTGGTTCTGCTTAACCCCATCTGAAGGGCCAACAGTTTCTGCTTACGTTTGGGATTTCTTTGAATTCGCGCCTTCACAGCTTTTATCACTGCTGGAGTCCTAACAGACCGAGGGCGACCACTTCTTGACCTGTCATCTACACTAGAGTCTTCATTGTATCGTTTGATGGTACGATAAACGAATCTTTTGGTTATATTCAAATTTTTCAGTATGTTAAAAATTTGAATTGGCGCGTAACCGCAACGATGCAACGCAATAACTGCAACACGGTCTTCTTTAAGCGTCCACTCCATATTTAAAAATGAGTAAAATTCTAAAAGTATACATTTTTATTTTCATGAACAATTCGAAATTCGAATTCAATAAACTTTTTTGTGGCCAGCATTCTAAAAGAAAAGTTTTTACTGTGTGACAATACTTATGACCTGACTAGGTATATACCGTTAAAAGTGTATAATATAATACACCAGAACTTCAAGTAAATGAATAAGGGACTATATATTTTTTTATGATTGAGGGATTACCGCTTGTCCGGAGCCCTTTCCAGTATCACAAGGACAGATGGGCGAGCAAAGGCTCAGCCGGGAGGAAGGGGTGGGATTTGCTAACAACTGCTGAACGCCTCCAAGGGAGACCTAACAGCTCAAAAGTAGCGGCTTCGCGGATGAATCTACTACCGGATCGAAATCGTGACCCGCTGAGAAAATCTGGCGAGAAACTCAACGGGCTGACGCTTAGGTTAGGCTGCACCTCGAATTCGGCAGAGTCCGACGAGTACGGTCACCGGGCTCCCTACTCCTAATGCTAGAGCTGAAGGCGTCTAATGTAGGGGTTATTGAATCTGATAGATCCGTAAGGATGTGTCTAGGGCGTCGACGGTAATTGACTCCTGCGTGATCAGGATTCGGGGAGTAGTCAGCGGCGGCAAGAAGGGAGTATAATAATACCAGCAAAGACGTGAGCGGCGCGAATATGGCGCCGACGCGGCCCACGGCGGAGCAGGCGGCCAGCAGGCGGTGCCGCGCGCGCGTGGGGAACAGCTCCGCCGTGTACACGTACAGCGCGTTCAGCGACATCGTCACGCCCACCTTGCCCGACAGGTACAGAGCCGTGCCCCAACCTGTGCTCGCTGCAACATACTAACTATCGTTAGCAAAGCGTTCGCTTGCTTCCGTCTTCAGGTCAAGATGTGGCCCGGTCTGAAACATTGCACCTGATAAGAGGTCCTACCACCAGCACACTGAGGTCACTTCAACAGATTTGACACCGACCTTTAGTTCATACTGTTTAAAGAGCCGCTATACCAATAAAGGGCAATTCGTAACTAACACCAAACCAACTATGTGTGTGTGTGTGTTTGTGTTGTAGTGACTGAAATTATTGGGCGACTTTAATGTAATACTTTTTCATTCATGAAATCAAGTACCAAAAGCTAAGTGTGAAAATAATTATAAATGCTGATGTTTTTAATGCACACAGAATTGTCTAGATGTGAATTAAATAAATTGTAAGTATCTAGTGGTGATAGTAAAGTCTATTAATCTAATTTATAATTTAGCACAATGGCGGCTGCGTTCAGTTCAGATACTTTTTTAAAATTTACGTAGATAAACAGGAGTCGTGGAAGCAAAATTTATCTCATACGAGGTAGTATACGGATATGCCGCTACGGCTCGCGGAATATACTTAACCAGATGCAGACGATAACCGAGAACACGCCTATACTACCGAGTGCTCACATATTTGATCTGTTCCTGGCATTTACAAGGAGTGAGGGTAGTCAACTACTCACATTGAGGCAAGCACGGTAAAGTGATGAGCGACACGGCAGTGAGCAGCAGGGCGGCCGTGAGCAGCGGGCGGCGCCCCACGCGGTCCAGCAGCAGGGTGTTGAGCGCCAGCGCGGGGAGCTCCGCGCCCGCCACCAGCGCGTAGTTCACGTGCGCAGACCCCGCCAGCACGTGCGCGCGCACCGCCAGCCCGTAGAACACGAACACGCACGACAACCACCACACGCAGCACACGAACAGCCGACGACGCAGGACTTCATACCTGCTCGACATTTACTTGTTAACGAAGACGATCGTTACGTTTGGTCGGTCGGTCTTCTCAGCTTCTCAATCATCCTTTGTTTTTCACCAAATCAAGATAAAAATAGATTAAAAAGTAAAACATGGGCCCACATTGATTTTTAAAAATAAAATTTCACATAAATTCTTGATTGAGAACTAAGCCCCAAATGATATCCTAAAGTAAACAAACAACTCACTTGATCAAAGCACGCAGCAGACTTTCGTCCTGCAGGACCCCACTGCTCCCTATGGCTTCCTGCTCATTCATCACAGTCTTTTCTAAGCCTGCTTTCGGAATCGTCATCCGGTTACAGTTCAGAGCACTTCTGATGGTGGCCACAGCTTCGGAGACTCTCCCTCTAGTGATCAGCCATCGGACGCTCTCAGGTAGCACCCAAGGGTATAAGAGAAATAAAAATGACGGTGGATATGCTATTCTGGCCCAGAGTCTCCAGTGACCAGTCAAGTAGTCCAAGAGTGATAAAAAAGCAGCTCCAAGGGACAGCGGGATGCCGAGCACGAAGCTGGCCAGGACCCTGTGCTCGACTCCCAGCCATTCGATCACTGGAAGACATTAACAATTAATCGTCTGGGACAACGCGACTGTAAAGTATTCGGAATCGTACAGGATTCGGAAATAATAAAATAAAAACAATAATAAGCTATCTTTATCTGTAATTATGTCTACAAGTTGGGAAGACTGAAGGAAATATTAAATAGAAATCATTTATTTATTGTTATGTTGTTGGTTATTGAAGTTTTGTCGTAATATGATTTACAAGTGACGTCAGCTCGGGCCTGACGCGCTGCACCGGTAGCTACGACACCACACCTAAGTGATCCTCTATTGCGATCAGAGCTGAGCATATTAATTATATTTAAAAGCTTCCAAAATTGATTTGTCCTATGTTCACGATTGCTCACCATCAACGAAGGCAGCAATAGGTAGTAGTATTCCTGACATTGTCAATGTGCGAGTGCGATGATGGCCACTAACGATGCCCATATCCAGAGCCCTACGACCTGCTTCTTCTTCTAATAAACCCCGCTTATTAAGTTCAAACGTCGAAGTACCTGCCAAAAGCAGTAACTACACTAACGACGATGATGCTCCCTGTGCAGACTTTATTCGTACCTGTGTAGAAGTGCACACTGGTACAGGCGGCTTATTGTGACTACACTCTGACTACCTCTTCAGATTCTCTAATTCACAACTAAACCGAAAGTATGTATAGCGTCATTAAATTGACTAGTGTTCGCCTAATGATCGGAATTCTACCAGTATCATTGACACCTCAAAATTTAGATTCATTACGTTTTCCCAATTATTTTCCAGCGACACCTATTTTTAGATACATCACATTATACCTAGGTATAAAGCTTCTACTTCCATCTCCCCACGTTTGCGTTATCAGTATCTGAGTAGATCATCAGAGCATTAGTTCAGGTCAACTATTAATAAATTCCACTCTAGCCGATGTACAATAAAACGTGGTAAACAGGAAAATGTTACTTCTCTTTTTGTTAAGTCTATACCTAATGATAATTGAAATTATCATGTTGAACTTTGATATGATGTTGATTACATTGGTACATTCTATTAGCGAAGTCAAGCAGTAGGTATGTGTAGCTGTTGTGTTAAACCAAACGTACTCAAGACAAAGGCCGACGGGTAGACGCTCGCTCCGAAGGCAGTCTCCAGCATCTCGGCTGTCACATACATGTAGTAGGACCCGACGAAAGACTTGCAGAGGCCGAACACTCCTGCGCCGCAGCTGCTCACAATCAGGGCGCTCCGACGACCCCATCTACGCGCCATGAGGTAACATAAGAGCTACGCAACGACTGTGTTTCCAATATTTTTTACGTTAGGGAATCCAATTTACAGCTACCCATTTAGTCGATGGGGATCAGGCTGAATTATGTCGGATTTTATACAGTGACTGGCGAAGCATGGTTTGTTTTTACGGATTGTGTCTGTGTGTTACGGACGTGTGTGTGTTAAGTACGGACCATTTGCAGTGCACCACATATTGCAGTGGTTCCACTGAAGTCTTGTAAATGTCGTCAAAGTAATGTTTATGAACACAGAATACTTACCTATCCGATATGAAGCCTATGATGGGCAGAGAGATGAGCATTCCCACACAGTGAATGGTGCCGACTAACGACCGCATCCACTCCTTGCAGGCCAGGTCGAACTGAAATATCCAATACCCGAATATAAAGGCTAAGCTCGCCGAATGGTCGATGAAACGGGAAAAGCATTTAGGTATTTCTGCCGTGAAGCAATAATGCGTTTCGGTTTGAAGTGTGGGGCAGCAGTTGTAATATAAAAACTGAGACCTTAGAACTCATATCTCAAGATAGGTGGCGGCATTTGATTTGAGTTGATTTACGTTGTAGATGTTTGTAGGCTCCGGTAACCACTTAATACCAGATGCATCTAAGTTATAAAAAAAACTTAGATCAGACAGTGGTACCGACCCGCGCTGACTCATATCACAAATACTTGTGAGAGGAATACAGTGAATAAGTAGAGAAGTATGGTGTGCAGGAAAGGAAGTGTTAGCTCGAGGAGGCTGGGGTTACACTAAATGGTAACGATCAATCACCTCTACAACAATACTACTTGACGCCCGATACACGAAGTTCTCGCAGACTTCTGAAGTGCTGTTGTCGAAAGCGTCAGCGGTACAAGCCCCATCCAAGTGCTTCGGGCTCCATCTTCTACAAGGATCATTGGGAACCAGAGCCCATTTTGTCCAAGGTTGAGACCAGGTCTCTGCCGTCACCGAGACCTTGCTCGAAGATCCTTCACATTCTGGGACACGACACCTAGAAACACCACGGTTATTAATTGGTTTTGCCATAGCGGGACGAAAAAGGCAATATATTCATGCATTCAGAAAACAGCTGAAGTGCAAGACGAATTCACGTGCAGAAGCTTTCATATGGTTTAGTTTTCGTTATTTTTTTCGCTTAGATAGGTGATCAAGCTAACGGTCCACCTGGAACTAAATGTTAGAGGAACCCGAAATCATAATGTGGAGGCCACCATCCACCTCCAGGCATGAGGTATACATATCTATTGTCTAATGTAGCGGCTACCCCACCCCTCAAATCGGAATGCATAGTAGAATAGAATAGAGTATATGTTTTATGAGTTTAGAGTACAGGTCGGCCACTAGTTGGAAAACGGTGGAACTCCAGACGACCAGCTCCATAATCAAAACAATTCCGTGTTTGTCAAATCAACCTAATAACTGTATAAAGAGGCTTGAGTGTGCTCCTGGCTGCCATTGTTAACATCCATGACCAACGAACGAAGTCGTCGTGGTCCCGGTGCATTATATTAATAATTTAAATATGGATGAAATAGAAACATGTGAAGCCAGAACACATTAATAAATTTTTCAAGGATAATTTTAAAGAAAAAAGTTAAACACAATGAACTTTTTATTTAATTATTTTTTTCGCTACTGAGACAAATTCGCTCGGCATCAGAACTAATATCTGAGTCACAAAGCCAATTCGCATTCACTTTTCCGTTTGAATACGCACTCAATAGTATTTCCCATTGAAAAAAGCTGCAAAAGTGAACGTTATTTCGAAACAAAAAAAAGTTAAATAAAACTTAAATTAGAAGTGAATTCAAACATTTTTTCTTTGAACTTGATGATTGATGTTTTTATTCAGCAGTTGACGTATTCAATAGTTCGGTTTTTGCAGTGAGCTTGTTCGTGCAATGTTCGATTATTGTTGTCGCTTTTTCAACATATCGGTTTCGGCCATGACTGGGGTGGAATAAAAACTTCGTTACTTTCTTAAAAAAGGATTATATAGGAGTCTGGCTTTAATAGATGCCTGTAGATCTTCAAATAGTTTCTAGAGGTTTCCAAGGATTGTAACTAGCGGACCCGACAGACGTTGTCCTGCAAAAATGCATTCAAGTCGATCCAGCCGTTTATTTGTAGTATAGATAAATAGCCTGGATACCGACTGCGACGCCATCTGCCGGACTGATTTGTGAATCTAAACCATCCAGGGCGCCACCCAAACGTATACAAAAAAAACATTCAATTCGGTCCAACCGTTTAGGAGTTCAGTGACAAACACACGCACAGAAGAAATATCTATATATACGTGAAGCAAAAACTTTGTATCCCATCGAATTGCGGCTACTGCGGGAACCACTAGTATATATAAAAATTTATCTAATTTATGCTCGCTTCTACTGTATTCATTATACGAAACTTCGTGGTCACGGACCACTGAGCTGTTGTTCCGAATGCTTACTGTTTATTACTCGATTTTTGTGTTATTACACGAGACGAATGGATTCGTTCTTAGCCCGCCTGGTAGTAGCTTGTCACTGGACCCCACAGCCCGTAGACAAACAACATTGTGCATGATGTATGAGATTGAAGTCTCAATTTATGTTAAATCCTTGTATTGGCTTTATAATATATTTATTACATAACTGTTTGTTTCGTGACATAACTAGGCAGGATAGTGGTTCCGACCGGCGGCGCGGCGGCGCGGCGGCGCGGGCCCACAACATTTATTACACAGCGAGGCAAACAAAGTTACAACACATTTGATTTTAAACAATTGAGAAATAAACATCATGACATTGTGAGTGACAAAATCTACAGACACATTTTAGCTAGGTTGTGTGACACTTGACAGTGAGGCTGGGCCGCACTAAGGTTCTCCGCGGGGGTCGTGACGTCATCGCGCGAGCACGCCGCAGTCCGCCGCACGCGCCGCGATCACTGTCGTCGCCGGTTCTATTGCACAGGTGCAACTAAACTACGTCAACTTGAGAAAAGGTTAATACGTTTAAATATTAACACATTATTATTCAAGTATAAACATGTAAAAAATATGTCTAATTTGTGATGACGTAATTATAGTCCGTATTGTTAGCGTCGCGTCGGTACGGTTGTTTGTCTCATCCCTACGGTCAAATTGCAAAATAATCTTTACACCAAGTTTTTTTACACATTTTGGTGTAGGAAGCTGTGCCACCACTGCTGTGCTGTGCTGTGCTGTGCTGTGGACTACGCTATGTTCCAATTCAAGTACCAATTATTCTGAATCGTTAAGTGGAACGTAAAGGTTTGCGTTAACGGACGACGCGGACGCCCACGAGGAAGGATCGATGGATACAAATGGACTTTAGAACAGAGCAGCGATAGCAACTGCTTATAATTTTACAACTAGGTATTACTGAATTGATATTATTGGGGATTTCATCAGTAAAGTGAATATTACAAAAGATGTGGCTTGTGTATGTACTTCTTGTAGGTACTTGTGTCGTCTATGTACTGCCTACGCACCGATGTTGACTGCCTAGATCTGCAGACACCGATGCGCTGAGGACAATGCAACGTGCAGGCTGCAATGTGCAGAGTCGTCACTAGTTTCCAAAGATACCGCGCCATCTCTTCCGAAGCGGCGCTCTCACCGGGCCGCCTCCCTGGAGGCTGGAGGCGGAGGCGCTCGACGTCGATTGTGTTGTAGCGATGTGACTTACGCGACAGTGGGGGGCCCTTCCCAGCGAAAGAGCGATTAGAGCCCGGGGGCTCCAATTTCAGCGGTCCGTACTGAAGGCGTGGAAGATGCCACATATTCGATTATTTCTGTTCGATCACAAATCTACCACATGTGGAGGCGCGGGGCACATCCAGTTTTGACTAAATCTTTTAATGTAATTAGTCTTACTGGTTTTATGCATTTTAAAGGTTTACGCGCCTCTCTATAAATATATAAGTTTTCCGTATTTTTCAAAGATAGCGTACGTAATATCTATAACTAACCAAATAATGAGCATTATGCGAGATTGCGTAAAACATGTTTAGCGTGTTACACGGAGTCCAACCGTGAGAGAGAGTCTGTTGCGAACCAGAAGGTACTCTGCAGCTACGACCCTCGCACCGCAGGCTGCCGGAATCTTGACAGAACATTTAGCCCCTTCTCCGCACTTCTGGGAGAGAGAATAACTTTTCAGACAGAGACGTCTGGGAATATGCCAGTCAGATTATACATTTCCAATACAATAAATTTTAATACACTTTGAAAATTATGATAACATAAATTCAATTTGACGTTGTGATTATACAACATAGAGGGCGCCGTCGACTCGTGTAGCGTGTGAGCCGGGGTTATCGGCGACACAGTTTTTTTGCGGATGATAAGTTCCGTAACAGCTTACCGCGATAGTTCAAATCATTTTATAGTAACGTTCGTACAAAGTTTTTACAAATGTTGTATTTGCGTTGCGACCCTTCTGAATGGCCCGCAGTTGAAAAAAAACATTCGACTCGTGGGAACACACGATGAATTGAAAACTATAAACACGAGATCTGTGCGTAGCGCAGTTAGACTTGTTATCTACAACATTCATTTTATTTATTTTTTTATTACTTATGTGGGTGAACGAAACCGAAACGCATTACTGCTTCACGGCAGAAATAAGCAGGGTGGTGGTACGTACCCGTACGGAGTCACAAGAGGTCCTACCATCAGTAAAGTTTAAGGCTTAGTCTCGCGTCTCACATATTGACATTAACTTCTCGAGGTGCCGTCTTCGCAGCGTATGAGGACCGCCTTATCGTGCACGTGTTAGCAAGCGTTAACCGTATTCAATATGAAGTTAGGGTATCCATACAAGATGACTGGCACCAATGTACAGAACTTGTTGACAACTGCAGACTTGGTCTCTACTCGGTCAATCTTGATATCCGCAAAATGCTCCTTAACTCATGTTTGTCTTAGTCTGTGCTATGTATGAGAGCTGAGAGCCCACAGTTGCAGACCAGTATACAGAAAGAGTCCTGTAGGGCCCAATTCTTTTTTTTTTTTTTTTTATTCTTTTTTTGTTGCCTTTGTAGGCAAACGGGCATACAGCCCACCTGATGGTGAGTGGTTACCGTCGCCCATGGACTTCAGCAATGCAAGGGGCAGAGCCAAGTCGCTACCTACCGCTTAATACAGAGCTAATAATAAGGACTAATGCCACAGCAATAATATTACGTCCCTATCTTTTTTTTTTATGTTGAAAGATTACTGGTGGCCCGGAGGCCTTTCCAGTTTCACCAGGACAGGTGGGCGAGCAAAGGCTCAGCCAGGAGGGGTGGGATTTGCTAACAGCTACCCGAGCGCCTCCGAAGGAGACCTAACAGCTCTGCAGCTGCTTCGCGAATGAATCTACTACCGGATCGGAATCGCGACCCGCTGAGAAGATCCGGCGAGAAACTCAGCGAGCTGTATCATGGGTTAGGTTGCACCGACCTCTTTGTCGAGTTCGACGAGTACGGTTACCGGGGTTCCTAAGCCTACTCCTAGTGTTAGCGCTGAAGGCCTCTAGTGCAAAGGTTATTGGATCTGATGGATCCGTAAGGACGTGTCTAGGGCGTCGACGGTGACTGGCTCCTGCGTGATCAGGATTCGGGGAGCAGTCAGCGGCGGCAACGATAAGGCGATTATCATGACGCATAACCTTATCGAAGTACCGTTCCGACGCTGACTTCATGTATTTCTGGACTGATTCGAGGCCCAGGTCGTCGTGTAAGTCAACGTTCCTCACGAACCACGGAGCCCCAACGGCTAACCTGCAAAAGCGGGATTGTAGGGATTAGAGGGTGTCTATGTGTGTGCGGGCCGCGTGAGCGAACACCACACTCGCGTAAGTCATGACGGGCCTTATGCAAGTTTTGTAAAGTGTCACCTTGTTCCGAAGGGACATTTTACTTCGCTTACAGATCATGCGATAAATGCGGCACGGTCGTCTGCCGAGAATAAATGCGGCGCGGTCGCGGACTGTTTTTATATGCGGGCGGAATGTCATGGATGCATCCAGGGTGACACCCAGGTACTTGACCTTCCTGGCCCAGGGTAAAGGTTGGCCGAAGAGGGTGATCGGGGGTGTGCGTCCCTATCTGTCTCATGAACATACGGGCACTGGGGTTCTCTCGTCGCATACATTTTTGTACTTGACCGCAAACAATTATCAGTTACAGTTTACTAGGAGCAGGGCATCTTATGAGTCCGCACGGGTAGGTACCACCACCCTGCGTATGTCTGCTACGAGGCAGTAACGCATTTCAGATTGAAGAGCGAGGCTGCCGCTACAACTAGACAATTGAAACGTAGACCTCAAGTCTTAAGATGGTCGTGAAATTCACGTAATGGTGTTTGTTTGCTACGGTCGCCTGCTAACAGCAGGGGGCCGCGAGCTCGTTCATCTATGCTCGGAAATAAATATTATATATGAGTCGACTATTATCAAAGGCGGCAATCTGACTTTTGGACAATGATTGGTAAATCAGAAAAACGAATTATTGACTTTGTATTCCATCGGCAGTCACAAAACTCTTCGGAACGACATCTTAGATAAATAACAGGTTAAGTATTAACCTTTATTTAATGCAGGTTTTGAACCGTATTCTTTGAAGGAGACGATTATATTCAAATCAATCTGTATTGACATATCAATAAAAAAAAATTGTCCAAATGCACAGATTGTCACCTTTGATAATAGACGACTCATATGTGGGGCCTTCTATTCGGGTTAGGCCAGTTTGTGACACAGTTGATGACTTCACACAAACTTGATTTTTATTACGTCTTTCATAATTTATGTAACTAAAATTTATACGTCTTACGTCTTCAGAGTTCCACCGCGTCTGTCTGCCGTTGCGTCCGGCTACCTTCTTACTTAAAAAATAAAACTATGTGTCCAACATACATTCGCCGTCTTTCTTACTTCCTAACACGACACTTCACAAATTCTCCTATCTCTCTCACTCAGTCATGCTCCATAACTGGCATTCATCCATACCGTTCTGTTCCTACATATATTATTTTTAGCAAGAAATTAATACTTATTCAAAGGTAAATTAGCTATCACATATTTTTCCAACAACAGAAGTGGCATTATAAAACACAGACGTCACGAAGTCATTAACAATTTAAATGCATTGCTAATAGATTGTGACGAGAGCGTTCGTAAACACACATTACTTTGTGATTAAGCACAGACGCGGGTCTCGCACTCCGCCCCGGTGAATTTAGGCTGTTACCAGAGCCGGAGATCAGAGACCAGATCGAAGTTTGGAATGTCTTCAGCGATGCGTGATTCCTTCCGCCAGGACGGTGACGGCGGCGGATCACCCACGGCCTACTATTAAATCCTTACCATGAACATTCAGAGTATTGTCTTTGAGAAGAAGTCTAACAGCTTCTTGTTTTGGCTCTGTTTCCAACACACGTAACACAATGTGGAACTTCTCTACTGATGGGCAGGTGTGGTTGGCGGACAGAGTATGTATCGCTTCGAATATATTTTGTAAAATACCCCCGTTAGGCTACTAGCGATTAGTTTGGGGAACAAAACATTATTTATGTATCTGTGTTCACGGCTGCTTACAATTAGGTACCAATCATGACAACACCGCAATTCTTTTTCAGATAGACGAATCTAACAGAATGTAACAACTTCATTATGTCTATTGTATCTAAATGTAATTATGATTTATAAAGGAACTAGAAATAAATTTGTGATTTAGCCGTAAAAGTATTGTAAACGTCACTGATAGGGTTTTTATTAAAACGCACCTGTACTCAGTAGGGCCCGCCAGGAACACGTAGTTCGTTCCGTAGGCGCCGGTGAGGAACACGGGCAGCGCCAGCAGGAGGGCCAGCCTCACTTGCCATCGGCCCCAGCCCGAGCACCATTCCTCTTTCACTTCACTTGCCATCTCTACACTTTATTATAGAACAATAAATGTCAGCGGCGAGCTGGACGGAAACTCCACCCTATTCGAAACGTGGGATTTCATAAAAATGAAATAACCAACGAAAAATAAAAAGTAAGTTGAGCAGCAGTGCACGCAGTCCCGCACCTAGACGACGCGCGACGCGACGTCTCGTAACACGAACAACAAGTCTAACGCAGGGCGCGTCGCGTGCGGCGGACACACGCTCTCAGAATGAACACAAATCATTAACATCATTCGTGTAGCCTAAAATTAAAAGGCGAAAACGGTTCGTCAACTACATATCATAATGTTCTTAACAAAATAGACCTTACGCTCTCACAATAAGAACGTCAGACAAACGCGGAAATCCATTTTTTTATTTATCCGTTTAACCCAGTTTAATTTCTTTTCTAAATGTATGTGCTATATTGCCGTGGGAGAGCTTACCAAGTTCGTTGGCAGTACAGATGTGAGCTTACAAACAAATGAATCAAAATAGCGGCGCGCGCACACAGCTCGTGTGGAGAAGTGGTATGAGCTTTAAGGTGTTAATCAAGTGTGATCCTCCTGAGTGGCTGGTGTTAGAGCCGCCCACTGTCACATCATGCAGCACGCATTGCACGTGAATCCCTCTTCGTGCATCCGTTTAATTCTTCCCGCTTTTTACTATTGATTGGCCCTTCACATCCATCTGTCTACTTTTCAGTATAGAGTCGATTATAAAACAAAGCACGTGCATACAAATAACTGAGTTCGCAAGTCAAGTAATGAATTTCTAGTAGCATCACCTGTACATAGCTCGGACATCCCCTGAATCGCGCTACAGTAATTTATAAATGCTCGTACCTAATAGAGTACCTACCTCCTAACGAACCAGTTGGTTCTACTCGTGTGCTTGAACTGGTAAGGAGCATTACACAATATAAATATTTATTGCAATAATGTGACTACATTTTCCCTGGATACAAAAATGAATTTCTAAAAAAATCGGAAGCGCCTGCGGCTAGATGTTTTACACATCATAGAACGCATTGCTAAGATAATCATATACTAGATAGAGCTAAGTCGCTTGACCGTGCATTTTTATTATTAAGTATAGGGCAGAGGAGTAAACGAGTTCAAGGTGCACCTTGGATCTCAGGGGCGCCATTAGAGGAGGCCTGTATCCTGTAGAAGAAAAGGGTGACCACAACGCCGCCGTCTCATTCCTCCTTAGTGCTTCACGTGTCTGAGGGTCGTGACCCCGTGATCCATGAGTTTCGTTGTCACGATATTGCGCCATCTCGTCCTTTCCTCAGCTACTGCGAGAGCATCCCAGACGATGGAATCGTTTTTTTTTGTTGCTTTTATGTATGGACAACCAAATGGTGCGGACCTGGTCAGACCAATACATTGGACTGCACCACCGCGATCCTTTTCCTACCACTTTGCCAGTAAGCACCAGCTTTTTTAGATTTACTGCGTATTTTCTAGCAATCTGTCCGAAGTACTGTAGGATTCGCTTGAGGTAGATGCCAGAAAGGCTTGTTTTAATTTCGATCATCACAAGTAAATATTAATGCGTTGGTCCTATATGCAGTCCATTGGAACCGCAGCATTTTTCTCCAGCACCATACTTCGAATTCATCAACACGTTTGTGATCCGTCCTCGGTCTCATTATCCCATTTTAAATGAAGGAATACCTGCACGTTAAAGGCAGGCGTGGTGCGCTGGTGAGATAAAGCAGGCTGCCTCCAGGTACATCATCTTGTCGTTAGTCGCCGTTAGTCTGCCCGAATAGTCGGTGAGTAGATTTTACAAAGATTTTTAAAGAGCCGGAAGCACTTAGTAATGTTATAAGATAAGAATGCACAGAAACGATCTAGCACTGCCCCCTGGACGGGTGACCGACGCGCTGCTCCAAAAACAACTGCACAGGGTAGTAGGCAGCGGACGGAGCCGAGACGACCAGGATCGCGCGCCTTGGGAGAGGCCCATATCCAGCAGTAAAGCGTAATAAGCTGTTAATTATAATAATAATGGCTCAACACCTTACCATAAACAGAATCAGCACATATTAATTTATCAAATCGTAGCACGTGAACCACAATCTCAAGGAAAATGCCACTTGAGAACGCCCCACTCCTGTTAGCTAATCCCACCCCACCTGGCTGAGCCTTTGCTCGCCCACCTGTCCTTGTGTAACTGGAAAGGCCTCAGGGTCACCAGTAATCCTATCATCATAAAAAAACTCCGCTCTCCGCTCCCTGCTCTCCACTCTCTGCTTCCTGCTCCCCGCTGTCGTGCGAAATAGTAGATCGTCTGCTGATTCTTAGAAGCAATGTAATGTAACACTGGCCCGGGAATGTGGTGTGTTATATTTAGTGAATATTATTACTGCAATTTATCTTCATTTTCAAGCACGGTTTCCTTGCATTTGCTACATGAGCGTCTTCTTCTCTTCTACTTAGTCTGGCCATAAATACTGTTACAATTAAAAATAAAAATAAATTCTATAGCAAACAACATTTATTACTTTTACAGTGTGTTAGTTTAATACATAAATATAAAACAATTTAAAGTATAAAAAGTTTATTTGAAGTAGTCTCCATTGGCTGCATTACAGTCCTTTAAACGTTGAGGCCAGTTATCAATAAAAGCACACACTCTTTCCATGGGAAAATTTTTCACTGCCAATCGTACGGATTGTTTTAGGGACTCCAAATTATCATGGCATTTAGAGGAAGCCGTACTCTCTAAAACTGACCATAAATCATAATCCAGCGGATTAAGATCGGGACTAGACGACGGCCAGCCTTCAGCTCTGATGAGGTCCGAAACGTTCGTTTCCAACCAAGATTGCGTAGACCGAGCTTTATGACCTGGCGCCGAGTCTTGCTGGAAGGACCATTCTTGATTATTGAACATGGTGTTGTTAAGGGGCTTCACTACCTTCTCAAGAATGGTATCTTTATACACTTGTGCCGATGTTTTGATACCCTTTTCACAAAAATATGGCTCAGTCACTCCTTCATAGCGAATACCCCACCAAACCATCACTGAAGTCGGGTAGTGTCTATCTTCCCCACCCAACGTAGTCTCGCCTTGTCGCGGCGGTGGGGCTTAAGCGTGCACCCCGATACCGTGGAGCAACGTTGTCTGCACAGGGGTGCCGCGAACAAAGAAGACGGAACACCGTGTTCCCGTTTCCCACCTTTGCTGGACAAAGGGTGCGTGAAGCGGGAGATGGCTCCCTTCTGGAGCCCTCTTGGATCCTAGGCCATGTCCCCGGCAGCTCTTTGGCTGCTAAAGGGGAAGGCCCTCCAGAGGAGGGTACCGGTACGCCGGCGTGGCCACACCGTGGTCAGACGTGTGGGTCTGTCAGTAATGGTAGAGCCCACGTGGATGAGAAGTGAACCGGAGGGCACTCCCTTCCGGTCGCTGGTTGCCATGTCCCCGGCTGCCTCTTGGCGGCTACAGGGGAAGGCCCCCCAAAGGGGGGTACCGGTCTACCGGCGTGGCTTCGAAGAAGCACACCTCAATCCCTACCGAGTAGGGGACGAGGGCTGCTGCCTAGCAGGGGCCGTGAGGATGCGAACCTCTATAAAAAATGCCCCAATCCCAAGTTTTTGACACCTGACGATGGGATGAATGGCTGGAGGGAGTCTAGTCCCAAGGGTTGTCTCATACCGTAATCCCCACTTGGTGGGGGGCGGGGGCCGCTGCCTAGTAGGGGCCTGTCGCGTTCGCGGAGGAGGAAGCTCGGCTGCACCGCGAATATCGCGCTGCGAAGGACGCCCTGCGGCTGGCCATCAGGCGGGCCAAGGAGCAGAACATGGAGAGACTCTTGGAGGCGCTCGAAGCGGATCCGTGGGGGAGCCCATACAAATTGGTACGCGGCAAGCTACGCCCGTGGGCCCCCTCTATGACTGAGCGCCTCCAGCCTCAGCAGCTGCGGGACATCGTTTCGGCGTTGTTCCCGCAGGAGCGGGAGGGTTTTGTCCCTCCCGCTATGGGCGGGCCGTCTGACACCGTCGACGGCCGAGCTCCTGCTGAGGTGCCCCGTATTACCGAGGCAGAGCTCCGGGTGGCCGTTGTCAAGATGACTACGAAAGACACGGCCCCCGGCCCGGACGGAGTCCACGGCCGGGTATTGGCCTTGGCCCTCGGTGCCCTGGGGGACCAGCTCCTTGAGCTATATAATGGCTGCTTGGAGTCGGGACGGTTTCCGTCGCTCTGGCGGACGGGTAGACTTGTGTTGTTGAGGGGCGCCCGGTGGATACAGCCGCCGGGTATCGTCCTATCGTACTGCTGGACGAGGCGGGAAAGTTGCTGGAACGTATTCTGGCTGCCCGCATCGTTCGGCACCTGGTCGGGGTGGGGCCTGACCTGTCGGCGGAGCAGTACGGCTTCCGGGAGGCCGTCCGACCGTGGATGCAATTCTTCGCGTGCGGTCCCTCTCGGACGAGGCCGTTTCTCGGGGTGGGTGGCACTGGCGGTGTCTCTTGACATCGCCAACGCATTTAACACTCTGCCCTGGACCGTGATAGGGGGGGCACTGGAGAGGCATGGAGTGCCCCTCTACCTCCGCTGGCTGGTTGGGTCCTATTTGGGGGCCAGGTCGGTCGTATGTACCGGGTACGGTGGGACCCTTCATCGTTTTCCGGTCGTGCGTGGTGTTCCGCAGGGGTCGGTTCTCGGCCCCCTCTTGTGGAATATCGGGTATGACTGGGTGCTGAGGGGCGCCCTCCTCCCGGGCCTCCGCGTTATTTGTTACGCGGACGACACGTTGGTCGTGGCTCGGGGGGATGATTATAGGGAGTCTGCCCGTCTCGCCACAGCGGGAGTGGCCCTCGTCGTCGGAAGGATAAGGAGGCTGGGTCTCGACGTGGCGCTCAGTAAATCCGAGGCTCTGTGGTTTCACGGGCCGCGGAGGGCGCCACCCGTTGACACCCACATCGTGGTTGGAGGCATCCGGATAGGGGTCGGGGTGCAGTTGAAGTACCTCGGCCTCGTGTTGGACAGCCGGTGGGCTTTTCGTGCTCACTTTGCGGAGCTGGTTCCCCGATTGATAAGGACGGCCGGTTCTTTGAGCCGGCTGTTCCCGAATATTGGGGGACCGGATCAGGTTGTGCGCCGCCTATACGCGGGGGTGGTGCGATCGATGGCCCTGTACGGTGCACCTGTGTGGGATGAGCCGCGCAACCGGGCCACTATGGCTCGGTTCCTACGCCGGCCGCAGCGCACCGTTGCCATCAGGGTCATCCGCGGATATCGCACCGTCTCCTTCGAGGCGGCGTGTGTTTTGACGGGGACGCCGCCATGGGAGCTGGAGGCGGAGTCGCTCGCTGCCGACTATCGGTGGCGCAGCGAGCTCCGTGCTCGGGGCGTGGCGCGTGTCCCCGAGAGTGAGCTGAGGGCGCGGAAGGCCCATTCTCGGCGGTCCGTGCTCGAGTCGTGGTCGAGGCGATTGGCCAACCCCACGTGGGGGGCTACGGACCGTCGAGACGGTTTACCCGGTCTTTGATGACTGGGTGAATCGTGGCGAAGGACGTCTCACCTTTCGTCTGGTGCAGGTGCTGACCAGGCACGGATGCTTCGGGAAGTACCTGCGCCGGATAGGGGCTGAGCCGACGACGAGGTGTCACCATTGTGGACACGACCTGGACACGGCGGAGCATACGCTCGCTGTCTGCCCCGCTTGGGAGGTGCAGCGCCGTGTCCTGGTCGCAAAGATAGGACCTGACTTGTCGCGGCCTGGCGTCGTGGCGTCGATGCTTGGCAGCGATGAGTCATGGAAGGCTATGCTCGACTTCTGCGAGTGCACCATCTCGCAGAAGGAGGCGGCGGGGCGAGTGAAGGAAAGCTCTCCTCACTACGCAGAAACCCGCCGCCGCCGAGCAGGGGGTCGGGACCGGGGTCGTATCCGTGACCTGGCCCCCTAAGAGCTAGGGGTCCCACCCGTTTTGTGCGGGGAGAGACCCAGACGTGGGGTGGCGTGCTTTGCACGCTCACCCGCAGTAGGAAGCCGGGTGATGGTAGACCGCGTTCCCCCGACCGCTCTGGGGGAAGGTGTAACG
>NW_021011483.1:3881817-3894887 GCF_003987935.1 Bombyx mandarina
TGAAATTTCATCACAAGTACTTGAACTTGATGTGATTGGAAGTCTCGGTAATTCATAACATGGATATCGTACAGAATCATCACTAGAGAAGTCAAGTACAGAATAGTATTTTAAGCTACTGACTTGACCTGATGATGTCGACGGTATAGGATCGTCTACTACTAGGTTATACTAGAACTCTGTGTTCAAAATCGACTGTTGATTTACATTTTCTAAAAAAGGACAAGACAATTAATTATCTATTTATAATGATATAATATTGATATAGTTACGTAATTTGCAAATCATAATTTTGAAGATATGTGAAAATATACCTTCATTGCTTTCCAGATGAGTGGATGACGCCATTTCAACTAATTTCTTGCCTCTTTAAATATTCATCTTAAATAATTAAAATACTTAAGCACTCACACAAAACTAACCAACAAACTGTGCACAATCGACAACATTAGTAAATTAAAACCACTTACCGAAGTATTGTTTACGTTATAAATATTTTTAAGTAACTACTTTCTCTAAAGAAATGTTACATTTTGATGTTCTTTATAACATAAGTCAGACTTCTTACGTTAATAACTTTGTACTTATGGTGTTCCTTAGAACATAAGTCCAGTTATGTTTTTTAGTTCGTTTGACTATATTAGGATTTGATAAGGTTGATACAGAACGCCGCTTGAATACGCCATGAAATACTTGAGTTTGATTTATGTGCTTTAGTCAGATTGTGTGTTGAGCAAAATGTAAACCGATGATGTAATAAAAAATAAATTGAAAATTTTGACTTATGTGCTTTAGTCTGCCGACCCTAGTTTTATAGCTTAACTAGAACATAGATCTAAGAAGTTTCAGAGGTGGCAATGAGCTCGAAATCATCGGGGCCAACTGGTTTTCTGTGTTTGCCTGGTTTTATTCAATACATATTTTGTTAATCCATATCTCGTTTTAACCAAGGCCACGTGTCGATTGATTTCGCATTTTAGCTGTTTTAAGTCTCCCATCTAATATCAGAAATTCAGTAAAGCGACAGCCCTAAGACGAATATAAGTTTTGTATTTTAATGAAAAAAAGTTTTATGTATAGTTTAAGATCCATAAGGATGTGTGTTTAGACATGCATAATGTTCTTATTTTTAAGCTATTGTATACCTTTTATCGCGGTCTTTGGGCGCGGCGACCGAATCAAGAAATTCCGTAACGAAAATAGAACCTAACACTCCCCACTCCGCCTACCATGTAGCTCGCGTTCAAAAAATTCACACGTTGCGCTTGTGTAGTGTTTGTGAATAAGCGCGCGGCGAGACGTCGCACTGCATGCGCATCGTGAAAAGTCTGCCCATCTCTCTCTCGCGCGGTCTAGCTTATGAGTGTGAAGGGAACAGTTAATGTTTATAAATGTAGTGTCTTATTTTATTATTAAATTATTATTGTCTAATTATATTTGCATAAGTTAATAAAAAATGCTATGTAATAGCTTTACCACGGCAGACCCCGAGTGCCACACGTTTTTTTTTTTTTTAATAACTTGATTTTCTGATTCTAGTCAAAGTTCTGTAGCTTTTCCCGCGTGTACTAGGTACACTTAAAATCGCGCGGGTGAGCTCAGCAATTTGATAAAAGCTAGCCTATTTTCTCTCCCGGAATCCAAACGATATATCGACGCCAAATTTCGTGAAAATCGGTTCATTGGTTCGGATATGAAAACGTACCTTATAGCGACTTTCATATTAATTAATATTGCTTGCCATGAACTAACAGTTAGTAGACCAATGACCAGATCCGCACTACCCTAGACACCACAGTTCACGATGCTCTACACTCGGCGGCAAATAGAGGAAAATGTCGTGGAATGATCCGGAATAACCTTTTGTTGCGAGGAGGTGGTCACGACCGTGGATATTGAGGAAACCGAAGCAAGATAGTAGTATAATAGTAAATACTAATAAGAATTTAGTAGTAATAAGGTTGTTCTAGTTAATATAAAAAATACACGTCAATCGCATATCAAATTAAATGCCATATTCTTATGTACTAGTGTTAGCAAATTCTCTCAGGTTGAGCCCGTGAGCTCACCTACCTGTCCGTGAGAATAGGCCTTCTAAAGGCTTCTACCAACGAATAGGTAGGATCAAAAAAAGAGCAGAAGCCCATAGACATCTACAACGTAAATGCCGCCGCCCGCCTTGAGATATGAGTTCTACTCGTAAGGTCTCAGTATAGTTATAACGATTGCCCCACCCTTCAAACCGAAACGCATTACTGCTTCACGGCAGAAATAGGCAGGGTGGGCGGACTCACAAGAAGTCCTACCGTCAGTATATATATAAAGATATAATATTATTTTTATGAACCTTTTTTGGCAAAAAATATATGGGGGACGGATCGTTTGTTTATGGTTCAAAAGCATTTTTTTTTTGTTTTTGTTAGATAGGCACATCTGTTTTCCGTTATGGCGCGAATTCGAGTTGCATCTGTTATTTAATTTTAAAAACAATGCTGTTTTTTAATTTTATCATGTCTAGTGTGAATTGCAATTTTTTTTACTGGAATAAAGCATCGAACAAAGAGTTTGTATTAAATAATATATCGCCAATGGAATTTCGCGTTTAAAATCATTGAAAATGTTACAGAAGGCTTACTTACGGTGAATCGACTTTATCAAAAACACGTTCTTATGAGTAGTACAATGCGTTCAAACACGGTCTAGATATGATGGAAGATTTGCTTCGCCCTGGTAAGCCATCAACGTCTGCAACTGAAGTTCACATCGTAAAAGTGAGGGAAATAGTGACTAAAAAATTCTCATTAAAGCTTGAGAGAAATAGTCGTCGATCTTTTTGTGTCTCATGACTTGATCCGCTCGATCTTTCTGTGTCTCATGACTTGATCCGCAGATCCGCACCATTTTAAATAATCACTTGGGTTTGAAACATAGCCGCTTGGCCAGTCCCAAAAGACCTGAATTGACCTGAGTGCTCTGAGGTATTGTTCGAGATGATACCGACATCTTGTTCGCAGAGTTCATCCATACTACCTGGAGCCACTGCGGTCATCCACAGTGCGTTTCCAGAAGTCTTTTTTACCACGTACCATCCTGCTATGTTATAGATATAGATGTAGTAGTATATGTTATAGATGTAGTAGATGTTATATCTCCGAAATTGTTCACCGCTGCACTTGAAGATGTCTTCAAGACGCTGGACTGGAAAACATGTGGAATCAACGTCAACGGAGAGTACATGTCACACCTTCGATTTGCCGATGACATAGTCTTAATGTCGGAATCGCTGGAGGACCTCAGTCGTATGCTCAACGATCTCAATGCTGCTTCCCGATGCGTGGGACTGCGGATGAACCTTGACAAGACGANGTCTTAATGTCGGAATCGCTGGAGGACCTCAGTCGTATGCTCAACGATCTCAATGCTGCTTCCCGATGCGTGGGACTGCGGATGAACCTTGACAAGACGAAAGTCATGTTCAATGATAAAATCGTCCCGGGCCAAGTTACCATCTCGAATGCAGTCATTGAAGAGGTAAAAGACTTTGTCTACCTCGGTCAGGCTATCCAACTTGGCCGGGGTAACTTCAATACAGAGATTGAGAGACGCATACGACTGGGTTGGTCGGCATTTGGGAAATTCCGTGCAATCCTCACCTCGCAAATTCCTCAATGCCTGAAGACAAAAGTTTTTAACCAGTGCATTCTCCCCGCTATGACCTACGGCGCGGAAACCTGGACACTGACGGCAGGGCTGGCCCATAAGTTAAGAGTCGCACAGCGGGCGATGGAGAGAGCTATGCTAGGTATTTCTCTAAGGGACAAAATCCGGAACGCAGAAATTCGACGGAGAACCAAAGTCGACGACATAGCTCTCAAAGCTAGCAGGCTGAAGTGGCAATGGGCCGGTCACACCTGTCGAGCCAGCGACGCCAGGTGGGGAAGGAAAGTCCTCGAATGGAGGCCACGGATGGGTACAAGGAGCGTGGGGCGTCCTCCAAGCAGGTGGACTGACGACTTAGTGCGCAGGCGGGAAGTCGTTGGATGCGGAAGGCGGAGGACCGCATTATGTGGAAGGCATTGGGGAAGGCCTATGGCCAGCAGTGGGCAGATAAAGGCTGATGATGATGATGATGATGATGATCCTGCTATGGAATGAGCTCCCCTCCACGGTGTTTCCCGAGCGCTATGACATGTCCTCCTTCTTCAAACGAGGCTTGTGGAGAGTATTAAGCGGTAGGCAACGGCTTGGCTCTGCCCCTGGCATTGCTGAAGTCCATGGGCGACGGTAACCACTCACTATCAGGTGGGCCGTGTGCTCGTCTGCCTACAAGGGCAATAAACAAGGAAAAAAAATCTCAAAGACGTAGCCGCTCGTTCCAAAAGACCAGAATTTTCTCCAAAACCTCAATCGCACAAGAATCACTGAGAAAGAGTCAATTCCGACCCAACATTCCTGAAATTACTAGTGACGAGACGTGGGCTTACAAGTTTGACATGCAAACTAGTCAACCAGCTTCGGAGCTGACGTCATCCAATTAAACTGAAACCGATAAAGCCACGCCAAAGTCGATCAAATGTCAAAGTCGCGAAAGCTATTTTCTTTGACTATTGCGGTGTTCTGCACTTGGAATTCTTGCAGGAAGCTCTTTTTTTATTATTGCCTAGATATGTGGACGAGCTCACAGCCCACCTAGTGTTAAGTGGTGTTACTGGAACCCATAGACATCTGCAACGTAAATGCGCCACACACCTTGAGATATAAGTTCTAAGGTCTCCGTATAGTTACAACGGCTGCGCCACCCTTCAAACCGAAACGCATTACTGCTTCACGGCAGAAATAGGCGGGGCCGTGGTACTTACCCGCGCGGACTCACAAGAAGTCCTACCACCCGTGAAAACGGTAAATAAAGAATACTAGATAATGACAGAGCTTTGATCGGTTTTTTTATTTTTTCGATAAATTGTGTTTTTTAGAAATTATATTTTTAAATACGAATTACACATTGACAAAATGATGAAATATGAATAATATTCTTCGATCTTATCGCTAGAATAATAAAAAAATATGAAATGGTTATTTAAAGAAAAAATCAAAATTATCGATAAAGTTGATTATTAAAAACACGAATAAAACAACATTTTCTGAAACTAAATTTTGGCTAGATCGATTTATCGCCCTCGAAATCCCCTGCATATTAAATTTTGTGAAAATCGTTGGAGCCGTTTTCGAAATTCAGATTATATTTTATATATACATATTTATATACAAGAATTGCTTGCTTAAAGAAATAAGATAAGATAAGATTATTTGACGCGTTACACAGTGCTTAAAGCAGCAAACTCGACGAAAAAGGCCGGATTTGTGTAAGAGAATCCTTAGATTTTATACAACGATAGTGCAAAAGGCCGTCGTCATTATGAACGAATTTTTGACCAAACCTCTATAAACATCATCGAGCAACCACCTTGTTCAGCCGAGGTGGCGCCAGTCGACTTCTTTCTTTTTCCGTAATTCAAATTATAACTTCGGGCACCCGTTTCCATTTCGGTAGATGACATAAAGGAGAATTTGAGGTCTCATCGCTAAGCTGAACTCAATTCCCTTTAAAAATGTTTTGATAATTGGATTATTCGTGGGCGTAACTGTATCTGGTTTGAAGGACCACACTTTGAAGGTAATAAAATAAACTTGGATGAATAACCTATTATTTTGTGTATTATTGATTTCTTAACAAAACAGTGCTCTTTATCTAAGCCACAATAAGGTGCCAGTTAACTATCTAACTGTTGTAGTATTGTCCTCGGTTTCCGAAAGTCGTAGAGCCGTGAGCTCGTCCACCGATTTAAGAAATAAAAAAAACCATAGCTAACTTCATTTAATAGTACATATTTATCCATAAAAAAAATAAAAAAAAGTCGATGTGTGTATTTATGTATGTTCCCTATAGACTCCGAAACGGTTTAAGCGATTTTGATACATATATTTTTCATTTCAATTGGCCAGCGGGTGATCCTGAGAGGTTTGGTAGCGACCGGATAAAGATTACCGGGGGTACTTTAATCTACTACCGGATAAACTTTACATTAAAATCAAAACAGTAAATAGAATTAGCAGTAAAAATGCAACGTTTTTTTTTCCTACCTATGCTAGTAACCTCGAGGGGTTATTCTAGATTCACCGAACTATGCAACGAAAAAGACATTAGCTGAATTATTAATTCCATTGCTTTTTTTTAATCACCCGTATTACTTAATAAAGCTTACTCACTTACTTTATCGCACCGCCCGCCACCGGAGTAGAGTTCATCCATACTACCTGGAGCCACTGCGGTCATCCACAGTGCGTTTCCAGAGATCTTTTTTGCCACGTACCATCCGGCTATGGAATGAGCTCCCCTCCACGGTGTTTCCCGAGCGCTATGACATGTCCTTCTTTAAACGAGGCTTGTGGAGAGTATTAAGCGGTAGGCAGCGGCTTGGCTCTGCCCNACCGCCCGCCACCGGAGTAGAGTTCATCCATACTACCTGGAGCCACTGCGGTCATCCACAGTGCGTTTCCAGAGATCTTTTTTGCCACGTACCATCCGGCTATGGAATGAGCTCCCCTCCACGGTGTTTCCCGAGCGCTATGACATGTCCTTCTTTAAACGAGGCTTGTGGAGAGTATTAAGCGGTAGGCAGCGGCTTGGCTCTGCCCCTGGCATTGCTGAAGTCCATGGGTGACGGTAACCACTCACCATCAGGTGGGCCGTATGCCCGTCTGCCTACAAAGGTAATAAAAAAAAAAACTCATAGGCGTGATAGTCCTGAAACCTCAGATATTTCAATACGAATGTGTCGATATGTTGGCCCGCAAATGGCCTTCTCTTTAGATGTTTAACACCTTCGCACGCAATACGGTTAAGTGCAATTTGGCTAAACGTTTTCCATTCCGAATTCGCCGTGTATGATGCCTATTAACGGGGTTCGCGACCTTTGGTTGTATACTTAAAAAGCAATTTTTATTTTATTTTATTGCTTAGATGGGTGGACGAGCTCACAGCCCACCTAGTGTTCTGGAGCCCATAGACATCTACAACATAATTGCGTCACCATGAGATATAAGTTACAGCGGCTGCCCCACCCTTCAAACTTAAATGTATAATCTTTATAGATTTTGTTAAATAATTGTCATAACACCGCATGTTGTTTCTATAAATTATTGTCATGTACTGCACGATCTGAATTAATTATAACTATTTTAATGTTCTCATTTAAGTGAATTTATGTAATTCTTTTGAGAATAAAGAATATCTTTAACCCGAAATGTATTACTGCTTCACGGCAGAAATAGGCAGGCTGGTGGTACCTACCCGCGCGGACTCACAAGAGGTCCTACCACCAGTAATTGCGCAAATTATCATTTTACGATTCGGCTATGGCCGAATTAAATACCAAAATAACATAACCATCTAATTAATCAGCACGAATTACAAAAATATTTCTTTATCGTACCAGTCACTGTTGGCTTCCCCTGAAATCACGAGTCGAACATTCTAGGCTTTCAAGTCAATCCTTTCAGCCGAATGCTCAACAGTTACAAGAATTGCTAAAGCATTACATAGTTTTTATGCAAAGCTATTAACAAAATAAAAGGCTGGGAACATAACATTAGTGGCGGTGTGAGTTTGGCTTTTTAAATGTTTTTTCAATTAAGGTAGAGAGTCCTGTGCATTGTTATTTTCAGACTCGCCCGGTGTACTGCTGTATTCGGATTGAATGAGGAATGTCGTGTTCTGATTAGCAGCAGGGTATGTTGACAGCCTTTACGGGTAGGTAGATACCTACAGTAAGTAGCCAATGATAAATATTGTTAGGCGCTGGGGTTCGGGATAAATAAAACTTCCAACGAAGTACAAATTAAGACTCTATTTAACAGTTAGAACACTCACAGAACACTGCGTAATTCACTTCTTCCGTTTCGCTTCAGGTGATTTGCTGTTTCGCTTCGAGTAGTTCCGATTACTAACTGCCTTCGTGTCATCTCTGCAACGCTTTGTAGTCGATACAACATTTCTAGAATTATCGAGAACATTCCTGAAAAGTCCAGTAGTTTCGATAATGGGTTTCCACTATTAAATAATGGATGGCGTTGTCCTTCTCGAGCGCTCTCGATTTCACTAGTTCTTTTTTATATTCGTTTCTGCTATTCAAAAATAGATGGCGTTACTCTTACCGGCGTAACAATAATGCACATTGGCTAATTTCGACTTCGCGGAGCGTTTATCTGTCTCACGAAAAATAAACAGTTCGACTGTAGTCCCACTGAAACGACTGACAAACGTCACATAGGCAGTGTGCGACAGAGACAACGCTCTATGTAGCCGAAATTAGCCGATCACTTCTTTTCAAAGGTCGAAGAACAATATTTATCGCCGGGTACTGTACAAAGTTCTGTTTATGCGGTGAAAAGGGGGCGTGTTAAAGTTTAGTTTTAAATATTAATAAATATAAAAATATTGACATTAATTTCGTAAAACGCAATAAGTGGCACCGTTTACTCAATATAATGCAAAAAAAAACTGCCTTCCGTAATTACACTTTCCCGAAAAAAAAACCGTCGAAAAATTACGTCGAGTGAAATTGGCGGGCTTCAGAACTTGTGTAATTTCCTTGTTATTATTTTTTTAGACGGAATTTCCTCATCATGTTGTCTAGGCGGCTGGCTTTCACAAAGATTTCTGATAAAAACTTAGACCGTAGCACCACGAAATGAGGGCTTACGAAGAAAACAGAAGCGCATAAATAAATAAATAGCTAAAAAAAACTAAAGGAACTCCGGGACTGCCGCGTTAAAGCCATTGCATAGCATTTTTATCAACTTATGCAATTATAATTAGACAATAATAATTTAATATTAAAACAATAATAAAATTAGACCACGCTATATTTATAAACATTAACAAAAGCAAAACATTAATTGTCCTCTTCACACTCATAAGCTAGACCGCGCGAGAGAGAGATGGGCAGACTTTGCATGATGCCCATGAATTGCGACGTTACGCCGCGCGCTTATCCACAAACACTACACAATCGCAACGTGTGAACGTGTTGAACGCGAGCTACATGGTAGGCGGAGTGGGGGGTTTTAGGTTTTTTTTCGTTACGGAATTTCTTGATTCGGTCGCCGCGTTCAAAGCCCGCGACAAAAGCTATGTGATAGCTTAAAAAAACCACAAAGCCTGAAATAAAAGTACCTACCGACTAGTTTATTGCATTAATTGTTATTTTTAACGCTACACCAAGAATAAATTATTTGAAAATTGGCCCGTAAAGTATGGAGAAACCGGTAAACGTACAAACGAATATGTCTACGGTTTTCGAAGTCAATTAAAATGACTTCAAGAGGTTAACATTATTTACATAGAGGTAGCTATTTTTTTGCCTGACTACCAACCATTAGCTTCGAATGGCTATTATTGCTTTTTCGTGACCAGTGTACGAACTCACCGGTCTTTAACAAGAGCAGTCCTTCGTAGAATCTACCACCGGATCTGAATCGCGACCCCCTGTGAAGATCCGGCAAGAAACAGAGTGAGCTGTGTCCAAAAAATACAAACTAGATTCCTTCAATATCATTTTCATTACTCAATAACTTTGTTATTTTAATCAGGAACTGTTATTGTTTTAAACACATCTTTGTAATACAATGCATTTGAATTTAACTATATTAACATTACTTTTTTTTAAGAGCATTATCATTTTATCACGAATAATACTTTTTCAAGAAGCCATCTCGATTGGTTACTAAGAATATAATTGGATGTAAATAATTTTCTCAGTACGCATTATTTTAGATATCTGACTTACGTCACGAAATTCCATCATCATCATCAGCCTTTATCTGCCCACTGCTGGACAAAGGCCTTCCCCAATGCCTTCCACATAATACGAAATTCCGCGTGTGAATAAAAAATAAATATAGAATACAAATAAATAACAACATAAGCCAAATAGAATTAAAAAAAATGTTATCCTAATCTTAGTCTCATAGACACTCTGAGTTTCTCGTCGGATCTTCTCAGTGGGTCATATTTCCGATCCGGTGGTAGATTCTATTAATTTTTTTATTGCTCAGCTGGGGTCCACCAGGTGTTAAGCGGTGTTAAGTGGTGTTAAGTGATTACTGGAGCCCATAGACATCTACAACGTAAATGCACCACCTACCTTGGGATGTAAGTTCTAAGGTCTCAGTATAGTTATAACGACTGCCTCACCCTTCAAAACGAAACGCATTACTGCTTCACGGCAGATATAGGCGGGGTGGTGTTACCTACCCGTGCGGACTCGCAAGAGGTCCTACCACCAGTAAAAAAGAGCAGTGCTTCGCTTGCTAGGGCTAATGTTAGCAAATTCTCTCAGATTGAGCCCGTGAGCTCTGTCCGTCTGGGCGTAGCTAGAATAGCATTTTAGGCTACCAGTGACAGATAGGGAAAAATAATAATGTCTATGGGTTAAGTTTTCCACGTCGCAGTCTTCGAACGAACGGGTTTGACGAGAACGGCTACCAGGGCTTGGAATGTCTAAGATTGAATCGAGAGGATCAAAAAGGATCGCCGGGGTCGAAATGGTAACTCGAAGTGGCTACGATAAGAGGATTATCGTGTCACGCCGCTTTTTCCGTGAAGCGTTCTGATGCTGTCTTCCGATACTTACTTATCGATTTCAATTTAAAGTCGCCATGAAGATCTACATCACTTACGCTGGCTATCTTGCAACAACGGGATTGTTATTACTTGGTGGGTGAATTTATGTGGAGGGGGGGGGGTATGGCTGTCTAGTGGCTGGCCACACTGGCATAAGTCATGACCGTACCACGTATGAGTAAGTAAGTCATGACGGGCCTGATGCATGTTTTGTAGAGTGTCAGCATGTTACGATGGGACAAATACGGGTACTGGTACCTACCCGTGCGGACTCACAAGAGGTCCTACCACCAGTACTATACTGAGACCGTAGAACTTATATCTCAAGGTGGGTGGGTTTACATTGTAGATGTCTATGGGCTCCAGTAACCACTTAACACCAAGTGGGCTGTGATCTCGTCCATCCATCTAAACTATAAAAAAAGACCGCATAGAGATCCAAAACTATCCCGTAAGCCGATGCGAAACAACAATGCGTTCCGGTCCGAAATTATTTTAATTTTTTATTAATGGTTTTTTACAAAAAAAAATTTTTTAGTTGCTTTGAGGGGTGGAACGAGCTCACAGCCCCCCTGGTGTTAAGTGGTTACCGGAGCCCATAAATATCTACAACGTAAATCCCGCCACCCACCTTGAAAAATGAGTTCTAAGGTCTCAGTGTAGTTACAACGGCTGCCCCACCCTTCAAACCGAAACGCATTAGTGCTTCACGACTGAAATAGGCACGATGGTGGCACCTACCCGTGAGAACTCACAAGAGGTCGTACCACCAGTATATATGTCACTAATTTAACATGCCTTCTGTCTGTCGAACACATTTAGTAGTATTTTAAGATATAAATAGTATAATTGCTTTCATTCACTCGGCTATTTCTAATAAGTTACTTAACGATCTTCTGGGGTATAAATTTAGCATTTATATTAGGTATAATTTTCTCTTAATACCCTCAAATCTTAAAGCCAGTCAGTCAGTCATATAATAAATACAGGCCAAACACTCCAAGGACATGATCCCAAAAGGCCTTTCATGTGATGATAGCATGCGTGGGATAATTTATGTTCTACCCTTTAAGGTTTACTAAGTCAAATGTATTTCAATTTTTTTTTTTTTTTTTTTTTTTTTTTTTTTTTTTTTTTTTTTTTTTTTTTTTTTTATGATTGAAAGTTTACTGGTGGCCCGAAGGCCTTTCCAGTTTCACCAGGACAGGTGGGCGAGCAAAGGCTCAGCCAAGAGGGGTGGGATTTGCTAACAACTGCCCGAGCGCCTCCGAAGGAGACCTAACAACTCAAGAGCAATTGTTTCGCGAATGAATCTACTACCGGATCGGAATCGCGACCCGCTGGAGAATCCGGCGAGAAACTCAGCGGGCTGATGCATGGTTTTAGGTTGCACGTCGACTTCTTTGTGAGTTACGACGAGTACTGGTTAGCGGGGTCCCTAAGCCTGCCCTAGTATTAGAGGCTGAAGGCGCATCTAATGCAAAGGTTATTGGATCTGATTGGATCCGTAAGGACGTGTCTAGGGGCTGTCGACGGTGACTGGCTCCTTGCATCATCAGGATTCGGGGGAGTAAAGTCAGCGGCGGCACGATAAGAGCGTTATCTGACGCATAAGCCTTATCGGAGTATGCGTTCGCGCACCGCTGCTTCATGTATTTCCGATTGATTAAATAGAGAGAAAGAGAATCGTCGTGGTAGATACGTTTATAACAGAGACAAGGAGCCCCGACAGCTAACTGCAAAAGCGGATTAGTAGGGCATTGGAAGGGTGTCTTATGTGTGTGTGCGGGCCGCGTGAGCGAACCCCACCCTCGCGTAAGTCATGACGGGCCTTATGCAAGTTTTGTAAAGTGTCACCTTGTTCCGAAGGGACATTTTACTCCGCTTACAGATCATGGGGTAGAGTCTACCGAGAATAAACGCGGCACGGTTCGCGGCTGATTTTATATGGGGCGGAATGTCATCGATTGCATGCCAGGGTAAGCAGGTAATCTGACGCTTCCCTGGCCGCCCAGGGTATGGGTTGTCTAAAGAGAGTAATCGGGGGTGTGAGATTCCTCCTCCTAATCCGGGAGGAAATCCGTGTGGAGCTTCCCCTCTGAAATAGCACCGCAGTACTTTTCGCTGGGTTGATGTCTATGCGCCATTTTCGGAACCACTGTCCTAGGGCTAGGGCTGCGCTCTGAAGCTTCTTCGCGATTAGGGACTTATTTCTACTAGAATAGTAAACAGTCGTGTCGTCGGCGAATAAAGCTAAATGGGTCGGCGGCGACCGGGGAATGTCGTTGACGAATAAGCTAAATAGGAGGGGTGAGAGGACAGAGCCTTGCGGGACTCCAGCTGTGAGAGGTCGTGGGGAGGGGCGGGTTCGCTCGACTCGATATCG
>NW_021011483.1:3906728-3972772 GCF_003987935.1 Bombyx mandarina
ATATTAAAAATTATGTGTCGCCGTCGTCACTATCATTTTCTAATAGTGCTACCCCTTGGATTAAATTTATGGTAGCACCTGAGCTGGTGGAAGGAGTTGGCTCCTCATCGTCGACATAACGAAGAGTCGCTGTCGTCACTGGCGTAAATAATAAAACGCTCAGTGACTGAATCGATTATAATTATGGTCATTGGTATTTGGTCCTACCATTGCAAACAAATTTAAAACAAAAATGAAAATGTGGTGTCGTGGGACACCAGGTAGGAACGAAGTTCCTTCGGCTAATGTAGAATCGACACAATTTGCAAAAAAAAAAATCGTGCTCAATTTTATGTTGGTTTTCTTGATTTTTCTCTTAAATTTTGCTAATTAGTTTTTATTAAAGTATAGGAAAGTATTTAGGAAATTCAGTATTTTAGGAAATAATAAATTACGTAAAATAGAAAGAGAATGGATGAGAGAACGAAAAGAAAGAGGGAGAAAGAGAAAGGTATTATACACTACTCGCTTGTGTATGCGACTGTCGCGCCTGCGCACGTCTCATTTAACGGTTTTATTTCACGCACTTTTTTCCATTGATTTTTTCCACGGATTTTTTCTTACGGTTTTACTATCACATTTTTTTCAGTTCGGTCGCGCAGCAAAATCCCTATCCCCTCCAAGCCTGCCGTAAGGAACTTCGTTCCAATAACACTCGTAACAAAAACTAAATTTAAAACAATAATAACAACTCGTAACATAAACAAAGGGTTCCTACAACTTTAGTAGGCGCATGTGTAACCGTGAGCGAACGGAACGTGGACGCGGTGCGGGAGGGGAGGGTCGACTGGCTCACCAATCGCGCGCTCGGAACGGTGCTACGTCTTTCCCCGCGTCCCGCTTGACAACCAAAGAGACCTAAAAAAGGACTTCTACGCATCTAGCGACTCTTGCCAAGTTGCGTGCCGGGGACTATACCTCATACCTCATTATAACCAAAAAAAATAAATAAAAAAAAATATGTTTGGGGTGGACAACCCTTATCACTTAGGGATATGAAATATAGATAGTAGCCGATTCTCAGACCTACTGAACATGATTGATACACAAATAAAACCAAAAAAACATGGCTGGCAAGCTACGATTGATACACAAATAAAACCAAAGAAACATGACTGAAAAATGTATAGTGAGTAAGACAGGAGACCGGCTTCGTCCTCATCCCTACTACGTGATGTTTGCTGGATGAGTGGTGACTCCTGGCGGGGATAACTGATCGATTGATAGTTGATCAGTAGTCGACCGGCGAGGGCAGGAGATCAAATTGAATTTAAAAAAAAATCATAATTAAAGGAACTTGAAATTATAAACTCTGAATAAGAATTTATCGTACTACAATTATAATATTTGATTGGCATCTTGCAACCTTATTGCGGATCTGTGCATAGAATAAAAAAATAAAAATCGGGATGGAAAAATAGGGGTTGATCCTATAAGAGTGAAAATTGAGAGTAATATTTATTTTTTATTTTAAGTCATGACAAAATAAAAAATAAAATCTTGCCAAAAAATTTAAAATTTATAATTAACAAATAAAAAATAGGGGTTGATCGTAGAGGGGTGAAAATTTAGGGTTGTATGTATTTTTGTATGTTGTATCATAAAAAAATAGAAATTAAAAATTTTGTCTAAAAAATAAAAAAAATTATTTAGGGGTGGACTACCCCTAACATTTAGGGGGATGAAAAATAGATGTTAGCCGATTCTCATAGATACCGGATAATCACAAAAAATTTCATCAAAATCGGTCAAGCCGTTTCGGAGGAGTATGGCAACGAAAACTGTGACACGAGAATTTTATATATTAGATAATCACAAATTTCGCCAAGACTACACTATAAAAATATTAACAAAGGCAAACAATATTTAATCTATTCTCAATTTGACAACAGACGTCAAGAACAAAAGTTTGACAATAAATAGTATGCATGCGTGTGTGCGTCAAATACATGGTATGTAGTGTGTGTAATGTTTCCTTTATTGGTTTAATGTATCTTTTATGCATTATTTAAAAAACATATTAGCATTGTGCACTTCTTCTCTATATTCTCTATAAGTGTGGAAAATTTCATACTCCTCTGTCCGCGCAGTTTTCGTAAAAAGGGATACAAAGTTTTTGCTTCACGTATTAATATATAGATATATTTATTATTTCGCCGCTACATTATATCTTTAACGTCTCCTTTAGCCGCGCAAATGAATGTTTTTTCTACCTCACACCGCAAGATTGAAATAAAATCTCGGAGCGGCCAATAAAAAAGCGATTTACATAAATTAAAAGGGGTACTGCGAAGACACGGCTGTACATTAATGCGATGACAATGTAATTAACTTAATGCAATCAAAATGGTCGTCACGTACAAATCGGGGTTAACTAAACTGAAGACGCATTCAATTTGATGTGAATGCATTCGATGCTGATTTGAGAAATAGTATTCGGAGATTCGGAGATTCGGAATTTAAGTCGTCGTGGCCTAAAGTATAAGACGTCTGGTGCATTCGTATCTAGCGATGATGGTGTTCGAATCCCGCAGGCGGGTACCAATTTTTCTATTGAAATACGTACTCAACAAATGTTCACGATTGACTTCCACGGTGAAGGAATAACATCGTGTAATAAAAATCAAAACCCGCAAAATTATAATTTACATAATTACTGGTGCCTACCACCTCTTGTGAGTCGGCACGGGTAGGTACCACCACCCTGTCTATTTCTGCCGTGAAGCAGTAATGCGTTTCGGTTTAAAGGATGGAGCAGCCATTGTAACAATACTGAGACCTTAGAACTCTAATCTCAAGTTGGGTGGCGCATTTAAGTTGTAGATGTCTATGGGCTCTAGTAACCACTTAACACCAGGTGGGCTGTGAGCTCGTCCAACCATCGAAGCAAGAAAAAATAATTAAAAAAAGGCTTGGATGTAAGTGTATTTTTATTGAGACCAATCTAATTTGATTATAATGATAGTATCCTTAGAGTCGTAAATTACCTGCCAGTATTTGCCCAATCTCGGGATACGGTAATCAGTCACTTTAACAACAAAACATCGATTGCAACATTAAAATACATAGATTTTACCCACAACTGTGCGGTTTCTGAATTAAACACGTACTTCAGATATATTGTTGAAAGGCAAACTAGAAATATAATGAAGGGTACACACAGCTTTGAACTTCAGACTTATTGCACGGGACAGCATGCCTGTTTGTACCGCACCTACCGAGTTTGATAGTTGTCGATAGCTTTTATTAAAAAACTTCGAAGGCACACAATGATCGAAGACCCATACAAATAAAATAGATAAGTTAAACTTACGTAAATATATGCAATAATGAGTGTGTGCTATGCGGGAGTTAATTACAAAAAGTCGCTCAATAAGTTTCATTTAGTTAAGTTTTTTTTTTTTTGGAACGAAGTTCCTTACGGGACGATGCGGAGGGGTACCTTAACCGGGAAAAAACGTCCGTAGCGTAAGATTTTTATTATTTATGCATAGTCTTAGTATGATGGCTCTACAGTGTCTTAATGTATAGTCTACATGATGACGGTTATTATTACTATTCATATAAATAGCTGTTTCTTTATATATTATTATTATATATTTTTTATAAATAATTGTGAATAAAATAAAGTTGATAACTTTGTAAAATAGTTTTTTTTATCAATAAAAAAATCATAATAAAAAAATTAATACCCGAATAATTAATTTCTTTATACCTAGAATAGAACTTAAAATTAATATTTTTATAATAAAGAACTTCGTTCCTATCCGGTGTCCCACGACACAACACATCCTTTTTAGTGGCATTATTATATTTAGTGATTCTTGATATTTATTGATTAGGTGATTTGGGGTTTGGGCAGAAAGGCGGTCTTTCGTAAAATTCATGCCAAGTTCCTATGCAGCATGATAGAAGGACATGCTTACATTGATTGGAATTACTTGTTTGCTGTTCGTTCTTGTTTACTGGTGGTAGGACCTCTTGTGAGTCCGCACGGGTAGGTACCACCACCCTGCCTATTTCTACCGTGAAGCAGTAATGCGTTTCGGTTTGAAGGGTGGAGCAGCCGTTGTGACTATACTGAGACCTTAGAACTCATATCTCAGGGTGAGTGGTAGTCTCATTTATGTTGTAAATGTCTATGGGCTCCAGTAACCACTTAATACCAGGTGGGCTGTGAGCTCGTCCACTCATCTAAGCAATAAAAAATAAAAATATAATAAATTAGTGTCTGCGTTCACGAATATTCACTTAACAACAGACGGGCCATCTCATTTACAAAACAAAAATACACTAATCTGTTTTGTCAAACGCGCCAAAACGAGTAATAATAATATCAAATAAATATCTTTTCACATGAATGTGTTAAAATTAATTATCAAAGCCACCGATTCCTTTGAAATCGATGCTTCGGTATTAAATTTCTAAGCGAAATCATTGACCCGAATTCGAGATCAGCATCGAATCCGTCGTAAAACACGAAAGTCAGTGCCGAATCTGTACGTACTTATTTACGAAAATACACAAAGTCGATGAATCACGATGCTTTGTGTAACTTTGTTTTGATGTGCATTTTATTTTTTGACATGTACGCTTTTTTTTTATTGCTTCGATGGTTGAACGAACTCATGGCCCACCCGGTGTTATTTCGGTAGGCAGCGGCTTGGCTCTGCCCCTGGCATTGCTGAAGTCCATGGGCGACGGTAACCACTCACCATTAGGTGGGCCGTATGCTCGCCTGCCTACAGAGGCAATAAAAAAAAAAGTGGTTACCGAAGCCCATAGACATCTACAATGTAAATGCCGCCACCCACCTTGAGATATGAATTCTAAGTAGTTTTTACAGTACAACGGCTGCCCCACCCTTCAAGCCGAAACGCATTACTGCTACACGGCAAAAATACGCAGAGTGGTGGTATCTACCCGTGCGGACTCACAAGACGTCCTACTATCGGGTACGCACTAACGTCTGTAGTCTTCTCCTATCTTAATTACCACCATTGTTGCTATTTCAGCAAATCAATCATTTATTAAGGGTTTAACTTGTCGTCGGCTTTGTGGTAACTTTTTTTATTTTTAAACTATGACTTCTTGAGCAGTAAGATAGTCGTTAAATGGACGAGAATTGAGACTAAAATTTTATGAACTTTTAGGTACATTTTTAAGCTATTGCATAGCTTTTATCGCGGGCTTTGAGCGCGGCGACAGAATCAAGATATTCCGTAACGAAAATAAAACCTAACACCCCCTCCCTCTCCGCCTACTATGTAGCTTGCGTTCAACACATTCACGCGTTGCGCTTGTGTAGTGTTTGTGTAGTATCTGCCCATCTCTCTCTCGCGTGTTCTAGCTTATGAGTGGGAAGGGGACAGTTAATGTTTTGCTTTTGTTGATGCTTACAAATATGTATAGCGTGGTTTTATTTTATTATTGTAATATTAAATTATCATTGTTTAATTATCAATGCATAAGCTGATAAAAATGCTATGCAATAGCTTTACCATGGCAGTCCGCGAGTGCCACACGTGTATTTTTATATAAGGGAGGAAAGAGCTTGAGAGAGAAAAGAGAGAGAGAGATAAATATTTAGGGGTCACGGAGGTTGAGTAAAAGAGAGCGATATATGAGCAACGACTCAAAACGATCTTCGATAATCCACAAAAAAATGGCGGCAATTTAGTGAGAATTTGCTTATAGACAACACACTGACAGTGAAAATGCTCGCACAATTTTCTTGCTGTCGTAACTGATTCTAGAAAATTCGACGTCATTTCTCTCAAGGCGGCATTTACTTTGACAGACGAGTATCATTTTTCATTGGAATCGTATGTGTCTCTAGACCACGGTCCGCCTATTATTATCAGCTAAGCTATGTGCTCGTTTAAATATAACAAAGTAATGTCTTAATATGTCTTTCAAAGTTGAAGTCGTCGTGGCCTAAAGGATAACACGTCCGGCATTCGTATCGAGCGATGCAACGGTGTTCGAATCCCGCAGACGGGTAACAATTTTTCTAACGAAATACGTACTTGGCTGAAACGTTCACGATTGACTTTCACGGTGAAGGTATAACATCGTGTAGTAATAATCAAACCCGCAAAATTATAATTTGCGTAATTACTGGTGGTAGGACCTCTTGTGAGCCCGCGCGGGTAGGTAAGAACTTATATCTCAAGGTGGGTGGCGCATTTACGTTGTAGATGTCTATGGGCTCCAGTAACAACTTAACACCAGGTGGGCTGTGAGCTCGTCCACCTATCTATGCAATAAAAAAAAGTACCAACCATTTTGACTTTTTTTTCCTACCTATGCGTTGGTTGCCTAAGGAAAGGGCTATGCCAGCTATGCCCTGACGGATAGGTGAATTCACGGGCTCAACCTGCAAGAATTTGGTAATTCTAGCCCTAGCAAGAGCAGTGCTTCGCAAAATCTACCATCGGATCGGAATCGTGACCCACTGAGAAGATCCGGCGAGAAACTCATTGGGTTGTCAACCAAGGTGACATAAATGTGAGGAGTTAATTTTGAATTTGTTTTCTCATTTATTGGCAACCGATACAAACAAAACATTCTATTATTAATTCAATATTGGAACACGAATATTTTTTTCTCGTTAAATTTTTATAATCTAAGCAATAATTTCGTAAAAAGGGATACAAATAACTTTGTATCCCTTTTTACGAAAATTGCGCGGACGGAGCAGTATGAAATTTTCCACACTTATAGAGAATATAGAGAAGAAGTGCACAATGCTAATATTTTTTTAAAAATAATGCATAAAAGATACATTAAATCAACCAAAAAAAATTACACACATTGCCATGTGTTTGACACAACACATACATATAAATATACTATTTGTTTATTGTCAATGGTCAAACGTTTCTTATTGTCTGTGGTCAAATTGAGAATAGACAGACAAGCTGCGGGCCACGCGGAGTACGTTCTAAAAAATAGAAATTATATTTTATGAACGTTTATTTCGTACCAAATCTGACTTAAGACTAATCTTAATCTAACGGGAAGGGCATCGGACCACCGGTCCAGCGGATGTCGTCGTCTGCGAATTCCACAATTCAGCAGTTGAGTTCGCCTTTGCAGACATGCGTCAGCAGAGGTGCCCTTTTTTTTTTTTTTTTTTTTTTTTTTTTTTTTTTTTTTTTTTTTTTTTTTTTTTTTTTTTTTTTTTTTTTTTTTTTTTTTTTTTTTTTTTTTTTTTTTTTTTTTTTTTTTTTTTTTTTNTTCAGAGTAGGGGGGTTCCCGCGGTCAACACTACAACCAGACACGCGGCGCCACCCCGAGGACGCCCGACCGACGGGTCGTCGAGGCGATAGTCGACGACCAACGACGTCAGTCTCCGCGGTACGGCGGCCCTACCAGGCCGCCCGGGCGGTGCCGCTGGTGTTCCGGGATACCCCGCTGGGCCAGAACCAGCCTGCCGGGTCGGAACGCGATACACCGCCGACCGGGTTGCTCTTCAACAGTATGTTCGGCGACGACAGCGACGACGAAAATGCGGACCGCATCGCAGTCCGCAGCCGCCGACGCGCCGTCCCGTCCTCCTGGTGCCAGCGCGCTAGAGTGACGGTAGCGTGCGGCGCAGCCTCAACCCCCTTAGGTCGCAGCAGAGGTGCCCGACTTAACTAGATCAATATTGTTTGTTTTTCAGATTATTTATATTTAGTGTAGTTTTGGCGAAATCTGTGATTATAAAAAAGAAGTATAAATATGACAATAGAACCAAAATAATGTTTAAACATACAATTTTAATTAATTATAGTCGTATTTCGACTACTGCGGGGCCACTAGTATACTTAATTTTTATTTTTTATTTTTTTATTGCTTAGATGAGTGGACGAGCTCACAGCCCACCTGGTGTTAAGTGGTTACTGGAGCCCATAGACATCTACGACGTAAATGCGCCACCCATCTTGAGATATAAGTTCTAAGGTCTCACTTACCTACCCGTGCGGACTCACAAGAGGTCCTACAACCAGTAATTACGCAAATTATAATTTTGCGGGTTTGATTATTACTACACGATGTTATACCTTCACCGTCGAAGTCAATCGTGAACACTTGTTAAGTACGTATTTCATTAGAAAAATTGGTACCCGCCTGCGGGATTCGAACACCGTTGCATCGCTCGATACGAATGCACCGGACGTCTTATCCTTTAGGCCACGACGACTTCAAAATTTGTGTGAATTTGATTGTCAGCATTGTATTTCTAGTTTCAACGTGTTTGTTATTTTCTCGTATGTGTATTTCTATAAAATGGGTGGGAAAAGCCTCGATTGTCGAATGTAAATAGATTATTTGCTTAAAGCCTAAAACACCTTTGTAAATTTAAATGAGTCTTCGAAGTTGTAGCTTATAATGTGTGGAAATATTCACGTGTTGTTTATGAGCTATTGTAATCACATCAAGTGGGCCGTGAGATAGTCTCGCCCGCCTTTCTTAACCCTCAGCGTGGAGCTCATTATTGAGCATTTAAAATTAATTGAAAATTGGCCCACATACATAGTCAGGTCATAAATTCTGTCACATGTTTAATGTAAAATAATTGAAACAAGTTTATTCATTATGTAACCATTCATATACCAAAATGAACTTAATAAAACATAGATTCTTATGACACTAAAGTTTATTCAAAATGATCTCCGTGATTTTGAATACAGGCCTTCAATCTGCGCGGCCAGTCGTCTATCGCAGCACGAACGAGGTCCATGTCAATATCGGCGGCTGCCTTAATCAAGGATGTCTTGAGTGACTCCAAATTGGGATGAGGCTTTGAGCACGCCTTTTCCTCCAAGTGTTGCCATATCTTGTAATCTAACGGATTCAAATCTGGACTGGAGGAGGGCCAGTCTTCGTGCCGGATGAAGTCGATTTCACGCGCCGCCAGCCAGTCTTGTGTGCTCTTCGCTCTATGAGCTGGCGCCGAATCTTGTTGGAATACCCAGTGCCTGTTATTGAACATGGTATGAGAAACAGGTTCCACAAGGTTCGTCAGGACTGTATTTTGATACACAACTGCATTCGTTTTTACACCTTTCTCACAAAAATGTACCTCTGTTAAGCCCCAATAAGAAACTCCCAACCATACCATGAGCGAGGATGGAAAATGACCTCGTTGGACACGCGGAATACGGTTGCTCGCTTCTTCACTACTGTGTGCGTACACCTTATCATTTTGTTTGTTGTAGCTCTCTTCTACGGTAAAAATTTTTTCATCCGAAAAAAGAATTTCCCGATATTTTTTTCCCGCGTACCGCTTCAACAAAGCGCGGCATCTCTTCAGTCTCAGGTCCATTAGACGAGCATTCAAACGATTTCCTGTTTTTCTTCGATATGCCCGAAGCCCTAAGTCTTCATTTAACACCCTTTTCACCGTGGTTCTGCTTAACCCCATCTGAAGGGCCAACAGTTTCTGCTTACGTTTGGGATTTCATTGAATTCGCGCCTTCACAGCTTTTATCACTGCTGGAATCCTAACAGACCCAGGGCGACCACTTCTTGACCTGTCATCTACACTAGAGTCTTCATTGTATCGTTTGATGGTACGATAAACGAATCATTTGGTTATATTCAAATTTTTCAGTATGTTAAAAATTTGAATTGGCGCGTAACCGCCACGATGCAACGCAATAACTGCAACACGGTCTTCTTTAAGCGTCCACTCCATATTTAAAAATGAGTAAAATTCTAAATGTATACTATTTTTATTTTCATGAACAATTCGAAATTCGAATTCAATAAACTTTTTTGTGGCCAGCATTCTAAAAGAAAAGTTTTTACTGTGTGACAATACTTATGACCTGACTAGGTATTTATAATTGAGACGCGACAGAATCCATAATTTCTGCATTATACTTTTCACTGCTGACGTTTATCGCTTTCAAATGGAATTATTGGAAATTCAAAGGAGAATTTGCAGAGCGTCTAACGCAAGAACTGCCGTGAGGAGCATAGAGATATTAAAATGAAATTCTCAAAGTACCTACATAGCGGGCGTGAAAAAAATTTTTCATTCGCGAAGCAATTGGTCTTGAGTTGTTAGGTCTCCTTCGGAGGTGCTCGGGCGGTTGTTAGCAAATCCCACCCCTCCTGGCTGAGCCTTTGCTCGCCCACCTGTCCTGGTGATACTGGAAAGGCCTCCGGGTAATCTTTCAATCATAAAAAAAAACATTTTTTTCCCTACCTATTTGCTAGTAGCCTAAGAGGCCATTCCAGCTCTGCCCGGAAACATTTTTTGTTGTGATGCATCATACAAACAAGTAATACAATTAAAATAAAGCTACTATTTATTGTTCGATGACTTATCAACGGTGATATTGTCGGCAACATTTATAAAAATACATTCAGTCAAAAGAGTACCATCGGGAATAATAGATTATTTGTTTATCATTCCACATTCTTTTTTTGTTTGTTTTATGTTTAGATTGGCACAACTGATTTTCATTTTGGAACGGAGTTTAAGTTGCCCCTTTTGATTAGATAAAATATAATCGTGATTAAATTTAATTAATTAAATAATACGATGCTTTTTTTAGATATTACATATTACTAGCTGACCCGGCAAACGTTGTGTTGCCTTAAATAAGATTTCTAGGGAAATTCTACTGTAGAAAAAAAAACCTCATTTAACCACATAATACCTGATTATAAACAAAAAATAATATCAAAAAAATTAAAATAAAAAATAAATGTTTGGGGTGGACAACCATTTTCACTTAGGGGTATGAAAAATAGATAGTAGCCGATTCTCACACCTACTGAACATACTATTGGTACACAATTAAAACCAAAAAAACATGGCTGAAAAATGTATAGTATTGTATAGCTCTCAAATATATTAAGTGTATAATCTACGATGTATAGTGAGTAAGTAAGACAGGAGACCGGCTTCGTCCTCATCCCTACTTCGTGATGTTTGCTGGATGAGTGGGGACACCTGGCGGGGATAGCTGATCGATTGACAGTTGATCAGTAGTCGACCGGCGAGGGCGGGAGATCAAATTCAATTTAAAAAAATCATAATTAAAGGAACTTGAAATTATAAACTCTGAATAAGAATTTGTCGTACTACAATTATAATATTTGATTGCCATCTTGCAACCTTATTGCGGATCTGTGCATAGAATAAATAAAATATTAATCGGGATGGAAAAATAGGGGTTGATCGTATAAGAGTGAAAATTTAGAGTAATATGATTTTTTTTATTTTAAGTCATGACAAAACAAAATAAAAAACTTGCCAAAAAATTTAAGTTTATAATTAACAAATAAAAAATAGGGGTTGATCATAGAGGGATGAAAAATTGAGAGTAACATCAGATTTTTTATTTTAATTCGTGACAAAATAAAAATAAAAATGAAGATCTTGCCAAAAAAATTAAAGTTTATAATTAACAAATAAAAAATAGGGGTTGATCGTAGAGGGGTGAAAATTTCAAAGTAATATGTTTTTTTTTATTCTACGTCATGACAAAATAAAAACAAAATTCTCGCAAAAAAATTATAAGTTTTTATTAGCAAATAAAAAATAAGGGTTGGTCGTAGAAGGGTGAAAATTGAGGATTGTATGTATTTTTGTATGTTGTATCATAAAAAAATAGAAATAAAAATTTTTGTCTAAAAAATAAAAATAAAAATTTAGGGGTGGACTACCCCTAACATTTAGGGGGATGAAAAATAGATGTTGGCCGATTCTCATAAATACCGGATAAGCACAAAAAATTTCATCAAAATCGGTCAAGCCGTTTCGGAGGAGTATGGCAACGAAAACTGTGACAGGGGAATTTTATATTACATATTATATAGTCATTTTTCAGTCACATTTTTGTGTTATCTATACATTTTAGTAATGACTAAACTAGACTCGTAACTCTAGTTGACTCATTATTAATTTGCACTCAAACACCGAGAATTCTGAGTCGTCAATCTAAGACGCACGCGTGTGTTTTGTCAAAACAAATTGTAAATAATACATCGGTAAGTACTTTGAAATCGGTACGGTTTGTTAAGCAGTTAGGGTATTTACGGACTGGTGTAGGTGAAGAGCTTCGTCTTCTTGCCTATTTTTGGCCCGAAGTGCTTATACACTTCGGTCTCAGGGGCGAGACAATTGACAGACTTTAGCCTCATGTTGCAAGGTAGATGTCAGTACTCACAGGGTTTTTTTTCGGCCGGGTGCCGAACCTCCTACGAGGTCCCCGCGCCTAGGGGGCGCGCGGGGTATGTGGGACTTGACGATCTGCAAAGTGTCCGCGGGCCCAAGGAGTTTTAGGGCGCTACCCACTAAATGACTCACCTGCACTCTTACACCCGACGTCCGACCTCCGTCCGGGGTCAAAACCCGGTCAGAGTAGGGAAGTTCCCGCGGTCAACACTACAACCAGACACGCGGCGCCACACCGAGGACGCCCGACCGACGGGTCGTCGAGGCGATGGTCGACGACCAACGACGTCGGTCTCCGCGGTACGGCGGCCCTACCAGGCCGCCCGGGCGATGCCGCTGGTGTTACGGGATACCCCGCTGGGCCAGAACCAGCCGGCCGGGTTTTTTTTTAATATTTTTTATTTTTATTTTTTTATTGCTTTGATGGGTGGACGAGCTCACAGCCCACCTGGTGTTAAGTGGTTACTGGAGCCCATAGACCTCTACAATGTAAATGCGCCACCCACCTTGAGATGTAAATTCTAAGGTCTCAGTATAGTTACAACGGCTACCCCGCCCTTCAAACCGAAACGCATTACTGCTTCACGGCAGAAATAGGCGGGGTGGTGGTACCTACCCGTGCGGCTCACAAGAGGTCCTACCACCAGTAATCACAAGAGGTCCTACCACCAGTAAATTCGCTGTAAAAATTCACTATGCCGACAAATTATTAAAAATTACAAAAAAGTGGATATACTAGGCTGCACTAAAAGTATCGGGAATGGAATATTGCCACTGTTCCTGTCATATTAAAATCTTTTTAATTGAAAACTCCTTGGTTTTAAAAATCGAATACCATTTATTTATTTAAAAAAAGATTCTCGGTCTTGTCACGAGGTTTTGTCAAACTTGGTTAGTCGTTGAGAAAATGGAATTGACTCGAGAAAATTCAAGAGCGATGATTTATTATGACTTTCGAAGTGGTTTAACACAAAAACAGTGTGTTGACCGGATGATTTCTGCATTTGGTGATGAAGCCCCATCCAAAACCACATATTATCGCTGGTTTGCTGAGTTTCAACGTGAACGTGTCAAGCTCAGTGATGATCCCCGTCAAGGTCGTCCAAAAACTGCAGTCACCCAAGAAAACGTTGATGCTGTGCGTAAGCTGATTGAGGAAGATCGACATGTGACATACCGCGAAATTCAGGCAACTTTAGACATTGGCATGAGTCAAATACAAATAATCTTGCATGAACAATTAGGTGTAAAAAAGTTGATTTCCCGATGGATACCGCATTCGCTCTGTGAAGAGCAAAAAGCGGCTCGCGTTACTTGGTGCGTCAGAACTCTCGAAAGATTCCACGCAGGATCCTCAAATGCTGTATACAAAATTGTATCAGGTGTCGAATCCTGGATATACGCGTACGAACCCGAAACAAAAAACCAGTCACGAGTTTGGGTGTTCGAAAATGAGTTAAAGCCAACAAAAATTGTTCGTTCACGGAGTGTTGCAAAAAAAATGGTGGCCACGTTTGTCTCCAAAACCGGCCATGTTACGACTATTCCTCGTGAGGGACAAAGAACGGTTAATGCAGAATGGTATGCTAGCATTTGTTTGTCACAAGTCGTTTCTGAACTCCGTAAAGAGAACTGCAACCGCCGCATCATCCTCCATCACGACAATGCGAGTTCTCACACCGCGCACAGAACAAAAGAGTTTTTAGAGCAAGAAAATATAGAATTATTAGACCATCCGCCGTACAGCCCTGACCTAAACCCTAATGATTTCTATACTTTCTCTAAAATAAAGAATAAATTGCGTGGACAGAGATTTTCATCACCTGAAGAAGCTGTGGACGCCTACAAAACGGCCATTTTGGAGACCCCAACTTCCGAATGGAATGGTTGCTTCAATGATTGGTTCCATCGTATGGAAAAATGTGTCAAATTTTGCGGAGAATACTTTGAAAAGCAATAAATACATTTTTAAATAGTAATGTTGTGTCACTTCGTTAATTCCCGAAATTTTCAGTGCCGCCCTCGTATGAGGATTCATAGCAAAATTAAATTTTTCAAAATTAAATTTTTAAAACATTAATTAAACATTAACTAATAGTGGTAAACGTGGAGCAATTACGGTTTCTAATAGAGCATTTAAAGACCAATTAATTGGCATATCGCAAAATAAAAATAAAAACTCTACGCTAACTTCCTTCCGGTACAATATTATATACGTAGCGATTGAAAGAAAGCGAGTATGAATTGACCTTTATTTAAACATACCGTAAAGTTAGGTGTATCGCTCGCACGTACGTAAACATTTGCGTGAAATGAAACAGCGCCCGGTTTAGTTACAATGTTCGAGTGAGGCTAGTTGAAGTGGCCTGGAAATTTCTAAAATCTACATATTAATACATGAAGCAAAACTTTGTATCCCTTTTTACGAAAATTGCGCCGACTGAGGAGAATGAAATTTCCCACACTTATAGAGAATATAGAGAAGGAATGCAGAATGATAGTATTTTTTTTATTTTTTTAAATCTTATTCCTTTAAACGAGCAATTCTTGTATATATATTATATATTAATACATATATAATCTGAATCTCGGAAACGGCTCCAACGATTTTCATAAAATTTTGTATACAGGTGATTTCGGGGGCGATAAATCGATGTAGCTACGATTTATTTTCAGAAATATTGATTTATTGGTTTTTTCAATCATCAACTTTATCGATAATCAACTTTATGACTCTTCCTGACATCTGTTGGCGAATAATAATACTATTTTTCTTAATTGAGAGCAACTAACTGCTTTAAATACAAAAAAAAACGAGCAAAGCTCGGTCATCATCTAGTTATGCATATAAATAATGTGTGCAATTCACACGTGGTAGAAGTGAAACCTTCCAAAATTAAAATACAATTATCCTAAACGTCTTAAGTATATGTAAAATTTTGTCATTAGTAAATGATTGTAAGGTAGCGCCCTCTGTGAATTGATATTTTAATTTCACGTATAATCCTAAATTAAAATTCACTACAAGAGCTTTCATACACACGTTAGTATTAAAAAATCCCACAGATGGCGCTGTATTAAATAGTATGTATATTTCTGTCTCATTCTTTGCTGGCTTCATCCTACACATTTTTGTATTTGTGTCTCTTACCTGTCGTTTTTTCCGTTGCATCCGGTTTGAAATCACAACGATTCTAAAGAAGTTTTCACTTCNCCTAAATTAAAATTCACTACAAGAGCTTTCATACACACGTTAGTATTAAAAAATCCCACAGATGGCGCTGTATTAAATAGTATGTATATTTCTGTCTCATTCTTTGCTGGCTTCATCCTACACATTTTTGTATTTGTGTCTCTTACCTGTCGTTTTTTCCGTTGCATCCGGTTTGAAATCACAACGATTCTAAAGAAGTTTTCACTTCAAAAATAATTAAATCAATAAAGAAAACATTACACAACTACCATGTATTTGACACACACACACGCATGCATACTATTTGTTTATTGTCAAACTTTTCTTATTGTTTAAACTCTGTGGTCAAATTGAGAATAGATTGAATATTGTGTGTCTTATTAATATTTGTCTAAAGTATAGTCTTGGCGAAATCTGTGATTAAAGAAGTATAAATAGTCTTTGACAAAATAAACATAATAGTGTACAAACTTATAATTTCATTTCATTATAGTCGAATTTCGACTACATTGGGACCAATAGTATGTTTAAATACTTCGGCAGTCTCGCACGACTCACAGTACACCTTTGAGACTTGGACTAGTCTAAAGGTGGTGGATTTCATGTCTATGGGCTAGTCTGACAATTCACGGGAATAAAAAAAAATTGAAAGACATTAGAGGATTACATAACCACTATTGACCAAAAAAACATCTTTCTAAACTACCGCGCCAACATTTCAAAATTTTAAGGACATTACGTGACGTCATTTGGGTCTACACGACAAAATTAAATGATCATAAGGAAGTTTAATTTTCATTAACTACTGTCGCAGCTAATCTTCAGACCTCTTGTGAGTCCGCACGGGTAGGTACCACCACCATGACTATTTCTGCCACGAAGCAGTAATGCGTTTCGGTTTGAAGGGTGGGGCAGCCGTTGTAACTATACTGAGACCTTAGAACTCATATCTCAAGATGGGTGGCGGCATTTACGTTGTAGATGTCTATGGGCTCCAGTAACCACTTAATACCAGGTCGGCTGTGAAGCTTGTCCTCCCATCTCAGCAAAGTTTTCTAACTTTTTTTTCTAACAGCGCCCCCTAATGGCAAACGAAGGGAAACTGTTCCAGCTCCATACAAATTTGAGTTAACTTTAACGCGATCGAGATGTTAAAAAACTCGCACTAAGCACACACAATCGTGACATTTCGAAAAGAGCCGTCGTCAAGTCTTTGTTAATCTCTAGATTATTTTTCATATTTCAACTCGTTTGATGGTCATCTATCAATTTATTACGCGGTCGAGTGGCACAAGATTTCGGTAATATTACCCTCGTAACTCTAGCCATCAATCAAATCTCTGAATCGCTTCGAATATTCCGGAAGCATTGTTGTGAACATTGGTACGATTTGCGTATGGCTTTCTATTATTGCGATATGAACATATCCCGTATTAAGCCTTTTGCGGAAACGTAGTGTTGTGCTAACATTGCCTGTAAGCCGAATCCCGTGGACCGAATGATAAACAGTCGACGTCGCCCAAAACACGTCATCTCGGATCCTCCCGATCCACTAACGGTGCTTTTAGGTACCTCAAGCACCGGTCTTCGTTCTTGTCGAACCCGTCGGCGAGTAAATTAACCCACAGACACAGCCCATTGAGTTTCTCGCCGGATCTTCTCAGCGGGTCGCGTTTCCGACCTAGATTCTGCGAAGCACGGTTCTTACTAGGGTTCGTGTTACCAACAACGTCAGGTTTGTGCCCCGTGAGCTCACCTACTAGCCCGGTAACGCTGATATGGTCTCCCTAGACCATCAGCATAAGTAGGAAAAAAAAAGTGTTGTCCTAAAGATTTTGTGACAACGCGCATTGCAATGTAATTAAAATCGTTTGACTACAGGAGTCAAATACATTGGTCTTACACTGCCGGTTCGCGAAAACTGAACAGCCGTTGATTTATAACTACCTCACGTGTATAGTATATCTGTATGCCTTGTTGTCGCTTGTCAATTTTTGCTAGTATAATCTATATATTAATACGAGAAGTAAAAACTTTGTATCCCTTTTTACGAAAATTGCGCGGACGAAGGAGTATGAAATTTTCCACACTTATAGAGAATATAGAGAAGAAGTGCACATTGCTAATATTTTTTTAAAATAATGCATAAAAGATACATTAAATCAATAAAGAAAACATTACACACACTACATACCATGTATTTGACGCACACACGCATGCATACTATTTATTGTCAAACTTTTGTTCTTGACGTCTGTTGTCAAATTGAGATTAAATATTGTTTGTCTTTGTTAATATTTTTATAGTGTAGTCTTGGTGAAATTTGTGATTATAGAAGTATAAAATACAATCATAATAGTGTTAAAACTTACAATTCCAATTAGTTATAGTCGAATTTCGACTACTGCGGGGTTTGCGCCATTTTGAGAAGGCGGCACGACATGAGAACACTCTCATCGTAGCCGCTGGAAACTACATACCCGACCCAGTAGACCGAATGGTAAATCGTCGACGTCGCCCAAAGCACGTCGTTACGGATCCTCCTGATCCATTAACGGTGCTTTTAGGCACCACAAGCACCGATCACCGTCCTCGTTGAACCCGTCGCTTGCGACGAAGGGCTCGACGAGCGAACTAACCCATAGACACAGCCAACTGAGTTTCTCGTCGGATCTTCTCAGTGGGTCGCGTTTCCGATCCGGTGGTAGATTCTGCGAAGCACGGCTCTTGCTAGGGTCAGTGTTAGCAACTCTCCGGTTGAGCCCCGCGAGCTCACCTACAAGCGTTAGGGCAAAGCTGAAATAGCCTCTCAAGGCTATCATCATAGGTAGGAAAAAAAAACTGCGGGGCCTCTAGTCTATAATAATATATAAATCTACAGTGGATTTTACGGATGTTCCGTTATAACTACTGAACCATGCATCCGATTGACTTGAAACTTGGTATCAATCTAGAAAATACATGTACTTAATGGATAGGCTAATATTTATATGAGTGTTGGAATCCCTACACCAGTTGCGTGGTCGTTAATGATGAGAATCTATGTGGGGGTGAGAAATAATAATGTTAATTTTAAATGCCCAGCGAAGCGGACGGGTACAACTAGTATAATATTTTACTAAAAAAATATGCACGTAGAAAGATCTCCCGCAAGTTACGAAGTTAATAGAAGAGAGTTAATGAAAGCGTCCTTAATCAATTTGTTTCATTCGTATTTGCGGACTCACAAGAGGTCTTACCACCAGTAATTACGCAAAATATAATTTTGCGTGTTTGACTTTTATTACACGATATTATTTCTTCATCGTGGAAGTCAGTCGTGAACTTTTGTTAAGTACATATTTCATTGGAAAAATTGATACCCGCCTGCGGGATTCGAACACCGTTGCATCGCTACATACGAACGCACCAGATATCTCATCCTTTAGGTCACGAGACTTCAAAATGTGTTTACTATTCATAAAACCATTATCAATCTTAAATTGCATTGTAATTACTAAGAACGCCCATCAAAAATCTCAATTTCTTTTCAAATCAAACAAGACGTTAATTGAGTAATTGAATTTTTGTTCGTTTCTCGTTAAAAATTTAAAATTGAACAAATAATATTACGAAAAAGTAACTTTTGAAAGTGTAATCAGTTTTTTGCGCAGCCCTGAAAGATCACAAAAGCCGTCTCTTCTAACAAACTCTGGCGGCTAAATTGAAAAGATGCCTTGTGCCATACAAATGACATTGATAAATTGCTCAATGCTGAGGACCGCCTGTCCAATCCTTTCCGTAAGACTTAAAACGCACTTAGAATGAATAAGCTAGGTCAACGACCTGGAACTTTTAAAACTTTGAAATTCGAAACTTTTAAACGAACTTGAATATTCTGACTGAGTTCAAATATAATATGAAACATCTGCGGTGCTAGTTCAATTTATTCTGTGAACCAACGTGACTTTTGCTGTGAACTTTGATTCGTGGAAGAGCTTACGGTCACTTCGAGTTTAGTTTAAAATCTCGTTCGTGTGGGAAGAACTATCCTTCCTTTCAGAGTGAAACACGTTATTGGCACAGAAATAGAAAACACCAGTTCAAGATAATATCGTTTGGTGAGTTTAGAGGTAGGTAGTAAGAAACTACGATGAATAATAATTTTGGGTATTGTCTATCTTTTTTTTTGGAACGAAGTTCCTTATGCGACGATGTGGAGGGGTACCCTAACCGGGAAAAAACGTCCGTAACGTAAGATTTTTATTAGTAATGCACACAGTGCACGACTTAACTTTGTAATAACGTACAAATTAGTAATGCACACAGCTTACGACTTAACTTTGTAATAACGTACAACAAATAACATATTTTTTAATCATTCATTGACCACGATCTCAGAGCGTTCGTTTGCGCAATACACTAACTCTTATGCAATCAGCCGTAAATGAAGTGTACCACAATAAGTTCGCACGTTACTAAATGACCGTGGGTTGTTGCGAAACCACCAGTTTTATTTTCTTTATACCTCGAATAGAACTTAAAATTAATATTTTTATAATAAGGAAATTCGTTCCTATTCGGTGTCCCACGACACCACACATCTTTTTTTATATTTTTGTATTGCTTTTCCTCTCTTGGCCCTTACATCAGCGTGTCACTCCTTATTTTATTTGCGTAATAGAACGCTAATCTCTAGCAACTTGCAAATTAAATTGACTGTCAAAATTTGGTCTGTATGCCGACCATACGAGTCAAACAGTTGAAGGGACAAGCAGCAAAATCGATTTTTTTTCCCCATTTGGCGCAGAATCATAATGCCTTTTTAAATGGAGAATAAAAACTGTCTAAGTTTACAAAAGACGCCGTTAGGATAAAAATCGGATCGAATCTTTAATGTTTGAATTATTTATCGTCATTATTTACAAAAAAAATCTATTCCCGCTACTTGTTCGATCGTAAACGGAAAAGCGGTAAATTCGGAGACATAATACAGGGCCGCAATTCGATTTTGAAATTTTATTTAACTACGACCCCCCGTTTTGGTCAACTACACAATTTTTATTGCAAGACCGCACAACTTTTTTTTTTATTGATTATATGGTTGGGCGAGCTCACAGCCCACCTGGTGTTAAGTGGTTACTGGAGCCCATAGACATCTACAACGTAAATGCGCCACCCACCCTGAGATATAAGTTCTAAGGTCTCAATTATAGCTACAACGGCTACCCCACCCTTCAAGCCGAAACGCATTACTGCTTCACGGCAGAAATAAGCAGGGTGATGGTACCTACCTGCGAAGACTCTCAAGAGGTCCTGCCACCAAGCTTCCAATTTTTTCAATAGACGGTCGCTTCGCTTGTGACTTTTGGCTATTGGGCCACGACGGTCCTATTGGGGTTATTGGGTCAGGTCCCGAATAAATATCTATGCCAGAGATTAGAGATCAGAACATTTGAAACCCGGGTGTAGTAATTCCTTTATATCTAATAGCTAGTCTCTAGCTTGGAGCTTGTTAAAGGGGCTTGGAGTTTGTTGGGTTGTTGTTAAAAAAGTTTAGTATAAAAACCCAAAAACTGGCATTATATCAAGTGGTAGTTACAAAACAACTAAGGACATTTTAATAAAGACTTTGTTGGAAAATTTAATCGGTTTTTAAAAGCAATCTGATTTTGGTACTCAAATGAACCTAACCATAAATAATAAAAGCGTATTACATAACATATTGCTTAACCCAATACAATCATTTCACAATCGAACTGTAATTTTCGATCAGAAATTACGTCATCCAATGACTTTAATGTTAAAAACAACGGATCTCTTCATTTTAAGAGACCAACTCGACGAATGGCGAAACATAAAACTCCACTAAATCCGTCTCGATTCGGCCCTGTTTCAATGCAAATATCATTGGTTGCAAACAGGCTGGGCATCGTAAAAACTCGGTAAGGACAACACACACATATTTAGTTCGGTCGTTTTTGGGTTGTTTTTTTTTCTAGTCATTTTACAACGATTTGCGGGAATTTATCGGGGATCCCCGCATTGTTTCGCCCGTCTATGTCCCGTTAAAAATGTATAAAACGAATTGCTTAGATTCCATTAATGTTTGATGTCGTCGGTCGGATAGACTTTTCGGATTTCTTCTCACTAGGCCATTTATTTTCCGACGTGTGAGTTTGTTGTTCTCTGGGTGTTGTATCTATACGTTAATATGCTAAGACGTATTTAAATATGTATGTCTCCGGTAATATATGTACTATATAATTATGTACTAAAAGGAATGGTTTGGGACGAATTTTTTTTTTTAATGCTTAGGTGGATGGACGAGTTCATAGCCCACCTAGTGTTAAGTGGTTACTGGAGCCCATAGACATCCACAACGTAAATGCGCCACCCACCTTGAGACATAAGCTCTATGGCCTCAGTATAGTTACAACAGCTGCTCCGCCCTTCAAACAGAAACGCATTACTGCTTCACGACAGAAATAGACAGGGTGGTGGTACGTACCCGCGCGTACTCACAAGAGGTCCTACCACCAGTAATAAGTCTGCATGGTTTTGTTTAAAAGAAAATAAAGGTGGTGAAAATAAATGGAATAAAACGTTTATTTGAACGACATATTTCTTTATTTATCTTAGCACAATAAAGAAGGCAATAAGAGAATACAATTTCATTACATGCTCTTATCTTTTATCTTTTACGTTTTTTTTTGTCTACTTCAACGATATATTTTATAATAATATATGTGATTATTGTTTATAAATACATAAATAGTATTAATATGTTTGGAAAGGTTATTAATTTGGCACCAATATATTATCAAAAAGCACTGTATTATTTTCTGGTTACGGAAGACAAAACTGCTTACGACTAATCTGACCATATCGAAGGGTAAAATGCTATTTGGTTTAACCGACATTTCTCTTAATACGCGACATTTATCGTTGTAATTGAATATGCAATTTCGAAAAGGGCACATGTCGCATATTTTGTCAAATACGTTTTTTCATATGTACATGTAGTTTTGAGGCTTACCTACACCCATTTTATAATAACTAGTGGTCCCCCGGTAGTCGAAATTCGACTATAATTAATTGAAATTATAAGTTTGTACACTATTATGATACTATTTTCAAAGACTATTTATTATACTTCTATAATCACAAAATTCGCCAAGACTACACTATTGAAAAATATTAATAAAGACAAACAATATTTAATCTATTCTCAATTTGACAATAGACGTCAAGAACAAAAGTTCGACAATAAATAAATAGTATGAATCACACGCATTCGTGCGTCAAATACATGGTATGTAGTGTGTGTAATGTTTTCTTTATTGATTTAATGTAACTTTTATGCGTTATCTTAAAAAAATATTAGCATTGTGCACTTCTTCTCTATATTCTCAATAAGTGTGGAAAATTTTATACTCCTCCGCCCGCGCAATTTTCGTAAAAAGGGATACAAAGTTTTTGCTTCACGTATTAATATATAGATTCCATTAATTTTCAATTGCTAATTAACACTAAAATATATCTCGAAAGTTAATATTTTAAATTTTACACTGCTTTAGAAAATAATTAGTTTTTTTTTCATTTCCTGAACATTTTACATTTTCAGAGATGCGCCCTTTTCAAAATTGCATAATCAATTAAAGGTGCGTTTTATTTGGTATTAGCATCAACAATTCTATATTTTCAATCGAACCTCAAGTAAGTTTACAAAATTAAAATAACTGAAGAAGTTTTTTGTAGTGATAATTTTTCCAATTACTAAACTTTAAATGGCTCTCCTATAAAGTTGAAAAAATCTCGCTTAAACCAATTTTTTTTATGCCAGACGAGCATACGGCCCATCAGATGATGAGTGGTTATCGTCGCCCATGGACGACTATCGCTGCCTACCGTTACAGCCTTTCACCCGTCGATATGTGTCTACTATATCTCCATTAGACATTAGACATTAACCATGCCAGGGGTACAGCCAAGCCTGCACCCTAAATAATACGTTACAGACATTAATATTGTAGTTAACTTATTGTAGTTTATGTATCTAAAATATTCTCAGAGATACATTAAAATTAAATTAAAGGCTTCGTCAAACAGAACGCGTAATTAGCGCGCGTCAGAGCGCTACGCTATGGTACTGTGGTAACATACCGTCAAACAGAGCGCCAGCGCTGTAGCGCTTATAGCGCTGGCGCTCTGTGTGACGGTATGTTACCACAGTAGTACATCACATCTCGGCGTCATAGCGCGGCGTTAGTTTAGCGCTCTGACGCGCGCTAAGTACGCGTTCTGTTTGACGAAGGCTTTAATGATTAAACATTTTCCGCGACATGACTACTAGTTCATGATAATTTCTCATATTTATTTATATTGATATTAATATTAACAGAAACGTTTTAAAACTCTGACAGCGATGCTTGTCGAAAATATTATTATATGTAATGTAATATTACTAAACACCAAAGTAAATACTATAATCTCTAAAACTTTCTAAATACTATAAAAATATTTATTTTGAGTTTTACTTCTCAAAGGTTTCCCTCCTAGTTCCTGTGATAATATCCTGCTTACAATTCATAAAGTTCTAATTTAAATAATGCAAACGCTATACAAAAGTTTGTTAGGATATATATTATATAATAATAAAAATCATTTATTGCCTTTCACATCACAGAAAATAAAATGAAATACAAATAAAAGAAAAGAAAAAAAAGAGAAAAAAAAAGGCAAAAGGAGGTGGCTCAGCTATTGCTGTTCGAGGTTGATAAATCGAACAGCGCTGATTTTCAGTCACCCCCGTTTCCCTTTGGTTCTTTGCGGGAATGAAGGCTAGGTACGTGTGTACATACTTAGAATATGGTATAAATTAGTAAAACTGGTAAATTATAAAAATTTAAGAAAAAAACAAAACAAAAATCAAATTAAATTATAAATAATATAATAAAATATACGATTAATAACTTTTTTCAATATCTCGTCTCTACAATTTTTAGTTAAATCTGCTATCTTTGCTTTTATTTTTATTTGGCCTAAGGACAATTAGGTAAAAACAAATACAAGCAGATCACGATTTCAGAACCAAAAGGTAACACATTATATAAACAATTTTTTATTAAATGATTAATATATTATAATTATAATTATAGGATTCAAATCCGTTTTCTAATTGCCGTCATCCAAATGGTTCTGAATTTGTTTTCTGTCTACAGAACACTGTTTCACATTTATACACATTAATGCCTTATTTTTAATCATCATCAGCTGATAAAAATTATCAAGGAAATTATATATTTGATTAAATTAAAAACTAGTATATAATACTATAGTATGTAATAGTATACTATATATATAGTATGTAATAGTATATAAACTATTAAGTATTATATTTAATATACTATAAGGTATTTCTGTCTGCAAAAAATATATAAATTTTGCAATGCTAAAGCGTTGTTAGCACAATATTCAAATGACGAGCAATACATAGATTTTAATCACTTGAGACCTCCAAAATTCTACATAATAAATTGAAATAATGTTGGATTTAAGTAACAGCGAGCCTGAAATTTAAGTTTTATTTTTAAATCGTTCGCGAAAACTGATTATTTTATCCAATTGTATTTCTTATTTGATTGTGTGTTCTATTTAATTTTATGAATAATTTTTGTCTAAAATTTTGAAACAGTCTTAAGTTATAAACTTGTAAACTACGTAAATATACAACTTACAAACCTAAAGCTCTACTTTGGCAGTAAGGTTAGCTTTTATTGTACTCTCTCTGTAAGACGAATCATTCACATCAAAGTTAAATGTAATATTATGAATAATAATAATAATAATAATAATAAGCCTTTTATTTCATGCAAATAATAGGTTACATACACGTTTCAAGTATGAAGAAGAAATTATAAAGAAGAAAAGAAAAAAAGGAAAGAAGAAAAAATAATAGTGATGCTGTTTACACTTGTTTGCCCTTTCTCCTCCTCCTTTCATCCCTCTTCCCTCCCTCCCCTCGTTTAAAAAAAATATAAATGTAGATAGTGCTTTTAAAAAAATGTTTATAGTGTGTAAATATAATATTATTATTTATTTTGAAATAACTACCTGGTACTATTTCACTATTTGAATTTCGTTAATTTGTGGATATTTTTTTGGTTTTTAGTTTGTTGTAATAAACTGATGTACTATTATTAAGGTATTTCCTAAAATGAATAAATTAACATGCATTGTTCCAGGTATCCGTGTTTAGTTTTGGCTTTTCTTTCAGTCTAAGATTATATAAATGTGCTAAATATGACTATTGGATGAATTATTTCAAAAATATATCTTTTTCGAATACTTTAACTTTTGTTATAAAATGCCACAGTAAATTAGAAGTAAACTTAATTTTAAAATGTTCCATCAACAATATAGTCTTCGAAGTAACCTGGACTTTTTGCTTCTACAATAAAGTTTAAAATACATTGTTTTTGTAAAAGATTAAGTACGTTTTGACTCACCACGAAAATTGTTACTGAATCCATCAAGCTAAAGATAATAAGCAATACAAATGTTTTTCTGTTTTCTGTTTCGCGATTCTCGCACTTATCTTTACGGCTATTTGTCAGGGGCTTTACTGGTGGTAGGACGTCTTGTGAGTCCGCGCGGGTAGATACCACCACCCTGCCTATTTCTGCCGTGAAGCAGTAATGCGTTTCGGTTTGAAAGGTGGGGTAGCCGTTGTAACTATACTGAGGCCTTAGAACTTATATCTCAAGGTGAGTGGTGCTTTTACGTTGTAGATGTCTATGGGCTCCAGTAACCACTTAACACCAGGTGTGCTGTGAGCTCGTCCATCCATCTAAGCAATAAAGATAAAAAAACTCTGAAAATTGCAACCAAATATATATTCCAGTCAAATTTTTTGTTTAGCAACCCAGTCCACTGATGTTCGAACTAGTTTCTGTAATATGAAAATATCATTTTGTCATCACTCACACAGTGTGATCAAAACGTAGCGAATAACATTCGTGAGTATGCACATGTTGGATCTAGTTATTAAAAGCGTATTTTTTTTACTTAACTCGCTTTTGTATGTAATGGCCTATAGTTTTTAGTCATCGCGATTGTAATATTTAGATCAATTATTCAATTAAATCATCTCCTTAGGAAGTGGCAAATATACCTGATCGAAGAGCATTAATAATCAATTGAGAAGTGTTTTTTTTGCCGACACACTACTACCATTAGGCTTGAGCGGTTGTTAGGTTAGCTCACGGGGCTTAAGCCTTGTTCGGATTAGGCGAGTATTTTAGTTGAGTTCCGAGTAATTTAGTAGGTAAATGTGTCTCAAACACCAAAAATTTAGTCGAGTAGGTTAGTAAATAATTTAGTCAAGTCAATCCATTTTGTTCTATTTTTTCGGGCGAGTACCGAGTAATTTAGTAGCTAAATAAGTCTCAACATCAAAAATTTAGTCGAGTAGGTTAGTAAATAATTTAGTCAAGTCAATCCATTTTGTTAATTTTTTTCGGGCGTGTAGCGAGTAGTTTAGCCACTAAATTACTCGGTACTCGACTAAAATATCGCCTAGTGCGAACAAGGCTTTAGAGTCTCCCTGTTGAAATCATATAGATCGAGAATGTTATTGATATCGAAAAGCAAAACTAATTGCACTGTTGCCAAAATTAAATAAGGCAGTATCACTCTGAATTTAAGGTTCAAGTTTTTGTTGTATCGTTGCACCAATTCTGAAACGCATGAATGGTCAAATGATCATGATAGATCCAACTGTGCATACTCACTTTTTACATCGTAATACGCTCATAACATATGCCATCAGTGAGACTGTTGTTAACATCTTAATACACGTAAATTAATACAAAAATGCACGTATTTGGCGCATAGCCAATTGTCGAAATAAAGAATAATCAAAACTAACGCATCTGTTAAATATAGGGTACAAATTAGACTACCATATGCAATTATTTGCGGTCAGCATCGAGACATCAGCAGTTGGATGTGCTTCTATATGTTAAGCCCTACCGTTACGATCCTTCTCTTGTGACATTATTCTCTGCATCATTCAAAAAGACTTTTTCTGTGTATATGTACTAAAATTTTAAATTAAAAAAGGAACAACCCGAAAAATATTTGGTCTGTATTTGTTAAATTTATTTGAAGTCAATTAATCACTTACCCAACCAACCAACGTTTAACTTCGTAATGTATTCAAACGAAACTTTCTTTAGTATTATAATGGTATATAAATATATTTTTGTTGTCCCTATCTTGTGTTGGTACATAGACAAATCTATTTTTCTGTGTATATGTACTAAAATTCGTAATTTAAAAAGGAACGACCCGAAAAATATTTGTTCTGTATCTGTTAAATTTATTTGACGTCAATTGATTTTAGTAGTAGTAATAGTATTTAAACAAATGTAGAGTAGTATTTAAACGAAAGTAGAGTAGTATTTAAACGAAACTTTCTTTAGTATTATAATCGTATATAAATATATTTTTGTTGTCCCTATCTTGTGCTGGTACACAGACAAATCTATTTTTACCTTCTTTACTAACGTCTAATGTTATAGAATAAACGCTATTCGTTTTAACATCTAAATTTAATATTTGTATCTGTTTATTGTTCTCGTTATCAGCTATTTCTACTTCATTATCTATTTGCGCGTCTTCGTTTAGCGCGGCTATGAATTTCATGCTGTTCCGTCTAGTGTTCTCAACGTTTATTATCTCGCCTATTTTAATTGGATTAACTTTCTCCTCCTTGATTTTCTTGCTATTGTTCAGTATGTTCTTCTGGGACGACACTCGGTTGCTATACCTTCTCCAGAATGAATCGGAAGTGTTCTGACTACTAGAAAACCCAGTCGAAGTGGTCGTATTAAAAGTGTCCCTTCTCTGCATCGTTTCCCTCAGATTCCTACTGCACCTCATCAGCTTGTTTATCTTTAACAGCTTCACGAAGCCGTCCCTGAACTTCGACGACATCAGATTGTATAAAATCGGATTAATGGCTGAATTCAAATACAACATTACCCTACAAAAATACAAAAGTATATAATAACCATCTATACCTAACGACATTATTGTCTCCGGGGGGAATACGATGATCCATAACGTCAACGCTTTGAATGGTAGTAAGCATATGAAAAACGACAACACAACGGTACCTAACATCAGTATGACTTGTTTCCTATAGCGGATGACGTTTCCCGTTCCGCTGGTGTTTTTGCTGCTCTGCGCGATGATGACGGGATTCTCCATTAAGTTTTTAGCGATGACGCTGTATAGGACCAGTAGAACTCCGAGTGGCACGATGAAGAAGATCGCGATGGTCAGGATGAAGAACAAGGCGGACCAGAAAGTGTCGGCTTGGGTGAGGCACACCGGCACCTCAGTTCCATCTTCGTCCTGCTCGTATGTGAAAGTCGCGACGGCGAGAATTGGGCTGTGGAACAAATATTATTTGAATTAATTTAGTACCATAATATCATAGCTAGAGTTTAAACAAAAAAATTATCCGTTTTTATTAATTTCGACATCAGTGATGAAAAAATTTATTAAACTTGATATGCAAGCTTTACAATTGTAAAACGAAGTGTAAAGCTCAACCAACAGCTTAGGTTGACGTTCGATTAATATTTTTTAGGTTTAAAAAGACGCGGACTAGCAAATTCGAAACCGGGCTATTACTATAACGTGTTTGCATTCCATCCTGTCACAAAATTAGATAGGAGTAAGAGCTGTATATGGGTGAAGGTGATTGGATGGATGCTGCTAATAATACGGACCAATTAAACTAAATATAGACTATAGCTAGATATGACCGTATGACTAAATGTCCGTATGCGCAGGATAGCCGGTGATACTCCAGTGTGCTTAATGCGATGTGTGTTTCAATAGACACACACATCGAAGCAGACAATAGATGGCGTTGTACTTCTCGAGCGTTCTCGATATTACTAGCTCCTTTGATATACGTTTCTGCTGTTCGGCGATAGATGGCGTTACTATTTCCGGCCTAACAATAATGTGTGTAATGGTTTCTCTTTTGTTTGTAACGGGCAACCGCCATGGAACACGGATACTTAAAAGATGCCTGATACTCACTTACGACATTTTCAAGATAAGTTTGCATATAATACAAGTTCCGAACAAATAACATTTAGGCTGTTGGTCTACTGAGCAACTTCAACAACTTCTTTGGAAAATCTTCCTTTTGTCGTTTACCCCTCAAACTGGCGACCCTGACGTGATCTGTACACGCAACCTTCTGATATGACCACTTTCAGTATGATTTACATAAAACCCATAAAAATTGTTGATGTTCCTAAATATTTTATGAGATTCAATTCCAATCAAGTCCTACCATATTGCTTACAGATAAGATAACAATCTTTATAATAATATTAAGCTCTTCATTGCCCAGTAATTCTATTTGGCTATGCGACGTTATTGGCTCAGTTCTATAGCGATTCTGTCGCGATATATCATTTTATATTATACTATTTTGTCATTTCGATTTGTTGTGTTTATCACAAAATATTAACTATGACTAGTGTCCCGCAGTAGTCGAAATTCGACTATAATTAATTGGAATTGTAATTTTGTACACTATTATGATTGTATTTTATACTTCTATAATCACAAATTTCGCCTAGACTACACTATATTTTTTTTTAACAAAGACAAACCATATTCTATTCTCAATTTGACAACATATGTCAAGAACAAAAGTTTGACAATAAATAGTATGCATGCGTGTGTGCGTCAAATACATGGTACGTAGTGTGTGTAATGTTTTCTTTATTGATTTAAGGTATCTTTTATGCATTATTTAAAAAAAATATTAGCATTGTGCACTTCTTCTCTATATTCTCTATAAGTGTGGAAAATTTCATACTCCTCCGTCCACGCAATTTTCATAAAAAGGGATACAAAGTTTTTGCTTCACCTATTAATATATAGATATCTGTGGTAAATAAAAACTCTTTAAAAGGGGTTCATTGATCAGTGTTGATAAGTTTTCAGTCTTCGTCAAGCGACGCAAGTTCCAGTTTGAACCATTAGTGTACAGTATTAGTAGTTCTGACCGCGGGCGAGGATCGGACGTTGGGTGAGAGGGTACAAGAGGATTCGTTTGGTGGGTAGGGCCCCAAAAGCAACCTTGAGTCCGCGGTCTGCTCTCAACAACTTGAGACCGTCAAGTTCCAAATACCCCGCGTGGCCCCTAGGTGTGAACACCACGTATGAGGCTCGGCACCATAATTTAATATATTATTTTGTTTCGCGGTCCGTGAAAAAAATTTAGTTGTTATGGTCTCCATTCACGGCTATAACAATCATGACTGATCAGTGAAAGTGTGTGAAGAAAAATATACCAACATGTACGCGCTTAGAACGCAAGCCGATATTCAATATACATAAATAAAATCATACTGTCACACATAAAAGCATGAAAAGTTTCGAGTTTAGCCTGAGATTTCGCAGTGATTTATCAGCCTTTCTAAAAAAAAATGTTTTTTATTGCGCGGTTTATAAATGCCAGTGGCACGGCTTCCACTTCGCCCATTCATAAGTTTTGTTTTTGAAGTACTCTGAGTTTATGATTCTGCTGATTGTGTAATGCCTGTGCCAGTCGTTTGAATGACATTTTCTTATTGCTTAGATCCGCGAATAAGCTCACACTCCTCGTGTAATAGTCACGGATGACGACATAAATAGTACGATCCTGGCTGAGCCCTCTCACCCACCTGTCCTGGTAAAACTGGAAAGGCCTCCGGGCCACCAGTAATCCTTCAATAATAAAAAAATAGAAAATACGATGACAATTAAAAAAAATCCGACACCTTAAAAGTGTTTTTAATTATGTTAATTTTATTAAATTACCTCTTTGGTTTTCTAATTTCCAAATAAACACATAATATATTGAAATCAATAGAAATATTTCGTAGCGATCAAACAAAAAAGAACCGTCAAAAAACACTTAAATAAATATTTTTCGCAGTAAACAAGCATTTAAAATTTATAGACACGGCTCGTTTGGCATGAGCTGTTAGCGTTTTAAAGTCTGTGGTCGCTGCTGTCGAAGTTAAGCCTTTCAGAGTGATGTTTGTCGTTTCAATTATCATTCCTGAGCATTTTAATGGATCCTCAAATAATAGTGTCAGCAGTAAATAATACTGGCTGTGTTAAGTGTTATGTTTTGTTGCGTGATAAATTGATCATAAAACATAGGTGTTTTTTATTTTTTTTATTGCCCTTGCAGGCAAACGAGCGCACGGCCCACCTGATGGTGAGTGGTTACCGTCGCCCATGGACTTCAGCGGCCAAGCCGCTGCCTACCACTTAATACTCTCCACAAGCCTCGTTTGAAGGACATGCCATAGCACTTGGGAAACACCGTGGAGGGGAACCATAGCCGGATGGTACGTGGCAAAAAAGACCTCTGGAAACGCACTGTGGATGACCGCAGTGGCTCCAGGTAGTATGGATGAACTCTACTCCGGTGGCGGGCGGTGCGATGGTAAAAACGAGATGACGATATCATCTCGAACAATTCCTCAGAGCACTCACCAAAATGCATCGTATTTTCTCATATTTAATTATGATTAGTAATTGTTCGGTGTTCAAAATGTACAAATTTTAGAGAAACACGTTCACGATACGTATTCACTAACAACTTCCAAGATGAATAAATGGCGTCGGATAATAAATTCAAACCCGTAAAAATACATGTCTAATTAATGAAGTCGGTATTTAAAATTACTTTTACGATTTAATCTCGTGTTTTTTTATTGTCAATGTTTCGAATACTAGTAAACCATGGACTAAGTTCAGTTGGTTTTGGCATAGACACAGCGGACTGAGTTTCTCGCCGGATTTTATCAGTGGATCGCGATTCCGATCTGGTGATAGATTCGGCAAAGCACTGCTGTTTCTAGGCCTGGTGTTTGTAATCCCTTTCAGATTCAGCCCGTAAGCTAAACCACCCGTCCGCGCGAAGCTAGGATAGCTCCTTAGGCAGGGAAAATAAGTGTGGATGGATGCTTCATAATTTTAAGTAGTTCGCTTAGGTATGTTTTAAGATTTAATTATGTAATTACTTACAGGAAAACGTCCTTATTGTATGCGAGTAAAATAGCGCTTCATTACAAAACACAATTCAAATGCTTCGTTACCTTTGTTTGGTTCGCGGACAATAACAGTATAACAGATTGGGGGGGGGCAAATAAATTAATTTCGGTATATAAATGAAGCAGCAGACACATTTAATAATATAGATAAACTGAAATATATTTTGAAACCATAGCAAGACAGCGCGGTGTTTTCCCAATGATGATTTTTTTTTTATATTTGAGATGATGTTTGAGAGCATACTCCCATGCTCGGTGTTATTTTTATATAATGATTTTTTATTTCAAATCTCATTTACTGCAGACATTGTTTTTATAGCATAGACGAGTGAATGAGCTCACTGCAGATCTGCTGTTAAATGTTACCAGAGTCCATAGACATTAAAAAATGTATTCCGCTACCCATATTAAGATTTTAAGTCTATACGTCTCAATTGTAGACAATTAAGACAGTTATCCCCCTCCTGGCTGAGCCCTTGCTTGCCCAGCTGACCTGGTGAAACTGGAAAGGCCTCCGAGCCACCAGTAATCCATCCATCATTAAAAAGATTATACAAATTAAATTTTTTGCGAGGCTAAATTTTTGTTACACCACGTTATTCCTTCATCGTGGAAGTCATTAGTAAACATGTTACAAAAATTGTTACCTCCCCGCTGGATTCGAACGTAGGCACAGTCGCGTATACGAGTACACCAAGCGTCTTATCCTTTAGGCCACGACGGCTTCATATTGCACTCGCTTCCCAATATTTTCCCTACATTGGTATCTTAGTGTATTTTCTTTTCTACCTTACGGCCCCTCTCTTCCTAGCAGACTCTTTTTTAAGCCTTGTTTAAAGAGAAACATTTCAAAACACCCCTTCCTATATATTCTTTCCTACCTATACTGGTGGTCTTGATAGACCATTTCAGCGTAGCCTTAAATAGTGGATGAGCTCACGGGGATCAAACTTGACGACGTTGCTAACACTAACAACCCTAGCAGGAGCTGCGCTTCGCAGAATCTACTATCGGATCGGAAACGCGACCCACTGAGAAGCTTCGGCGAGAAACTCAGTGGGTTGTGCCTGTGGGTTAATTTACTCGCCGAGTCCTTCGTCGCAAGCGACGGGTTCGACGAGAACGATGACCGGTGCTTGCGGTACCTAAAAGCACCGTTAGTGCATCAGGAGGATCCGAAATGACTTCCTATTATTCCAATCTTAAGTATTACTTCTCGGGCGTATTGTAAGCCCATGGTAATAATTAGTACCATCCGTCCTATAGAGTGCAGAGAATATGACTGCATGATTTCGAAAATTAAAATCGCATTTCCTACTTAATTGAAAAATTGCTTTTCTTTTCGCCTTTCGAAGTCAATCTAGGACTCTTTTCAAATCACATTTGATGATAGACATATATTTCTGATAAAAGATGGATGGGAAGTCCGGTCATTCCAGAGTCGTACATTTTACGGTTAAAGAACAGCACGCCAATCATTTATGAATTCAACTTTATCTCGTATATCTTTTATATTAATATTGTAATTAAAAATCAAAAATAATCATTCACCAAACTCGGGTAATTAATATTTAGCACGAATTCCTTTGTTTCAATATAAATAGTTCCAAAACATTCGGATGGCAAAATTTTATTGTTTCGGCGCATTGTTTGCACACAATGTGCACATAATTCGAGCGTTAACTTGAACTTGAGTACTCGTATTGTTCGAGAATGTTCTAGAAAAGCCTCGCTTGATTTATCGTCGAACGTTTTCGTACGAGAACTGCGCTGAGTCGACGGAAAATTTATTGATATATGTAGTAGAAGTCTAGATTTTATTCGGTCAAAATTCTAGGACTGTCTATTAAAAGGCTGACGTAACCGGATTTTGTCGAATATTTTTGGTTTTCTTGAAGGCAAATTTTTAAAGGATTTTCTTTCTCTTTCTTTCGCAGACCCAATGATATTGTTACGCCGGTAAGAGTAACGCCATCTATCGCCGAATAGCCGAACGAAAATCTAAAGATCTAATAACATCTAGAACACTCGATAAGTACAACGCCATCTATTGTCAGATAGCGGAACCCACATCGAAAATACTAGACTTGTGAGGAATGTTCCCGACGATTCTAGGGATGTGGTATCGACTTTAGAAGCGTTGTACAGATGGCACGCAGTTAGTTAGTATTCGGAACTACTCGAAGCGAAACAGCGGATCACCTGAAGCGAAGCGGAAGAAGTGAATTAAGAATTTTAAAGTTAATGAGTGAGTAAGTGGAAGTGGCAATACAGTGTTAACTTGTAATTCGGTAGAATTTTTATTTATCCCGAACCCCAGCGCGTAACAATAAAAACGTCTAATACGTGTTAATTTTTACTGTCTCTTTTTCGTTACACCTAATTTCAAATAATAATGAAGAAGTTTTGAATTTACGCTATCTTATTAGAGATATTGATTTGTATATCGAATTGAAACCACACTTAGATAGTGCACAATGCAAGGACATTGCCATCAATAAAGAGAACAACAAAGTGATAAAAAGACATACGTATAGAAATAGAGTTATCTATAGGCATAAGCGGACGACCCGTGGTCCACCCGGCTGTATATGGCCACCCGTCTTCACTCAGACATGAGGACGAAGCCTCAATTGTGTTATAAAATGGCTCTCTCACCCCTCAAAGGGCATCGCTTCAGATATACCACCAATAATTACGCAAAATCATTAATATTGGGGCTTTACTTTTGTTATACGATGTTATTCCTTCTTCACTAAAGCCATTCGTGAACACGTAATATCATATTTTTTAAGTTATACTTCTTTAGGCGCGTTTTATGAAAAATTGATGAGAGTGAAATTTTACGATGCGCGCGCACCGTGACACAAAATTAACAGAAATGAAGTTGCCCACTAAATCGCTCATTACAATACGACCGACGTAACTTGGCGAGACTGAATATAGCCGCAGGTGAACTTTCGCTCATGTACACTCGTAAAAAATGCTACCAACAAAACAGAAATGGAATCTCTGTTAGTGGCGCATGTTGGCACGCACGCCGCGCCACCTCTGTTCACTGTGTATTTATATTTATAATATTTATCCACATGCTTTAAGTTTCTACATTTAAAACACGTGTTTTCATTTTGTTTTCATTATACAAGTGCGAATTTTATATGTGCGTCTGAATTATAATCAGAAGTGAAGAAGAATCAATACTAATTAATAGTAGAAAATATTTGTGAAAAACTGTGCTCATCAAACTTCCTAAGTGCTCCAATACAACTGAGGTTATCCGTATGTATTATTTAGTAATATAAATGACATTATTATTTAATATAATATAAATTCATACTAAATATTATTAAATTTTTACATTGTTATTGCTTTGTAGGTAGACGAGCATATGGCCCACCATAGCGGGTGGGGATAGTGAGTGGTTACCGTCGCCCATGGACTTCAGCAAGGCCAGGAGCAGAGCCAAGCCGCTGCTTATCGTGAAGTACTCTCCACAAGCCTCGTTTGAAGAAGGACGTAGCGCCTGGGAAACACCGTGGAGGGGAGCTCATTCCAAAGCCAGATGGCACGTGGTAAAGAAGACCTCTGGAAATGCACCGTGAATGAACGCAGTGGCTCCAGGTAGTATGGATGAACTCTACAGCAATGGCGGGCGCTGCGGTAGTAAAAACGAGATGATGGAATCATCTCAAACAATTCCTCAGAGCACTTAAGCGTGTATTTGCTCTATGCACCGAATTATGCTCCATTTTTCTTGTAACAGCTTATAAAATAACTGAATATTTTTGTAAGCTCGATTCTACTAACATCTATCGCAAGAACTCGATTGTGTTACTGAAATAGAGAAGACCAAGAATCTTTGCCATGACACTATAGACGTTATAACACTCATTTCATATTTGACCTAAGCATAGGGATTGCGGGAGCAAAATTGAATTTCTTCAGTCCAAAGGTCTCCCTCAGGACGGCGGTAATCGAATCAAAATACCACACACGCTACGAATATTAACTTAATACGAATATTAACGATTCTGACTACAAATTCTTGCTCTTGTGTCGTATAGTTGTTCCCGAAAATTGTGTCTTTTTCTTTTGTCAAGCAGAGGGCTGACTGGCGCGTAGGGATATGGGTCTTCTTGATGGTTTCCTCGTCGAGCCTGTCACTGGCGACGAAGGGCTCGACGAATAAATTAACCCATAGACACAGCCCACTGAGTTTCTCGCCGGATCTTCTCAGTGGGTAGCGTTTCCGATCCGGTGGTAGATTCTGCGAAGCACTGCTCTTGCGAGTGCCAGTGTTAGCAACACTTCCGGTTTGAGCCCCGAGAGCTCACCTACATGTTAGGGTGTAGCTGAAATAGCCTCCCAAGGTTATCAGCGTAGATAGGAAAAAAAAAATTGATGGGTGTTCTGGATGGTCCGCAAACGTTGGGTGCGAAACACGGGTCCAAAAATGTTTTTAGGGTACTACCCACCAAACGTCTTCCCTTGCATTCGCTCATCCGTCGTTCAATTTTTTAGCAATTTTACTTAGCTCTTTCGTCCTTGTCTATTAATAAATTGTTACGCGCTGTGTTTCGGATAATTAAAAAAATTATACCGACGTACAAATTAATACTGTATTTGCATTTAGAGCACTTAAAACACTTCACAAACACTTTAAAATTCTCAATTCGCTTCTTCCACTTCGCTTCGAGTAGTTCCGATTACTAACTCACTGCGTGCCATCTCTGTAACGATTTCATAGTCGATACAACATTTCTAGATTTATCGAGAATATTCCACACAAGTCGAGTATTGTGTTTCCGCTATCTGACAATAGATGGCGTTGTACTTCTCGAGCGTTCGAGATGCTACTAAATCCTTCGATATTCGTTTGACTATTCGGCGATAGATGGCGTTACTCTTACCGGCGTAACAATATATAAACTAAGAGATAACAAGATGTGTGCAGCTTTGCAAGCCTAGTCCAATAGACTCTATTCCCGAACAGAAATAATAAATAGCTTTTCTTTCGTAAGCAGCGACGGCTAGTTACCGAATAAATTAAACAGTGAACTTGTGGACTAGTAGGTAAGTTATGTTTCGTCACAACACTTATTATCCTATTAGCACGACACCTCATTTCCCTCGAACCCTTTTGTACTGTTATATTAAATTATCGTGAGGGCTACTCCGGCTATTAAGTCTCCCTGCAGATAAGACATGTTCGCATCAATTTACTGGTTATTTAAATTTTCGTGCTCACACATTATTTTTAATTAGACGAACCAACGTTTGGGGCTCCGAGCAAACCGACGGAGCACTTGTGGAGAGTATTAAGCGGTAGGCAGCGGCTTGGCTCTGCCCCTGGCATTGCTGAAGTCCATGGGCGACGGTAACCACTCACCATCAGGTGGGCCGTGTGCTCGTCTGCTTACAAGGGCAATAAAAAAAAAAAAAAAAACACTTAGCGCTGCACTACACCAGGCAACTGACCGGAACCGATGGAGGCAGGCAGTAGAGAAGCTGAAGCGGAGTCACGATCCTCAGTAACGAGGGAGCGATGGAGAAGAAGAAGAAAGTTTCTTTTTACTTTTTAATCAATCTTCCATTAATTTTAATTTATCTTCCATCTTTCGAGCCAAACTTGAGGAATGCTTAGGCGGTAGAAACAGTTAGAATGGCGGTTGGTCAAGTTGGTTATTAATTAAATTAATTAGACATAAATAATTATCGCAAAGACGTAAAAATCCTTTTTAATTGTTACTTCGACTCGCGTAAATCGAAAAATACTATTGTAAGGTTTGTCGTAAAATAATGTAACTTGTTAATGCTAAGACAATTTTCGGATTGTCAAATAGCAACACTGTTGGTAGGGAGCAATTACAGTAGTGGGGACGTGACATAATAAAAAAAGGCGGTAGTCTGAAAAAACGGGGCAGAAATCAGTGTCTTTTTTTTTTTTTTTTGCTTAGATGGTTGCACGAGCTCACAGCCCACCTTGTGTTAAGTGGTTACTGGAGCCCATAGACATCTACAACGTAGACGCGCCACCCACCTTGAGATACAAGTTCTAAAGTCTCAGTATAGTTACAACGGCTGCCCCACCCTTCAAACCGAAACGCATTACTGCTTCACGGCAGAAATAGGCAGGGCGGTGGTACCTACCCGCGCGGACTCACAAGTGGTCCTATCACCACTGTACTCGGTAGTGAGCGGATTGTAAAAGTGGAGTTACAAATAAAGCAATACAGAATTGAGTAAACTACTGCACTCTGTGTATTATTTCCTGACTGTGGGAGTGGAGTTCTACACTATATTACTACTACTTTATTATTATAAATACTGTATTAGCCTAGTAACATAGCCTGGTAGTTTATAGACCAGAGTGTGACACAAGCAAATATTTATCCTGGGAAAATGCAACGTGATACATTATTTTTAAGTAACAAATTCAGATCTGGTGAAATCACGGGGCATGTCTAATTCAGGGAAGGGTTTTAAAGGGAATTTTGGCTAATAGTAAAATAAGATAATTGGACCAATTTTCCGGTCACCATCTCCGCCGAACCCGTCGCTTGCGACGAAGGGCTCGACGAGTAACCCATAGACACAGCCCACTGAGTTTCTCGCCGGATCTTCTCAGTGAGTCACGTTTCCGATCCGGAGGTAGATTCTGCGCACCACTGCTCTTGATAAGGCCAGTGTTAGCAACACTCCCGGCTTGAGCCCCGTGAGCTCACCTACTAGCTCGGTGAATCTATAATAACCCCTTGAGGTTACTAGAATAGGTAGGGAAAAAAAGGATGAGTTTTCTTAGTTATTTTTTTCGCGGAAACTATTCTGTAACATAACGAAATAAAACAAAAAAATATTTGGCACTTAATTTCAAATAATTTATTTATAATTCACGTCTTGTAATTTTAAAACGAACGACTATTATCAACCATCACAACAAGAAAATAAAATTTATATACATTAAAACTTACCCTAAATTAAATAATACGTATAAGTCACTTTAAAATAAATTAATTCCACAAATCAATTACCTCTTTCTGTATAATATAATTAGAGGTCAAGCAAAATTATCACATCGCACCTCGATAACTTTTCAATTGAATTAACCCACAGGTATACCTTTTTAATTTAAATTCGCATCAAACTATTAATCTAGTCTTATTTAGTATAAAATTAAATAATTCACTATACAACAACGATTATGATGGACAATAATGAATTTATATCAACCTATTACTAAAACAACAGTCTGCTTGAAATATAACAAATGAAAATCAATGTTATTGAGAGCCATAGATGACATTGCTTGTGGACAATTATGGAAAACTCAAGGTGAATGCTGCTTGGAGAAATGAGGTCGAATTATAAGGACGCATCCGTCTATAAGTTGTAGACGCATCCACCTATATCACCCTTCGATTCACAAGCTTGAATGTCAATAATGTGACGCGGACATCCCCAAAATCTTCAAGTTGTACTATCATTAAATCGAGGGGTGAAAAGCTGTTTGTTTTAAGCTACATTTTGATTAATACGCGACATTTATATTTGTAACTAGCTGACCCGGCAGACTTCGTAGTGCCTCAATCGATAAATAAAAGACCTAAACTTTTGTATAAAATAAACTTAAAACAAACAAAAGGAATCCGTCCGACGGGGGACACATCAAAGGAAAAACAAAATTGTTATTTTTATTTAATTACGAGCATTTTCATATTTGTCTACTTTAAACTTTTAAACCTTCTCTGGACTTCCACGAATAATTCAAGATCAAAATTAACCAAATCGGTCCAGCCGTTCTCGAGTTTTAGCGAGACTAACGAACAGCAATTCATTTTTATATATATAGATATAGATTAAAGGTCCGTTTAATGATATTAGTATCAACAATTTGATCTTTATAAATTAACTTCAATTAAATTTACCCCATTCAGACAGCTGAAGAAGTTTTTTTGTAATGATATTTTTTCCAAATTTTAAACTGTTAATTTGTAAAAATGTCGCATAAACCAAAGCCTTTCAATCCTCGAAATAATCATTATGCGTCTTCATAAATTGATCATCTGTTATTGTTCTATTTGTAATTTGGTTTTGGTAAACAATATTTAAAAGGATTTTCTCCGCATGCAATTTAATGAAATCCAATATATATATATATTTATTACCCTTGTAGGCAGACGAGCATACGGCCCACCTGATGGTGAGTGGTTACCGTCGCCCATGGACTTCAGCAATGCCAGGGGCAGAGCCAAGCCGCTGCCTACCGACGTTTGATAATGTCAGATAAATTCTTTTGTGTTCGTTTATTCGTGGCTTTATCACGTAAAATAATTATTTATTCTTAGCTATAAAGGTATTGAGCAGTAAAAAAAAGTTGTCAACCGTATTTGTTTGTAGCAGTAAACCTGTTGCTGGCTACATGCGTTTGAGTAAAAAAAACATTATTACGTGCCCTTTATTGTACATTTTTGATTATTTAAAACTAGTAATTTTGCCTTAAAAACATATAGCGTATAAATTCATCTCTAAATATTAATATTTTAAATTACATATAATTGGTACTTTTTTTTTTGACACGTCACAATTCGTAAATCTATACATAGCACATGGTATTTTGTATGTAATACAAATATCAATTTTCCAGTGCTCCTTAATCTTTGTTTTAGGTCACTTTAGTGCAAGTTTTTTACGTTTGTCGCTAGGGACGCTGTTCCAACTCCATACAAATTTGAGTTAACTTTGACGCGATCGAAAAGTTAAAAAACTCGCACTAAGCACACTGGACGTTTTTTTAAATGCACTGATTTAATAATGTTTTCTTAATTTCGTGCGGGGCCATAAAGCTCGCGAGTGGCGACCGCGTAGCTTTGGTAAGCTTCGAACGAGATGAACCGACGATCTTTTGAAAGTCGCAGGAGTCCGGACGAATATTGGGGAGCCAATCCGTCAGACATCTATGGGCTTATAGTTTTTGGAGTACATATATAGTCTTTTTGCATTAAAAGTGTACAAATTCCAAAAATATTCGAAATTGAGTTAATATGCGGAATCATTTGGTATCACCAGTATTTTTCTCATAAATACAGGCAAAAGAGCGTAGTTTAGTTTTTTTTTTTTAATTTACCTATATTTTGACTACTATTAACAAAATTAATACATCATTTTAACATACTTTAAAAGACAGATAATGTAACTGGTAAAGACTAAAAAGTAAATGTTGCAAAGATGATTAATATTAAAAATATCATATTATGTTAAACCTTTAAAACACTCTCCTGTAAAATTTCGTAAGTTTTAAGATTATACAGTTTTAATGCGAGAAGACGATGTTTTGCAAAGAGATTTCCCATACTTGATGGTGAATCTGCTGTCTGAATCTGCGTCAATATCATCACGATTCAAACGCGCTTGGGAAGACCTATTTTGATTTTGACACAATATTTTCGTCTTCCGTATCACGTAGCATAACTACCATAGAACTTTACATTCCTATACGTGTTTTTACACGTGTAATAATTAGTTTAAACCAGGGCTTCCCAAACTTATTTTGTTTACTACCCACTTTGAGAATAAATTATTTTTAGCGCCCCCATTTTTTCACCTATTAAAAAACCATAACAGCGAGAGTAGAGTCGGTGTCTAAGAGTCCTCCTAGATGAAATTACAAATCGCCTTCCAAGCCACTAACTACACAACACCCCTATTTTTTTCTGGGTCTCCTACCGGGGGCTTTAGGCCTGCAGCGCCCACAGGGGGGCGTTATCGCCCACTTTGAGAAAGGCTGGTTTAAACCAATAAACAATAATTGTACAGATTAAACATATCCGATATTAGTGGGATTTTAAACGAAACTCTCTGGGAATTCGTAATCCACACTCTTCGACTTCTGAAAAGCCACAACGGAATCAACTTTGGTCTTTTTACTGTAATTCATTACATTTCTTTCCGAATCAACGCTCTTTGCTTTCGCAGTGTTGATCAGTACGTTACGGCGCAACGAATTAGCTCGAGGTAGGTCTGCATCGATTTCTGATCGAATCACTTTAGGATTCAAATTGGAATGAATATTATCTGGCCTGTTTATATCCATGCATCCTTCGCTTCGCATTCTGTTGATTCGATTAGGGTTCAAATTTGAACAGACCGGCGCTGATTGCTGCCTTAAAAACGCTCTGTTTGGGAATATCCTGTCAAATAAGCTTCTCTCCTCGTCTTTGCTGTTGGTTTCCGCTTCGCTTCTATCGACGCTCGTTCTGTGGCCGAAGAATTTCTTCAGGCTGTTTGTAGTTCTGGTCAGACTACTGCTAGTCGTTGAACCATTCGTTATGGTCCTCTGCGTTCTTCTGTTCAGATCGTTTTCTTTTTTATAACAAATGCACACCTTACAGAAGCCGATTCTGAATTTGGACGACATCAAGTTGTATAGTATAGGATTTATAGCCGAATTTATATAGAGCATGACTCTCGAGAAGTACAAGATGTTGTACCATTTCTCGGAGCTTATACCGTCGAAGCCTGACGGTGTTATTATGATCCACAGCGTTAGAGCCCTGTAGGGCATCAAACAGAGAAAGAAACACAGCACAACAGTACCCAGCATCAGGATGACCTGTTTCCTAGCTCTCGCGTTATAAGGATCGACAGTTTTGTTCATGACAACCTTAGAAGCGGCCGTTATTAAATTCTTGGCTATGATGCTGTATAATACGATTAAGATGATCAGCGGTAGGAGGTAGAGGAGGATGATGATTGTGACGAAGAAAGTTATCTCCCAGACGGTGCCGGCTTGGGTCAGACATTGATTCACGACGGTCCCATTGACGCTGGTGGCCTTGTGATCGGCGATCGCGAGTATCGGGCTGCAAAGAAGAAAACAAAAGATAAAAACACTTTCAATGTACACTCTAGTTGATATAGCGGCTTCTACTAACAAAAATGTAGTACAACATAATATACAAAAGCGATCTTGCACCGTACTTTTTCTGTATTTTATAGACAACAATAGAACTGTTCCTATATATCCTATAGCCGATGCTCATTAGAGTTCAATATTCGGTTCTGTTGAGTACTATTTATGTTATTAATTGTAAAACGCATTTATATAATATAAAAAGCAATTTAAGATATACCTTGCTTTGAGTTCATATACAGGGTGTCCAAAAAAGAATGGATAATCCTGAAACACCTCATAGTAGAGCTATTGAGGACACAAAACAAAAAATAAAAATAAAATATTTCTTAAGTAGTACCCAAATTACGTATTCAAAAAACATTATTTTCCATACTACTGCGCGTTTCTGTAATATACAAAAGCTATAAATGAAATCCATAGGGTTTTTGATGTTATAACATTCTACATAGACTATACCAATGGATATGCACTAAACAATATCAGTTGCTGTTGTAATTTTTTATAAAAATTAATTCGAACTAAAATTTTAATCATGAAATCATGTAGTATTTTTATCTGGGTAATTAATTTGGGTACTACCTGAGTATTTTTTTAATGTTTTTTTTTGTTTTTATTGCTTATATGGGTGGACGAGCTCACAGCCCACCTGGTGTTAAGTGGTTACTGGAGCCCATGGACATCTACAACGTAAATGCGCCACCAACCTTCAGTTATAAGTTCTAAGATCTCAGTATAGTTACAACGGCTGCCCCACCCTTCAAACCGAAACGCATTACTGCTTCACGGCAGAAATAGGCAGGACTCACAAGAGGTCCTACCACCAGCTATCCCCTATCCACCATGTATCCCCTATAGGTTCTACTATGAGATGTTTCAGAATTATCCATTCTTTATGAGACACCCTGTATGTATATTGCAATATTAATAATTTGAATCTGTTTTATGTTGATGATATATTTATATTCGGTGAAGTAATTTCAAAGCGAGCATGCTCAACCTAGTTTTTGGCCGAATTAGTATAAGCAATGTTAAATAATCAAGATAATTTATATGGCATTCTTCGTTTTCGGTCATATAATTTGCTTTATTGGTTGATGCTTAAAACGGTTTCACGAGATTATCTCTTAAATGAAGAAACGCAAGAATATATAAATGAACTAGCTTTTGCGCGCGTCTTCGTCCGCGTGGAAGAGTTCACAAATAATGCTTTATTTTAGAACAAATTTGGTTAGCATAAAAAACGTTATAGTGAGCCAACCTTAACATATAGACATATGCTGTTAGGGACTTTTTTTTAAATCTTTTTAAGGGGAACAATTCTATCATACATTATTTTAGCGAAACTTTAACCGTTTCTGCAGCGCATGCAAAGGATCGGAATTACGGAATTACGGAATAAATCGGATTAGTAGTTCCTGAGATTAGCGCGTTCAAACAAACAAACTCTTCAGCTTTCTAATATTAGAATAGATTATTCTTAATTCTTCTCTTAGTGCTTAATTCTTCTAAATGCATTGCAAAGGGTAAAACGGGGTTGCAGGTCACATCTCGACAAGCCCCTAACACTTCCAAGATTATATCGAGGGGTGAAAGCCTATTTTTATTTAAGCGACATTTTGGCAACTTACAGGAGAGCCATTTCAAGTTCAAAATTAAAAGAAGATTCTTCAGCTAAAACGAATTGAGTAAATTTAATTGAAGTTCAATTAAAAACATCGAACTGTTGATGCTGATACCAAATAGAACGCACCTTCAATAACAATGATAAATTTCATGTCTTTGAGCCCTCGATATCAATATGATGAATAAGTAATACTGTTGATTTATTATATGTTTTTTTTTTTTTTTTTTGTCCTTGTAGGCAGACGAGCATACGGCCCACCTGATGGTGAGTGGTTACCGTCGCCCATGGACTTCAGCAATGCCAGGGGCAGAGCCAAGCCGCTGCCTACCGTTAAAATGTATGTAAGTATGTAAGTATAGCAGTATGTAAGTATGTATATTGGTATATATAAATCAATTAGTTATATATTTCATATTATATCTAAACGGTACACCGTTATTGTCAATGTATTGTCAATGGTATTGTTAATGGTACACCGCAACATACCTAATATATTTTTATCTTTTCCAGGATTTCTGTAAATTAAACGGTTGTCTATAAGAGATCGCTTTTAGCGATAACACCGCCTATTGTACAAATCTATCTGCTTTTTGACCGCTTTTGAATGTAAATTGTGTTTTGGTGTGCATAAAGTCTATTCTCTTTCTCTCTTTCTAATTGGTTATTCGTTTGAAATCTCACATATTACGACACTATGAATGTGAACATGAATGAAAAAAAGGACCTGTTAAAATTACTCTCTCCTTCTGACTAAATTCACATTAAATCCTTAAATGATATAATTAAGTCAAAATATTGGAGTATTAAAATGAGCATTACAATTTTTGGCCAGAGACAAGAATGGATGGAGAAAAATCGTGCGTGTGAAGGTGATACAAAAGGGTGGTCACGACCCTCAGCAATGAGGAATACGACACAAGGAGGAGGACAATTTTTGGGCATAGCCGACTTAACCTAATAGGTGTATGGATCAAATATAGAAAAAAAAAAAAAAAAAAAAAAAAAAAATATGGTCACGAAATCAAATTGGGCCAGCGTTCGATTTGCCTTAGAATCCGGCACATGAGTCATCTAAAACTATTCGAAATGTGTGACATTGGCTTTTTTGGGCAATCTCCGCCCACATGCGGTTTTAGTTAATGGAACACGATATCGAAAAACCTATGTGTTTGCGGTTGAACGAGAAAGTCCTGATTTCGTAACAAATAATACATTGCGAAAATATATTGTTGATTCAATTAGATGGAGTAGAAACGTTTTTCTGTCGACTATTTTGTCGAATGAGATACCTAAATCTAGATCTCACTGGAATGATGTCTAGTAAAGATAACTAAATACATTATAACTAGTGATATAAGTGACTAGATAGGCAAGTAGATAATTGCTTTCTACTTCGCGAATGGGTATTGGGTTTGTAATTAACCGGTAATTTGTTTTTGTACCTCAAACCACAGATGGCGTTAGCAACACAAAGTAAAATTTTAAAATGTTTTCTGAGACATTTATCGTATGTTTGATCTTCGTATGTTTGAGAACTTTAAACAAATAATATTCAACTGAGATATTAAACGAAAAAATATCTTCACAACTCTTTTTTGAATCGACATAAACCTGCCAACAATGAGTAGACGTTAAGAGTGTGTCGAAAGAATTGCTTTAATAAAAATGTACAAATAGCTTACTGAATAAATTCGCCCTGGACAAAATTCTATTTTGTTTTGTGGAAATGTTTACTATATTTATTTGAGTTTTAACAAGCCCGTTATTTATTGTTATTACTGTTTATATCCTTTATTTTGGTCGTTCGCATACAAAACGTGAACCTCAGCTGGTTTTTCTTTGATTCGAAATATCTCCGAAGTCATAACTTTTACTATTCTTTCGATGCTAACCTGAGTAATTCATGAGATCGCATTAATATCTGTTTTTCAATTTCTTCTGTTTGTTGAAATAACGTCTTTATGTGTTCTCACGAAGCTCTTATTATCGAAAATTTACAACAAACTAATTATGATTAGTATGATCTTAGGTATAATCGTCGAAAGATTTTACACCAGCATCACAGTTCTTGTATTGATCAGACACCTAACACAGACTTGAAAACAGAATTTACGTTAAAATGAAATTTAATTTTTCTAATCTAATTAGATTAAGAATGGTACATATCTAAGAAACAACATTTAATACAAGATTTTGACATCACCATTTTTATGATAAACGCTACATTTAATCCGTTTGGTCTAAATAGCTTAAAGCAATTGTAGGTATGTAAGTCAAAAGCATTTTTAACTAACTTTTATTAGCTTGATCTGCTTTAAAGTTTTTATTACTATAATTATTATTATGTAGGGATATTTTTCTGTGTTCTTCGTATGTAACGGAATCTTTCAATGTTATCTTCACAAACTTGAAGACGTCCCATTAACTTGAATATATGCATTTACCAAGGACTTAAGATAATGTAATAATTTTATTAAGCTATTGCATAGCTTTTATCGTGGGCTTTGAGCGCGGCGACCGAATCAGGAAATTTCGTAACGAAAATAAAACCTAACACCCCCACCCCGCCTACCATATAGCTCACATTCAACACATTCACACGTTCTGCTTGTGTATTGTTTGTGAATAAGAGCGCGGCGTGACGTCGCACTGTATGCGCATCATGAAAAGTCTGCCCATCTCTTTCTCGTGCGCTCTAGCTTATGAGTGTGAAGGGGACAGTTAATGTTTTGCTTTTGTTAATGTTTATATATATAGCGTTGTCTTATTTTATTATTGTTTTAATATTAAATTATTATTGTCTAATTATAATGTAAGTCGATAAAAAATGCTATGAAATAGCTTTACCGCGGCAGTCCTCGAGTGCCACACATGTTTTTTTTTATCATCATCATCATATCAACCCATCTCATGTCACTGTCCACTGCTGAACATAAGCCTTGTCAACTGATGTTAATATGATGATGGCCAAATATTCTGTTTTCTTAATTTTTTTATTGCTTAGATGGATGGATGAGCTCACGGCCCAACTGGTGTTATATAGTTACCGAAGCCCATAGACATTTTCAATGTTAATGCGCCACCTACCTTGAGATATAACTTCTAAGATCTCAGTATAGTTACAACGGCTGTCCCTTCCTTCAAATCGAAACGCATTACTGCTTCACGGCAGAAATAGGCAGGGCGGTGGTACCTACGCTTGCAAACTCACAAGAGGTCCTACCACCAGAAATAATCACGATAACCAAGCTAAAAAGTGCTTTTTCATTTAAGTTCAGCTTTCCATTACAGCATATTTTTTGTGGTTTTAAACTATATTTACCTACCCAGTATACCAGAGTGCATAGATAGCACTACATGACCCATCTTTACATTTTTAAGCCTCAATTATATGTTCATAGTTCAGTAGCATTTTCATTGCCCTCAATTTTTAATATACAAATTAGATTGAGGACTAAATGATTATGACAATTTAAAACTCACGCTATTCATACTGGCAGTTTGAATTATGGCAAGTGCTTAATGGAGTAAATCTATAAAATTCAAGAACCTACAAAAGTTTGTCTACGGAGAACGCAAAACGCTATCATCAATTCCACAATCTGTCAGTGAGTCCAGCTACTCTTGTACGTATGTATATATGTATACAAGAATCAGTAAAAGTATGAACTAAGCAATTCTGAACTTTATGTAACAGTAGCTTAGAACAATTTGTAGGCAATGCCTGTTTAGATAAATTAAAGATATCCTAGAAAATTCAGTGTCATATAGCTTTGTCCATTTAACAGTATTTAATATCAATATTAATACACAAGTAATTTGCAAACGAACTTAAATTATCTCTTAATTTCCAAGCAAAAAAATCGGGTTTTATTGATGGGCACTACGAAATGCAATCTAAGTAATTCATTTAGACGAATTCTCGACTCACCAAGATCCATCAAAGCAACCCGATTCTACACTACGAGAAGCAGACACATAAAGCATTTCACAATAAAGCTGTCACATACATTTATATAAGCGAAAATATGTACGAACCTTGCTTCACAAAGGGGTTGTTTCTTTAAGCGCTAAAACGAACTCAATGATTGTTAGCATTTGATCGTTCACGAGAAGTATAAAATGATTTTAGTAAAAACTAGTGAAACGCGACCACAGTCCGCTGTCGCATTTATTTGTCCAAATAACACATACACTCATTAAAAATATCATGAAGTGCCAACAACAAGTCTTTCAAATGAACTTGACGAGCGATTCGCAAATCCAATAATCACTACATAGTATAAAACAAAGTCGCTTTCTCTGTCCCTATATCTGTCTGTCCCTATGTATGCTTAAATCTTTAAAACTACGCAACGGATTTTGATGCGGTTTTTTTTAATAGATGGAGTGATTGAAGAGGAAGTTTTGTATTAATAATAACATCCATAAAATAGTGGAGAAATCAATAATAATTACAGTTTCCGAAGCGAAGCGAGGGCGGGTCGCTAGTGAATAAATAAATTACAGGAAGGTTAAGAACGCATTTTTAACTAAAAGTTACTCGGGCGATTTGCAATGCAAAAGAATACATTGTCCAGCTGCTGTGCGTGACCCGTCTATACAAACTCACACTTCGAGTATCATAAATGTAAATCTATAGAAAAACGTAACCCTCAATTGGAAGGTGCTTTAAGTTCGAAGAAAGCATTGAAATTTGTAACAAGAATGAAAGCATCATGTTCCCTATTTCAAAATAGTCATGTCCTGAATGGAACAATAGGATAGCTGCTATTTTTTATTGCATAGATTAGTAAATCAATTCAGTGTTAAGTGATTACTCGGGAGCGTAGATATCTTAGCATTAATGCCACTAATCTTCTCAGGATATGAGGTCTGTTTAATGCAATAATAACTATTCAACGTTTCAAATCCGAAAGCATGACTGTTTGACAGCAAAAATATGCAGGACGATAGCTATACCATCACTAATTAAGAAAATTTACAAGTTTTGGGGTAGTGGGTCTTGTGAGCCTGTACGGCACACCCCTATTCTACCTGATTTTGCTGTGAAGCAGTAATGCATGTCTTAGCCCACTGAACTTCTCGCCGGATCTTCTCAGTGGGTCGCGTTTCCGATCCGGTGGTAGATTCTGCAAAGCACTGCTCTTGCTAGGGCCAATGCTAGCAACCCTCTAGTTTGAGCCCCGTGAGCTCACCTATTCGTCAAGGAGAAGCTGAAATAGCCTCTCAAGGCTATCAGCATAGGTCTTATGGGTAGGTTAGACATTGTACTATTTATAGTTTTGACTGAAATGAACTCATATCTCAAGGCAGATGACGTCATTTGCTTTATTGATAACCACGGGCTCCGATAACCAATTAAGGTGGGCCGTGAACGTGATCAAACATCTAAGCAAAAAATATAAACATTTTATTCTCACATCTTGGAAGCTACTCGTGAGCATATGCTCTATGATATTTCCCTACAGTTTTTTTTAATACCAACATAGTCAATATGAGTAGGTCAGGTGTGGTTTGCGTTACGAAAATTATAATATAAGTTGTTGTATTTCAGTTCTCGTTACATAAGCCTGATGCCCGTGGGCTTCAATAATACCATGAACTCGTTGGTCGGAATATGCCAATTAAACAAAAGTATTATTCATTTCACCAAATAATTTAGTTACAAAAAAAAAAAAAAGTTCCCTTTCATATAAACGAAAAGACAATCATTAATTTTATTTTTAAAGTTGATAATCTTTTTGCGTTACCAATGAAAAAGATCATCCTTTTTCGATGTCAGTTGAAAAACTCTCATTAAATACTTCCAGTGGCAATAACTACATACCCAATCCATCACATAGAATAAAAAAGAATATATTCGATTTAAAGTAACTCCGAGTGATATTGAAAATTCAATTTAAAAGAACAATCCAGTAAAATGCAATTCAACAAAACGTACGAACGAGGGCAACGTGGCGTCCGTTATTCCATTCGATTTGAATTTATTGGTTTTAACGCCATCTATAATTTAAAAGCGGAACCAATATCCGAGCACAGCTCCCGACCAGCGCTGGCGTTCAATAAGCTGTGCGATATATTAAAAATTCTCGAGAATAATGTAGTGTGTTTACCGTCTATACGCTTTGTACGAATTCTTTTGTGATACAGGGACTTTATTACACAGCCAGCCAAAGGATGGCGGGTATTCGCGAGATTAAAAATTATATAAATAGCTTAGAAAAATGGCCAATGGTCTCCCGAGTGTAGCTATCGTTTTAAATCTTAACAATAGATTATGCCCGATTCAAGAACTAGGAAAAAGTAATAGTTATCTTAAGCGCGAAGGCATGATTTATGGCAATCCGAGTAACTGATAGTATAAGCATTCATTTTTTTTTTTTTTTTTCTATCTATGCTGACAGCCTTGAGAGGCTATGTCAGCGTAACCCTAACTTTAGTAGGTGAGCTCACGGGGCTCAACCTGACGATGTTGCTAACACGAACCCTAGCAAGAGCCGTGCTTCGCAGAATCTACCACCGGATCGGAAACGCGACCCACTGAGAAGATCCGGCGAGAAACTCAGTGGGCTGTGTCTGAGAGTTAATTTACTCGTCGAGCNTAACCCTAACTTTAGTAGGTGAGCTCACGGGGCTCAACCTGACGATGTTGCTAACACGAACCCTAGCAAGAGCCGTGCTTCGCAGAATCTACCACCGGATCGGAAACGCGACCCACTGAGAAGATCCGGCGAGAAACTCAGTGGGCTGTGTCTGAGAGTTAATTTACTCGTCGAGCCCTTCGTCGCAAGCGACGGGTTCGACGAGAACGATGACCGGTGCTTGAAGTACCTAAAAGCACTGTTAGTGGATCGGGAGGATCCGAGATGACGTGTAATATAAGCATTCAACAATTGAACATAAGACATAGCATTTAGAAGACATAACTAAACATACCATAACGGGTCAAATGATCCAGTTTGATATTTGCATGGAAAATGCACGTATCGACGCTCGAAAGGCAAACGTGACTAAGCGACAATGCGTGAACTTTACAGTAGACTAATTTAAAGTTGAAATACCTGAAAACAAAATTTATTTTAACGAATCTAGCTGTAGTAGGATCTAGCTAGTAGCTGTAGGATTGAAATGATTTTAATAGACCTAGAAATATATATTTTTTGCGCATCGAATATGGTTATTACCTATCATTTATGTACAAAGCAGTTATTGTCGCTTAGTCACGTTTGCCTTTCAAGCGTCGGTTTCATCTTATTGATTTTGCACATTTGACTTCATGACTTTTTCTTACCAATTAATCTATAGTTAACATTTTTTTTTGTTCTGTTTACGGTACGATACGATAGGCAGCAGCTTGGCTCTACCCCTGGCATTAAAGACGTCTACCAGCGACGGTAACCACTCAGCATCAGGTATGGGTATGCTCGTCTGCCTACCAGGGCAATAAAAAAAGAAAGGCACTTGCTAACCGTTGCGTACACCTACTTATAATTAATTAGTTTTGGACAATGGTTTTAAGTATAAGACGGCATGTTCTAATATATCTAGATTCTTTTAAAAGTGCTAGTATTGAAAGATGAAGGGCCTTATAGAATTTGTAAGGCTGTGAAATTTGAAATGTGAACTCCACAAGCCTTCAACATTTCGAACGAACTTGGGGACCAAGTGATTTAGTGAAAGAAAAAACTTAGGACAGTCTTTCCGAGACATAGACGCAATTAAAACTACTTATATGGTTTGATCCCCCGTTTTTTTGCTATTGTTATATGATTACCGTCATTATGTCATTATACATTCAATCGTCATTGAGCACGAAGAATGTAAAGAGAAAAGATAACAACAAAAAAACCGTAAAACTTGTTTCAATTCAATCTCAATAAAATCTTGCTCAATTATGCTATATACCTATAGCTATTTGATGAAAACGCGGTCTGAAAAAACCTTTTGGGCATTCACTCATCTATATATCAATACGTGAAGCAAAAACTTTGTACCCCTTTTTACGAAAATTGCGCGGACGGAGAAGTATGAAATTCCCCACACTTATAGAGAATATAGAGAAGGAGTGCAGAATGATAATATTTTTTTAAAATTATGCATAAAAAACACATTAAATTAATAAAAAAAACATTACACACACTGCCATCTATTTGACACACCCACGCATATAAACATGTATACTCTGTTTGTTGTCAAATTTTTGTAATTATTTATAGTCTGTGGTCAAATTGAGAATAGATTAATATTGTTTGTCTATAATATTATTTGTCTATAGTGTAGTCTTCGCGAAATCTGTGAATAAAGAAGTATAAAAATCTTTGACAATAGAACGATAATAATGTTGAAACTTATAATTTAAATTAATTATAGTCGAATTTCCATTATTGCCGCGCCACTAGTAATAATTAAACACTGATAGATACAAAATAATGTTATTTGGGTCGACGGAACATTGCTTGTTTTTGTTTGTTTTAGAAGGTTAGGGTTCTACTTAAAACACAGTAAGCTCCAATCTGGGAAAAGGGGACGTACAACTTTGTTAATTTCTAGAAGTTTTCTAGTTGTTTATAGGGTAAATGCTATAGAAATCTTAATTTATTAGTACAATGATTGAATAACCTCGAAGAAAGAGCTCCATTTTACTCGCGAATACCTTTGGTTGATAGTAAAACAATGTTTTCTATCTAATGTACATATCTAGGTAGAGAGGAAAAGAAAACAAATTTTGTCGACCTAAAAACTTTACGTACCGAGATTGTGTTCAGAAATAAAAACATCATAAAATACATATATAAATTCAGTATAATAGCCGGCAAACTTCTTGAGCATTTGTTGACGTAGTGGGGGTAAGTTTGCGCATGGTACACTCACGTGCAAAAATATTATTTACCCTGCGTCATAATGCAATTAAATTATTAAAATCAACATATGTATTTATTTATATATTTATTAGAACATCAACAAAAAATATAGGTTAATAATTATAATAATTTCATCTTGGGGTAAAATAGGTATTCCTTCTATTAAGTCAAAACTAGAGCTGTTGCCAGGTCTTCGTTCAGTTGAAGCGAAGCTGGTATTTGTAATTTTTTTTCGTTATCATAATCTTGACCATTATCATTATCACTGTTTTCATCATCCGAGTCGCCATCATCGTGATAAGTCGACATAGGGCTCATCGGTGTAGTTTACGACTCGGTCGGTTCGATCTTCTTTTTTGTCTATAATTAATTATTTTTTGAAGATATTCGATTCGTAGTAATCGAATGTTACTTTTTTCAATTACCAGCTTCCGATTATTTTCTGTTTTTTTTTTCCATCTGAAGCCTAGCTCTTTCATAATTCGTCGTAAACTTCATTCCGAGCCATTAAAATGTATATCTTCTTTAAAATTTTCGAAGCCTTTCTACGGTACGGAGTTTCGCTGCTTGTTATGTAGTTATTATGATTACATCTTTTTATTACAGATTGAACGAAACTATCCATTCCGGTAACTTTCTTCTTCCCTGATCTTTTCTTACCCGGAGTCCCAAGCACGATGAGCAAGCCAGAGCCTTTAGCTTCGTTAATAATGCACCTAACAGTACTCACTGATGTTTTTGTTGCTTCCGAAGTCTGTTTTACTTTTTCCATAATATCATTCTTCCCCTGTTTTATAATGAAGCAATATACGTCGTACACAATTTTTCTACCCTTTCTTTTGAATCCTACACCAGTTTGTCGCGGCATAGTGTATTTTTTATAAAAAATCAACAAACACTCAACAAATAGCAATGGCAACAAAGTCAACAAGCAATTATAACAAAATATAACTTAATGATTAATAACGATAGACTTTTCACTGTACGCAAGCGTACTTTTGGGAGCAAGCGGAATGCGGAATGCGGTGCGGGACGCAAGGTTCGACTGATCTACCAATAACGCGCTCGATACGATTTCCCCTGCCGTCGCGCCTCACCCTCACCACCAAAGTGATCTAAAATTCGGTTCTGCGCAGTCAAGGCTCACGATGTTTGCCGGTTACTATACATAGACGAACTATCTGTTTTGTTCTATCCGTGACATTAAAAATTGACCAGATGATGGTATCATCAATTTAAATTACGAAGGTCAGACTTCTTCCACTACTACCCTCCATAGTTTAAATAAATCTTAAAAATCGATAAAATCTCTTACAAAATTATTGCGTTTAAAAACTAGAATCATCACGGCAATTTCAATCTACCTAGATCATTAGATAGATTAGATCCTTAATGTTGCAAAAATAAAATATTTATTTATTTATTTATCTGTATTTATAGATTAACGTTACCAGTTCCATTTAGTATTATCAATTATAATTCTTTGTGAAAAGTACGCCTCTTTAATCCTGTTTTCTTGGTTGTGGCTAATTTCTGTGCGATAGGATTTTTATGATTGATGCTAACCTAACTTCGTTTTTACACAAAAAAAGATAACAACACAAAAGAAAAAATACGAAGCAGTTTTTTTGCGTTAAAAAAAAAATATTCTTATTCTATTCTTTAATAGCCACTAATTAATTCGGCAGTACTTATAAACTATCAATAATTTTGTAACAACGAAAGACTGTTCTAGTGAATAACAAAAGTATTTCACGACTAGACAAAACACGCGATCGAAACTATCAAATGGCTGAACTCGAACGATATCGCATGGCCTCGGTCATCCCCCGCGTTCATAGACCGCCCAATAAAATGCAAAGCGACCGGATTCCTTGCAAGTAATGTTTCTGTTGTTTTATGCGAGCTTAATATTAAGCTCCACCGGTTTCTGAGTTCGGAGTTTTCACGTGTTTCCTTCGCGGCCGATTGCCTTTAAAGGATGGACGCAAGTGTACACATACGTCATTATCTCGACAATTTCATTAAACGTAAACTTTGTCGTATGACCTCGTGACTCACGTCCCTATTACTTCGTAGAATAAAGAATACAGTAATGCTAATAGAATCCAAGATACAGTTGCATTTTAAGACACTATTATGCTCCGATTTGGTAAGTGTAAGAAAGCCAATTCTATCACACGCAGTCAAGGTTTTTTTAAAATTTGCATTGCTGCTTAATTAGTCCGGTTATTTTTACTTTTTTTTCTTATCATCATCATCACCATCCTGGGGTCGGCGCAATATGTTTTCTCTTTCCATATTCCTCTATCACTCACTCCCCTCTTACACACCTAACGCCTTTCACGCAATCCATCCGTTTCTTCTAGGTCTACCTCTTCCTCTATAGCCTTCTAACATTCATAGTTAGCACTCTCTCACTAACCTTATTGTCATTTCGTCTCATCACATGTCCATACCATCCCAAACCCGCACTTCTCAACTTCTCTTTCTCAAGTTTTTTTTTAATATTTGTATAACATTCACGCACTGCCATCCAGCCCCAAATCAGGATTCTCTGTGTTATAGGTATCAGAGACTGAATGACCTACATAGTTATATACGATTAAATATATTCATATCAACGGATGAAAGCGGAAAAGTCGTAACTTGCATTTTGGGCTAAATCACTTTATACCATATTAAAATTTAAATACATTTAAGGCTTTAGTGTAAAGTTAGGTTCTTCAAGTTTCAACAATTCCGCTTTCTTCCATCGATATATATATATAGATAATAAACACACAGACAAACAGCAAACAAATTTACCCATCACGCAATGTTTGCCCGATGTGGGAATCCAACCCACGACCCTCGACGCAACAGTTAGGGCCGCTAACTACTGCACTGAGCAGTCAAACAGGTCAACCAATTTACATGATTAAACTTTAAAAACATGCATTACTGTTACATTATAATCTGGTGTTAATTGATAAACAAAGCCTGAACCGTCAAAGCTACAATTCTAGTCATTTCATCGGTAAACAAACTGATAATGTAATCTAAAGGAACAAGAAAACGAAGACTATTTATACATTAAATGCCTTTCATTCTATTTTGAAACTTACGTATATGACTTTTAGGGTTAGATATCTTAATCTTTACTATTAGAAAATTAGGTTCGCGAAACTAGAACGAAATGACGTATTCACGTAAATGTATTTGTCTAATACTAAACGTGAACAATAAAAGGGAGGGAAATATTGTTGTGTTTACTAAAACTAATGTCATGGATCTAATATAGAATATATATGTAGGTGTGGGTCTAAATGAAATCACTCTTTTCTAGGGTTTCACTATACTTTTTATTTAATTCTTAGAGAGCACTTTGAACACGTCTTACTCCTAATGGCGGCGTCGTGCGAGAGAGCGAGCTAGAGCTACATCTGTCCCTTTCGCACAGCATGCGTTCAGAATCCTTTCACTCGTTCAGAAATGTTTTACAATAATTAGAAATGTTAGTAATAATTAAATAATTAAATCCTACATATATTTCAGATTTTTTTATTTATTTATTCTTTAACATTGAAATGACTATCGAAGACGGTGTCAAGAAAGGTTCTCTGGAAAAGCTTTTGGGGTAAGTCAGTGTAGTGAATATATAACTTCAAATAAACTTAGTAAGTACAAACAATAGACGTCAACTATTTCATAGAGTTCATATTTTGGATAGTTAAACGTTGACGCTGGTATAGGTACTTCGTGAAAAGGTGTTACCGGTATTTTCCTATACCAACATTGATATACTGCTTTATAGATAAGGAGAATTATCTTATATGTGGAGAAAACTTGAAAAAGTTCTAGCTTTAAGGAGCAAAGTAATAAATAAATAAAAATAAAAAAGCCTTTTATTTCTTGCATTTAAAAAAAAGTGACATTACGAAAATTATAAAAATTGTTGATAATACATTAATAATAATAGATACTAATTATGATAGAATTCTTAATAAATTGTGTATAATATTAGTCGGATCAACATAAAATATATAAAAAGGTTATATTAATTTAGCATGCAGGCATGCAAGAACCCCTCTTATGTGAGGGTGAAGGCCTCCTCCAGACTTTTCCATTTGTCTTTATTTTTGGCAATTGTCTTCCAGTCTTTACCAGCGATTTTTATTATATCGTTGTCCCAACGCGTTACCGGTCTTCCTTTCCTTCTAATACCTGCAGGCCCCCGCCATAGCGTGAGTCTACAGGTCCAGCGGTCATCGCTCATCCTGGCTACATGGCCTGTCCAGCGCCACTTTAACTTTTGTGAGAAATCTAGTGCATCTATAACTTTAGTCTTTTCCCGTATGACATTATGTGGGATTTTTTGTATTTTTCTCACATTCGTAATGCTTCTCTCCATACTTCGTTGACAAGACCTGATTTTGTTCTTTACGCGTAGCGTGTATTTCCACGTTTGGCAGCCGTAGGTAATAGAGGGGAGCAGGCATGTGTCCATTAGTTTCTTTTTTTTAAGGAGCAAAGTACAACTTAAAAATTCACTAAAACAGCGCTAGCGTGATAAGTGGTTTGCTTATGAATGTAGCAGCTGTAAACTGAGTGAAGTGCGAATTAAAAAAGAATGTAACTATTTTTAAGGCTTTCTTGAGACACCCATAAACACCCCACTTGCTACAGTGGCGCCACTCTAATTGTTTTTATTCTATTTTTATTACTATGATGTGTAGACGAGCTCACGGTCTACCTGATGTTAAGCGGTCACCGAAGCCCATAGACATACACCACATCAACCACATCAATGCCGCCACTAATCTTGAAACGTGAGTTCTCAGTCTCAGTTTTTACAGTACAACTACTGCTGCACCCTTCCAACCGAAATGCATTACTGCTTCGTACTACCCACCCAAGATCCATTCGCAAAGCTACTGCTCTTGAGTTGTTATGTCTCTTTTAGAGGCGCTTGGGCAGCTGCTACCAAAGCGCCTCCTGGCTGAGCCTTTGCTCGCTCACCTGTCCTGGTGAATCTAGAAAAGCCTTCGGGCCACCAGTAATCCTTCCTTCATTAAAAAATGTAACCACCAGTAATTATGCAAGTTATAATTTTTACGAAATTGATTTTTATTGCACGCGACGGACAGTTTTTCACACAGTGTGCTCCTTACCTATACCCTCAATAATAATCTTAAGATATATTGACATTCATATGGCGTCTTTGGATTCGGTTTTCATTTCTAATCACAATCTAGTTAAGTCGTAAGTTTCTTGTAAAATGTGATAGCTACCGTCCATCCCACGTATATAAAATGTCATCGACTCCGATCAGTATATCGGGTGAATAGTAGTAGTAGTTTTATTTTTCCAACTGGAAAAGCAAAGGTGTCATATACCATACAGCCTAATCTTATATATATTTGCTTAGCGGAAAAATTATAGTATGAAGTGAAATGAGATGATATGAGATGAAATATAATCTCGGTAAAATTGTGGTCATTTCATGAAACCTTTTCAGTGGACTTTCTGGAGGATCCTAAGACGTTACGTCCAGCGGCTTTGTAAATATAGCGGGGCTAAAGTTTATATTACATCCACAATACGATCAATCAGTCACGTCGGTGTTGTCAACAACAAAAACAACGCATCAACTAGAGTTATTTGTGCTGTCGACGATGTAATCGATGACCGCTAATTATATAGATTTATAAGGTCTATTTTACTGTGTTTCACCATGAGTAAATATTCGATTTTCTATTCGATTCGATTTTATAGCTAGTTAGACTATTGCTTAAAACGCGAGGGATTTCTATAAAACCATTTGTGGTTTGGACTTAGAACTTTTCTTTTCTTCATAGTGAAAGTCATTCGTTGAAATATGTATGCTAAGAACGCATTTTTTTAATTGCTCATATGGGTGGACGAGCTCACAGCCCATCTGGTATTAAGTGGTTACTGAAGCACATTGACATCTACGACTTAAATGCGTCACCCACCTTGAGATATAAGTTCTAAGGACTCAAGTATAGTTACAGCGGCTGCCCCACCCTTCAAACCGAAACGCATTACTGCTTCACGGCGGAAATAGGCGAGGTGGTGGTACCTACCAGTGCGGACTCCCAAGAGATCGTACCACCAGTAATTACGCAAATTATAATTTTTGGGGGTTTGATTTTTATTACACGATGTTATTCCTTCACCGTGGAAGTCAATCGTAAACATTTATTGAGTACGTATTTCATTAGAAAAATTGGTACCCGCCTGCGGGATTCGAACACCGGTGCATCGCTACATACGAATGCACCGGACGTCTTATCCTTTAGGCCACAACGACTTCATAACTAATATAAGCTTCGAATTTAGAACCGATATAACAAATGCCTGTTACATATATTCTATATCTTGTAAAGCTCTCGTACATACGAACTATTTCGTCTAAAAAATGCATTCGTATCATTTTATCGTCTTTAACATTTTTTTTAAATGAATTATATCCTTAATATGTATACATTCACGAATGACTTCCACTACGACGGAAAGAAAGTTTCTAATTCCAAATCAGTTTGGTTTTACAGAAAACCCGTACGTTTTAACTAATTGTCACTGGCTATAACGTAAGATTCGACATACGCCGAAATTCACCAACTCAGCCACCCCCGCACTAATATAACTATTGATGAGAACAGTAAAAGTATGCCACTGCGATAGCAGGGCACATCCGTGTTACCACACTCGGAATACCAAATTGAGATAACCATAAAATCTACGAGATATGTTCGGTACGTGGATCTAATATGACGCAGTGGATTTCAAGACTTGATGCGAACATTGAACCCTTCAAGAGAATGTTATCGATTTTACGAAAAAAAAAATTTCACTTGGTTTAAATCATCAAAGACATATTTACGTCATACGTATAATTTTCTTCATTTAGTAACTTGTATTATGCGATGTAGGTAGGGATTGGATGCGAAAGACAAGAGACTGAAAAAGAATGGAGTGGAGTCAAGAGACCTACACTCAGCATTGGGTGGATACGGGTTGAAGAAGAGGCTTAAGCGTAGCAGTTAGAGATGGGTCGCACTAGGTAAATCAGATACTAGGTCCATCTGTTCCTAATCTTAAGAAATACCTAATCCAAATACCTATTCCACATAATCTTCCTAATCTCATTCGCAACCAATACTTTACTTAGCAGCCAATCTCAATCTGCCGATTCCTAATCTCAAGTTCTGAGTTGGTTAGAATTTGATTAATGTGATCTTTGGATCATTATTTGAATGATTAAGGTTAGGCATGGTTTGTTAGATACGATGCAACGTGTGAGTGAGGTAGCGCAGAAAGAGGTGGGAGCGTATGCTGAACATTCGATTTTATTTTTTAAGAATACGAAGATTAGGTGGAACAGATGGATTATACACATTGACAAAGTGGGACTAGGTGCAGCCTAATCTCGTAAAATACCTAATATTCGGGTCTGTTCTAATAAATCCGACTCATCTCTAGGAGCAGTGCACTATTATTAGGCATGAAGTCGACGTCGCCCAAAACACGTCATTACGGATCCTCCCGATCCATTAACGGTGATTTTAGCTACCACAAGCACCGGTCACCGTCCTCATCGAACCCGTCGCTTACGACGAAGGGCTCGACGAGCGAATTAACCTACTGACACAGCCCACTGAGTTTCTCACCGGATCTTCTCAGTGGGTCGCGTTTCCGATCCGGTGGTAGATTCTGCGAAGCACTGTTCTTGCTAGGGCTAGTGTTAGCAACACTCCCGTTTGAACCTCGTGAGCTCACCCACACGCTAGGGTCAAGCTGAAATAGCCTCTCAAGGCTATCAGCATAGGTAGGAGAAAAAAATGGTATTAATTTCGGAACAACTGACCGGCAAAAACTGGTTCCTCTTACTTTAATTGCCACTAAAACAACGAAAATATCCGTGGCATTGTATGTTTGGTCTGCGTTAAGTTCCCAATTCGTTTAATAGCATTGTTTACGTTGTGAATTAATTTGTATTCATCAGATCCGTCTGTTCGACAAACTCGGAACACGAGATACTCAAATTTTCCCATATGTGGTTCAATTAAAGGTGATTCAGATGTTTCTGTAATTATGGTTCGTTCATTTTCAACACAAGTCCTTTCTTGGATGGAACTAACGGTATATTTAGGATATTTTTAGTAACCCCAAAAGAAGATGTGACAATGTCGTAACTGAATGGACATCTGACAGCAGTGACAACTTCAGCGTCACGAAGGCAAGGCTTGGTGTGAAACTCATTATTTAAATTAAAGATACTTATTGAAATACGTACTTATAAAATGTTCACGATTGACCTTCACGGTGAAGGAATAAGATGTGTTATAAAAATCAAACCAGCAAAATTATAATTTGCGTAATTACTAGTGGTAGGGCCTCTTGTGAGTCCGCACAGGTAGGTACAACCACCCTACCTATTTCTGCCGGGAAAAAGCAAACCATAGAACTTATATCTCGAGGTGGGTGGCGCATTTACGTTGTAGATGTCTATTGGCTCCCGTAACCACTAATCACCAGTTGGACCGTGAGCTAGTCCACCAATCTAAGCGATAAATAAATAAATAAATAAAAATTAGTTTCCTTTAATTTTTTAAACTCTTAAATACCGGCACCACAAACCCGTGTTTTTTTTTTTTGACAATGTCATCTTTACTAATACCTAGTCAGGTCATAAATTCTGTCACATGTTTAATGTAAAATAATTGAAACAAGTTTATTCATTATGTAACCATTCATATACCAAAATGAACTTAACAAAACATAGATTCTTATGACACTAAAGCTTATTCAAAATGACCTCCGTGATTTTGAATACAGGCCTTCAATCTGCGCGGCCAGTCGTCTATCGCAGCACGAACGAGGTCCATGTCAATATCGGCGGCTGCCTTAATCAAGGATGTCTTGAGTGACTCCAAATTGGGATGAGGCTTTGAGCACGCCTTTTCCTCCAAGTGTTGCCATATCTTGTAATCTAACGGATTCAAATCTGGACTGGAGGAGGGCCAGTCTTCGTGCCGGATGAAGTCGATTTCACGCGCCGCCAGCCAGTCTTGTGTGCTCTTCGCTCTATGAGCTGGCGCCGAATCTTGTTGGAATACCCAGTGCCTGTTATTGAACATGGTATGAGAAACAGGTTCCACAAGGTTCGTCAGGACTGTATTTTGATACACAACTGCATTCGTTTTTACACCTTTCTCACAAAAATGTACCTCTGTTAAGCCCCAATAAGAAACTCCCAACCATACCATGAGCGAGGATGGAAAATGACCTCGTTGGACACGCGGAATACGGTTGCTCGCTTCTTCACTACTGTGTGCGTACACCTTATCATTTTGTTTGTTGTAGCTCTCTTCTACGGTAAAAATTTTTTCATCCGAAAAAAGAATTTCCCGATATTTTTTTCCCGCGTACCGCTTCAACAAAGCGCGGCATCTCTTCAGTCTCAGGTCCATTAGACGAGCATTCAAACGATGTCCTGTTTTTCTTCGATATGCCCGAAGCCCTAAGTCTTCATTTAACACCCTTTTCACCGTGGTTCTGCTTAACCCCATCTGAAGGGCCAACAGTTTCTGCTTACGTTTGGGATTTCTTTGAATTCGCGCCTTCACAGCTTTTATCACTGCTGGAGTCCTAACAGACCGAGGGCGACCACTTCTTGACCTGTCATCTACAATAGAGTCTTCATTGTATCGTTTGATGGTACGATAAACGAATCTTTTGGTTATATTCAAATTTTTCAGTATGTTAATAATTTGAATTAGCGCGTAACCGCAACGATGCAACGCAATAACTGCAACACGGTCTTCTTTAAGCGTTCACTCCATATATTTAAAAATGAGTATAATTCTAAAAGTATACATTTTTATTTTCATGAACAATTCGAAATTCGAATTCAATAAACTTTTTTGTGGCCAGCATTCTAAAAGAAAAGTTTTTACTGTGTGACAATACTTATGACCTGACTAGTTATATAAATCTACAGTGGTTTTTACGGATGTTCCGTTATAACTACTGACCCGTGCATCCGATTGGCTTGAAACTTGGTATCCATGTAGGAAATACGTGTACTTAATGGATAGGTTAATATTTATATGAGTGTTTGACTCCCTACACCAGTTGCAGGAGCGTTAATGATTAGATTCTTTGTGGGGGTGAGAAAGAATAATGTTAATTTTAAATGCCCAGCGAAGCGGACGGGTATAGCTATTATAGTGAAATTATAATTTTGTATGTCAAGCCGAAATTAGTTTGAATTTTCAACGTCGATGTGCGAAGTACCTACATTTTAGTGCGTCGTCGGTTTTCGTTTAAAGTTTGAAGGGGACACAAGAGAGCTACTTCAGCAAACTTATTACATACTTGGATGAGCTTTAGGAAGCCGAGATGGCTTCAACATTGCGCCTCATTGTGCCGGGAAGAGGTCGTTCGGAATTGGTAATTTCGAATTTTTAATGTCATATCTACTATATTATTTTGTTATGGATGCTATAATAATAATGGCGCTGAATTCTCAATAGTGTTTGGATTAAACTAACGTTTTTGTTGCGTCTATTTCTTAGAGGTAACTTGAGGTGGCCAAGAAAATGAATAAATGCGTTTACTTCTTCAAATACTATATTTTTTTTTAAATTGTTTTACAAAATAGAATTGAATTGCGCGTCCATCTTATTTCTTTGTGTTATAATTTTAAAATTTGACAATTGGTGCCACTATTGCGTTTCCTGATTTGTGATTGGTTCGTGCGATATGACGTCATCGTTAGCCAATCACAGCCATCAATGTATGACGCGCCGTTGATTCGTTAACAGAGTTCTTCCACTGAATATGGTGATGTTTCGTGGTATTGGAATTGGCAACTGGCGATTGGGAACTCGCCGATTTACAATATTGCTCGATTTTGTTCTTGATTTTTCTATTGCACTAAGGCTCGTGGTAAATTTAGTGCGGGGTCCAGACATGAAGGCGATTCACCTTTGATACATGTGTCTGTTTTGGTCTAAAAGATGAGATTCCCGGTGTACTTGTAAGGAGCGACTTTGTCGGTGTTCAAATTTCGCAGTTAAGTGCCAAATTATAAATTCAAATACGTAACTAATACATATTCACGAAAAACCTCACGAAGAAATAGCATCGTGTGACTATTAAAATACACAGGATTGGTGAAGTGATTTTTTTTTAAATTAATATTAATGTTAATGGTGTAAGAATTTCAAGAAATGGCAAGAAGTCTTTTACGTATGTGCAGATTTCATTCAACAAAAACATATCAACGCTCGAAAGGCAAACGTGACTAAACGACAATGCGTGAACTTTACAGTAGACTAACTTAAAGTTGAAATACTTGAAAACAAAATTTATTTTAACGTGCCTAGCTATAGTAGAATCTAGCTAGTAGCTGTAGGATTGAAATGATTTTAATAGACCTAGAAATATATTTTTTTTGCGCATCGAATATGGTTATTGCCTATCATTTATTTATAAAGCAGTTATTGTCGCTTAGTCATGTTTGCCTTTCAAGCGTCGATATGCTTTGGGTTATATCAAATAATATATCAGTAAAATTTGATTAGTCAATCACATAGCACAAGCATTTTTTTTTTTTTTTGGTCAGGAGGAAATCGCCGGACTTCCGCCCTTTTCTGGGGATACTGGGCGGGGTATGTCAGAGTCGAACTGACTAAAACCTCCTGTCGCTCAACAACCAACGTCCAAACCTCGCATGAGACAGAACTCATGACAAGGCAAAGGGGGGAAAGTGAAGCGTTTAGTGCGGAGCACATCTCTCCCATCACCCTCCCCCTCGGGACGCCGGACTGGCGGTCGTCGGCGCCACGACCACCAGCCCTCTCGGTCGGCAGACTGTCCGAAGCCCGCCTAGATGGCGCCGGTTAGAGTGGGTTACCCTACGGAATACCCCGCTGGGCCAAAACCAGCGTGGGTCGAGGATAGCCGGCCTTCCATCACCCGGATGCTCTTGCGTAAAACGCGTGCAGAGCAGCTTGCACGTCGTCTTCTTAGGGCCCCCTCGCCGGTCCCCAGACCGACATGTGAGGGGGACCCGAAACACTTAGA
>NW_021011483.1:3974219-4273788 GCF_003987935.1 Bombyx mandarina
CCGCACGCGAAGGATCGCGTCTACCGTTGAGCGGCCCTCTCGGAAGCCATACTGCTCCGCCGACAGATCGGGTCCCACCCCGACTAGATGCTGGATGATGCGGGCTGCCAGAATGCGTTCCAGCAGCTTGCCCACCTCATCCAGCAACACGATGGGACGGTACCCGGCGGCAGTATCCGCCGGGCGCCCCTCCTTTCTCAACAGCACGAGTCTGCCCGTCCTCCACGATGAAGGAAACCGTCCCGACTCGAGGCAGGAGTTGTAAAGTCTCAAGAGTCGGTCCCCTAGGGCACCAAGAGCCAAGGCCCAAACCCGGCCATGGACACCATCCGGGCCGGGTGCAGTGTCCTTCGCGCACATTTTGCGAACGGCCACACGGAGCTCCGCCCCCGTTATATGGGGCACCTCAGCAGGGGCTTCGCCGTCGTAGTCAGCGTCGTCGTAACAGCGCCGAGACGATGTCCCGCAGCTGCTGAGGCTGGAGACGCTCCGTGATCGGGGGGGCACAAGCATAGTATAAAAAAATTACAAAAGTGGTGAACGCAAACCGATTTTTTGTCCCATTTAAATTTTGAAAAATAATAATAATTAGGTTGTTAAAAAACTACTAATGCTATAGACCAGTGATTCTCAACCACTGTTCCGCGGCACTTTTGTGTGCCGCCAAATTTCAAAAGTGTGCCGACAAATTTTGCGAATATATAATAATGTTTATATTATTAAATTATATCATTTTAAAAGAAAAATATTTTAAATACGAATATATATTTAAATCCACAAAAAAAAAATTATAGTATATTTTAGTTTATTTCGTATATTAAAATTTTTTGATAAACTATTTATGCAGAGTGTTGTAGTAAGTAAATAATTTTTATCTTTTTTTTGTGTGCCGCCAAATTTTGAAATCGTTAAATATGTGCCGCAACAAAAAAAAAAAGGTTGAGAATCACTGCTATAGAACAATGAAAATATAGACGCGATTTTCGTATAAATTTTAGAATTGAGTTTTAGAAAATGCTTTAATTGTAAGTTACAATTATTGCAGTCTTATTGCTTAGAGCGACGAAAAGTAATCATTTGTTAATGAAGAAAGTATTAATAATAATATAATATAAATCCATGTAAGCTTTGTGTTGGCGTTGACGCTGACAGAACCATTAATATTTGGGTATGTAGGTAGGTATCAGAAAAACATTCAACCATCTATATCTATACTAATATTATAAAGAGGAAAGATTTGTTTGTTTGTTTGTTTCGAATAGGCTCCGAAACTACTGGACCGATTTGAAAAATTCTTTTTCCATTAGAAGCCGACATTATCCCTGATGAACATAGGCAATTTTTTTTTATTATTTTTTATTAATTTTTTTTGGTTTCTTGTGTGTTTTAATGTTTCCGAAGCGAAGCGAGGGCGGGTCGCTAGTTTTTAATAAAACTCCTTGTGAATTAGCTTAATTATAAAAGTAAAAAGGACGATTCAAATTTGAATATAAGAACAGTAAAGCATGAACATTTAATTGTCGATACTCTGTTTTAGGTTAGTACATAGTTATTTCATTAGTTGATATTTGTTAAGTAAAAGTTTAACTGTATTTAATAAATAAAACTCTGTTTTAGATGAATCACATAGTGTTTTGTTTTAAGAAGAAAGATAATAGATAATCTTATATCCATATATCCAATAATATAAAAAAAATACATTACATAACTTTGACAAGGAAAACATTTGGTATTTTGTATTCAGACAAGATTAATTTTCGCCCCTAAATCAAATCATTTTTACGGGTACTAACAGGTACATAAGGGTAATAACAAAAATTAAAACCTTCCATTCTATATCCATAATTGCGACCACTTTTATTTTAATTTAATATTAATTAAATTTTATTAAATACACTTCCGTTATATGATATAATAGCCATCGATTTTGTTAGTTTGATTGTTTTTAATAACCTTGTTGTTGGCACGTAGCGTTCTTAAAATAATTTCTATAAACACATTATCACGTGGGTGTTAGTCTAACAACTTTGTTTTTCATTTCATTGTACTACTTATTTAACTTTTTTTACTACTTGAACACAGGTCTTTGGGGCTCTGGGCTTAAGTAATCACCGAAGGTCATTGACCTCGCAAAGTGAACGACGCCATTCACTTTGAACTATGACGTTGAAAGTTCAATTGAATTGTACAATTACGGTTCATTCAAACTCGAAGACTGGTTGAGATAGGTCGGTTGTGGCTATCTGCGTTAACAATACGTCGTCGCGAATTACGGCTGCTTATTGATATTGCATATTTGATATTTGCAGCGTAATTTAGAAAGAATAAAAAAGCTGTTGGTCGATTTTGAGCACTTCATATGATGCAATAAAGTCGTCATTTCCATTCCAGGCTATATGCCGTGGCCTTCGTGTTTGTCAAACGAGCCGTTGCTCTATGAAAAGTGTACAAAATCGCAAACGTACCTGGTGAATAGGGCCGCGAAGAACCAAACGAGTCCGCATATGAGGGTGGCCCTGGTCTTCGTGCACACGTAACCAGCTCTCAGCGGTTCGCAGATCGCGTAGTACCTCTCGAAGCTGATGGCCAGTATCGTCAGTACTGAAGCGTGGGTGACAGTCAATTCCACGAACGGCACCGCGAGACCTGGTTGAGAAAAAGGGTTTATTTTTATTTTATCTATACTTGTATACTTAATATTACAAAGAGGAAAGATTTTTTTGTTTGTATTGAATAGGTTCCGAAAGTACTGAACCGATTTAAAAAAATATAGGTGAATCTATATTGGTGAATTGAAATATATATAGATGAATCGATTTTGATGATTCTTTTTTTATTAGAAAGCTGACGCTTTCCGTGTGGGCTCATTTCAATTTAGTCCAGTTCTGATAATGGTGTCCATGAGAAAACCATATAAGCCTTAAATTTGAATTAAGTACGTGCGCGACAAATAGATAAATAACTTAATAACTTTAATATCACGCCAACCGATTTCGTTGAGTATTGTTTTTAGTGTACATTCATTTGTTTTGGAATATCTTTTTTTTATCATTAAATGATCATAATAAAAAATGTATACCCGAATAATTATTTTCTTTATACCTCGAATAGAACTTAAAATAATCTATACTTGATTAATCTATACTATATTGAATAGGCTCCGAAACTACTGAACCGATTTGAAAAATTCTTTCACTGTTTAGAAGCTACACAATTTCCAAGTCACATTTTTGAAAAAAATAGGGATCTTATTAAAACGCCAATAATGTAACCCTAAGGTGTAAAAAAATTACCTAAAATATTCTTTACATCGTGTGCCCTGCGAAAACTATTGATGATAGAATAAAATAATGTACTACGACTTTGTAGAACTCATTATTATTTATAAAAAGTGTCGCAACAGCATTTTATGTCTAACTATTATAGTTATGCCGCAATAAGTGTTCTTTTATTTAAAAAAATAAAACAACGCCAAATATCGTTGCAATTTTTGTTAAAGACCCGAGCGGAGCCGGAGCGGGGCGCTAGTTACAATATAAATTCGAATAATAATATTGTTACGCGCTGGAGTTCGGGATAAATAAATGTTCCACCAAAGTACAACTAAAAACTATATTCAACACTAAGAACACTTAAAATTTTTTTAATTCGCTTCTTCCGCTTCGCTTCAGGCGATCCGTTAGCTGCATCGCTTCGAGTAGTTCCGATTACTGACTGACTGCGTGCCATCTCTGCAACGCTTTTATAGCCGATACCACATCCCTAGGATTATCGAGACTATTACACACATTTCGTGTATTGTGTTTCCGCTATTTAACAATAGATGGCGTTGTACTTCTTGAGCGTTTTTGGTGCTATTAGATCCTTCGATATTCGTTCGACTATTCGACGATAGATGGCGTTACTCTTACCGGCGTAACAATATTTGAGTTGATAGCCAGAAACCTTGAGGGATACTTATGTTCTAAATTCTGAGTCTCAGTTTTTACAGTCCTACTGCTGCCTCATCCCTCAAACCGAAACGCATTACTGCTTCATGGCAGAAATGGCTTGGTGGTCTCGTATGGGCTCACAAGAGGCCTCAACAACAGTAAAACTCTTCACATTACTCGGAAAGTATATTACAAGGCCTATCTGTTGCCTCTTTCACGACAACCATTTTATTAACAAACACATCTTTTCGCGACAATATTTTCTCTTAAAACTTGGCAAGTGTTTGCCAAATATCCGCACGAAAACAGTTTTTTTTTGTCACAGCACCGCTATAGGCCATCCGCGTTATTGATTTTTTTTCATTGCTTAGATGGGTGGACGAGCCCATCTGGTGTTAAGTAGTTACTGGAGCTCTTAGACATCTTCAACGTAGATGCGCCACCCACCTTGAAATATAAATTCTACGGTCTCAAGTATAGTATACATGTAGTATATATATAGTATATTCCAAATATACCACACAATCCGTCATTAATCGCTCTTAATGGTAACGAAAACTGTCTTAGAATCGGTTGCGGGGCTTAGAAGAAATAACCAAAGAAACAGACAAATATGTGAATACTTTATTTTATACTACACTTTTGCAATATCTCAGGTGTAAATTTTGCGTCACATTTGACTTTTTCAGTGAGTTATTTTCACGCTTGTTGCCTCAAAATCGGATCACTGGACCATATAGAGGTGTTCAAACGAATGCCGTTTATACGCGTTAGTGATCTCGGAACACGCAAAAGGATACGTCCAAATCGATTGTCATGTTTACGAAGCATTATTAAGTCACTCAGGTTATTTATTATAACAATAAATTGCTGTACGTATTGCCGGCGTTAGGCTGCCTGTCCACTGGAGCAGAGCGAGGCAGCGGAGCGGAGTAACGGTTTGATCATTTGCAATTTGATATTTTTAAATTTCGTCGTTGTCGAACCAAAATCTGCTATGTGCACTTAAAGTGAAACTTTTATTACATCGTCTCAAACTTTTTCGTCTGTGTGTTGTATGTCGCGTGACGGTCGGCCGCGGAGTAGGGATAAAGTGAAAGGCGCTCGACAAAGCAGCCAAGGCCAATATGGCGGCGCCTATAGTTCGCAGCAGCTGACCGTGTAGTGTATAGACTTATTACTGATTTGTGCCAGTACTCCACGCTATTTTGTTTGTTTTTCTAATATCTATAATGTGAAAAAAAGTTTCACACGTCTTGAGTGTATAAATCATGTAAAATGTTGATGAAAACGGATAAGCAACTTCTCGGTTCAGCTGACGATAAGCGGAACTCACAAATTCTTGACTGTTTATGCAGGCTACTTGTCGACAAAGGTCGAATTTTAACGAGTATTCATATAAAGTATTTCCTACCTTACAAATTTGCATGTACCCTCTTTGCATACGAACAAAACTTCCCCGTTCGCCTACACGTCGACTTGAAACTCCTTTGTTCGCTCAATAAATAGAAATTCAATTTACAATCGAACTATTTATAACAAAAGTCAATATTCTATAATGATTTTATCTATTTTTGTATACTTTTCATGGACACAATGGTTTTTGTAGGGTGTCAATGATAAAACGCAGATAAAAGGGATCATTTCGAACAAGTCTCACGTGTCCCCCATTTTGATCTGTCTTCACTACATAGTATAAAACAAAGTCGCTTTCTCCGTCCCTATATCTGTCTGTCCCTATATATGCTTAAATCTTTAAAGTTACGTAACGGATTTTGATGCGATTTTTTTTAATAGATAGAGTGATTGAAGAGGAAGGTTTATATGTATAATAACATCCAATAATTAGTGGAGAAATCAATAATAAATTACAGTTTCCGAAGCGAAGCGCGGGCGGGTCGCTAGTAAAGTTATAATTAAGATTTTCTCTTAAGTAGTCTTAAGTGGTTTTCAGAGTTCATAGACATCAACAACCTAAATGCACCAGCCTACCTTGAGATATGAGTTCTGAAATCTCCGTTTTTACAGTATAACGTCTGCCCCACCCTTCGAACCGAAGCGCATTAGTGCTTCACGTCGTATAAGACGTCGAATCACCAGTAAAAATGCAACATGTCTCAGATATGAAACACATTTACATTCATTTTAAACATTTCCAAAAAGTTCGGTGCTCTCCCCCACGCTTTTCATACTGCATATCAAGGACATGCTATCTATTGATGGCGTGCATTGCTATGCGGATGATAGCATGGGGGATGCGCGATTTCTGGGCCATCAGTCTCTCTCGAAGCGTTGTATGAGAGAGGCGATCAAAACTTGGGTTTGAAGTGGAGAGCTAGCTCTCTGGGGCGGGTCTCCAAGTGGGGTGAACTGAATTTAGTTCAGTTCAACCTATTGAAGACACAGGTTCGCTCGTTCACTGCGAAGAAGGACCCTTTTGTCATGGCGCCAGAATTTCAAAGAGTACCCCTGCAGCTTTCCTCGAGTACAGGGATTCTGAGGGGCGATATTTCGAGCGATATCCAATTTCGGAGTCATTTGGAAGGTAAAGCCAAATTAGCCTCTAAAATATTGGGAGTCCTCAACAGAGCGAAGCGGTATTTTGCGCTTGGGCTCTGGCTTCGCCTGGAGTACTGCCTTGCGATTCTCTAAAAGTCAAACAAGAACTCGCATCTCACTACGAAATTCTCCATCACTTCGCATTCGCAATAGAATGACCTTGAATTGGCATTCTGTAAACACTAATCTTAATTACCCTGCCTCGAGCGAAGTGAAGTGACAACGAAGTTTGTTTATACTACTACTAGGGATAGCCGTTAACACGCAAATGTNTTCGACGTGATTTACACTACAGAATGCCGTTTCAAACGTCAACTCATACATTTTAGTAAAAAAAACTCACGCTTGCTAGTTCAATTCACCCGCGAGGGGCGCTAGTGTAGATTCGGCACTACAATGAAATTTACAGAATGCCAATTTGAAAACTCACACCAAATTCACGTGCGAGTTTGTTAAACAACGCTTACAGAATCGCACGGCTGCTCTCACCTCTGAGCCGGGGCTCCCAGATACCAGCTACTTCCATTTGACTTCATATAGAAACGGGCTGTTTGGATGGTCGATAGTCCTGTTCTCACGGAGAGATTAGAGCCTCTGGGTCTACGGAGGGACTTCAATTTTCTCTCTGTTTTATACCCTATCTTCCATGGGAAATGCTCTGAGGAATTATTATTAAAGGAATATATTTAATGTAGAAAAACCCACATTTGTGCAGCTTGACATTTTTGAAAGTTTTAATTGGTACGGGCCTTTGCTCTATAAATAATTAAACACGTATCATTCTAGAAATAAATTGAGCCCGCATGTGTGTCTTCTATTATCTAGTTTAATGTATGTTGATAATTTTTTGAATCGCCATTTCGGTGAGCCTTCCAACTATAACTATATAAGACGGTGTTCCTTACTTCTGCCATAATTATACTTATACATAATAACAGTGTAAATTTTCCAAGTAATAGTTTCATTTTTCCAACAGGAAAGGCGAAGGTATCAAAACGTACAGCCAATTTTTTATACATATACTCTGTTATACGATATGGAAAGAAATGAGGTAAAGTTGACTTATTTGAATCTGTAATCAACTGAGATGAAATTAAATGAAGCGAGATGAGATGAGATGAAATAAACTGTCAGTAAATGCTGGTTAATTACTGAGACTTCAGTGAGATTTTTGCGGGAACCCGAAAAGTCACGCCCAGAGGCATTCTTTCATTTTTCCACATTCGCGCACTTTCACAGATGCCAAACAGTCTAACAGTTCAAAGATTTTACGCAGAAAAAGTATTTATATATTGTTCCCAAATTAAATTCTACTTTTACAAATTAATTTGCTTAACAAGGGGCCGTTTTTAGATTTCGACGACAGCCTCTAATCAAAGCGAATTGAGTTTCAGGGTAACGAGGCGGTTATAGTGAAGACTGTTTGAATAAAAAAAATGTACAAAAAAAAGGAGGAAGTTTTTATATAGATTTTTGTTTTATTGCTAGATGGGCGGACTAACTCACAGCCCACCTGGTGTTAAGTGGTTACTGGGGCCCATAGACATCTACGACGTAAATGCGCCACCCACCTTGAGATATAAGTTCTAAGGTCTCAAGTATAGTTACAACGGCTACCCCATCCTTCAAACCAAAACATATTACTGCTTACAGCAGAAATAGGCAGGGTGGTGGTACCTACCACCGATTTTATGACCTGATAACTAAGACCTTTAAGTCATGTATGGTAATCTTATTAGTGAAAATTATTATCACATAAATGATTTTCTTAGGGATGACTTTGAAAATAAATGGATTTTTAATTATTAGTTGAATTATGGATGAATGAATGGTAAATTATATAATATTATAACTATGCACTGCACCAAAATTCGCATGTCAAATAATGACTCATTGAACTGATTCATTGACTGATGAACTCATTTTCACTATGCTTGGCGAATAAATGATTTCTTTCTTTCTTTCATGTCTTATTGTAATTTATTAAATATTCTTATTTTTATGAAAAATGACAATATGGGGTAAAATGAAATGAAATGAAATGAAGATGATTAATTTAAGACATCCCATAAACTGGGATGAAATTAAATGAAATGAGATGAGATGATATGGGATGAAATATGATCTCAGTAAAATGGTGATCATTTACTAAGATTTTTCATTTAACTTTTTGGAGGATCCCGAGAAGTTACGTCCAGCGACTTTGTTTCATTTACCCACATTTGTGCACTTTCACAGATATTAAACAGTTAATAAACCACCGTTATTACACATTTAAACCTGAAGAAACACTAAATAGACAAAATAAAACAAATCACACAACTTCACTCCTCGCGTTCCCGTCAAAAAGTCTCATCTCCTGAAAAAAATCATTAACCTATTATTGTTATCGTTCGGAAAGAGAAGACTAAATACTCCTTAAGCACGGCGGTTCCACCTCGCAAATATGTTTGTTCACCGAAGTACGTACCAACGCGTAATTAATTTTACAAGTTTTTATGTGATCGTAACACGACTAACGGAATACGAGAGCCGTGTCGGCTTCTTTTATCTGATGTCCCAGAAACGGGAGGAGATCAACATAGTAGTACGTTTTATGTGTTTATCGATAACACATAAATCCGTGGAGCAAAAATTAACCACTTCGATTGCCGGACGTAAAGCTAAGCGGTTCTGGCTGATCTTTATTCTTTGGATACTGGGATATGGTGGAATATTGATGACGCCAACTTCAGAGAACTTGAAAATAAAGAACAGAACACTAAAGCTTCAAAATTAACTTCGGTTGTTTTTTTTTTATTGCTTAGATGGGTGGACGAGCTCACAGCCTACCTGGTGTTAAGTGGTTACTGGAGCCCATAGACATCCACAACGTAAATGCGCCACCCACCCCGAGATACAAGTTCTAAGGTCTCAAGTATAGTAACGACGGCTGCCCCACCCTTCAAACCGAAACGCATCACTGCTTCACGGCAGAAATAGGCGGGGCGGTGGCACCCACCCGCGCGGACCCACAAGAGGTCCTACCACCAGTAATTACGCAAATTATAATTTCGCGGGTTTCATTTTTATTACACGATGTTATTCCTTCACCGTGGAAGTCAATCGTGAACGTTTGTTGAGTACGCACTTCACTAGAAAAATTGGCACCCGCCTGCGAGATTCGAACACCGTTGCATCGCTTCAACACGAATGCACCGGACGTCTTATCCGTTAGGCCACGACGACTTCAAATTGTTTTGTGGTTGGCCGTACGACCTACGAGGGCAATGAAATATTGTTAGTGTTCAGGAGAAATAAAATTCTAACAAAGTACAAATTAAAACTGTATATATCACTTAGAACACTCACAGAACACTTTAAAATTCTCAATTCGCTTCTTCCGCTTCGCTTCGAGTAGTTCCGATTACTAACTGACTGCGTGCCATCTCTGCAACGCTTTTATAGTCGAGACGAAATCCCTAGAATCATCGAAAACATTCCTCACAAGTAGAGTACCTTCGATGTGTGTTTACGCTATCTGACAATAGATGGCGTTGTGCTCCTCGGGCGTTCTAGATGTTACTAGATCCTTCGACATTCGTTTGGCTATTCGGCGATAGATGGCGTTACTCTTACCGGCGTAACAATATTTTCGGAATCGCTTGTAGATAATAGGGAGCCCTGTTTTGATTTCGAGCCGAGCATGTACATAACGAAAAGTATGTAATGCGGTAAACAGTAAAACGACAAGAACACTAAATCAAGCAGCTGACGGAATCGCAAGGAGAGTCGATTTTGAAGGAAATTTTTATAAATTGGAATTCATTTCGAATCGCATTATATTCGCATTTGCGCGACTGCTCGTTTAGCTCCGGCAAAAACTCAAATTTCAATCTGGAGCGACTGCTTTATTGAAATTTCACAACGACACCACGCGGAACTGTAACGATTTACTAAATTCCGAGTTTACTGATTAAATTTTAAATACTTTGGAGTTTTTGATTAAACGAGTAACAAATTGCTGAGAACGGCAACCAGAGGTTGATGGTATAGGGCAGCCGAATCGAGAAGCACTAAATGGATTCTATCGACATCGGTGACGCCACCCCGAGTCTCTAATTACAAAACTTAATTTCTTTACTGGTGGTAGGATCTCTTGTGAGTCCGCACGGGTAGGTACCACCACCCCACCTATTTCTGCCGTGAAGCAGCAATGCGTTTCAGTTTGAAGGGTGGGATAGCCGTTGTAACTATACTGAGAACTTAGAACTTATATCTCAAGATGGGTGGCGCATTTACGTGATGTTTATGGGCTTCAGTGACCACGTAACACCAGGTGGACTGTGAGCTCGTCCACCCATATAAGCAATAAAAAAAAAACTTTGGAATGTTTGATTATTCGAGTAATAAATTGCTGAGAACGGCAACTAGACGTTGATGGTATAGAGCGGACGAATCGTGAAGCACTAAAAGGATTCTGTCAACATCGGTGACGCCACTCCGATTCTCTAATTATCTATATATTAATACGTGAAGCAAAAACTTTGTATCCCTTTTTACGAAAATTGCGCGGGCGGAGGAGTATTAAATTTTCCACACTTATAGAGAATATAGAGAAGTGCATAATGTTTTCTTTTTTTTTTTAAATAATGCATAAAAGATACATTAAATCAATAAAGAAAACATTACACACACTACATACCATGTATTTGACGCACACACGCATGCATACTATTTATTGTCAAACTTTTGTTCTTGACGTCTGTTGTCAAATTGAGTAGGTACCTATAGATTACCTAAATATTGTTTGCCTTTGTTAATATTTTTTATAGTTTAGTCTTGGCGAAATTTGTGATTAAAGAAGTATAAAATACAATCATAATAGTGTACAAACTTACAATTCCAATTAATTATAGTCGAATTTCGACTACTGCGGGACCTCTAGTAAAACTTAATTTCGAAAACTTTTCCTGTATGCATGGACAACGAATATTTAATTCGATATAATTACGAATAAATCACGCACGGTCATTCAGCCCCAATTTAGGATTCCCTGTGTTACGGGTACCAGAGACTGACATACATACTTATATACGTTTAAATATAGATAATAAACATCCAAACAAAAAGTAAACAATGTGTGTAATGAAACACAATGCCCCATGTGGGAATAGAACCCACGACCCTAGACGCAATAGTCAGAGCCACTAAGTGCCCTTGTAGCCAGTCGAGCATACGGTCTATCTGATGGTGAGTGGTTACTGTCGCCCATGAACTTCAGCAATGATAGGGGTAAAGCCAAGCCGCTGCCTACCGTTGAATACTCTCCACAAGCCTAGTTTGAAGAAAGACAAGTCATAGGGCCCGGGAAACATTTTGGAGGGGAGCTCTTTTTTTTCTTTTTTTTTTTATTGAAACATTACTGGTGGCCCGGAGGCCTTTCAAAATTATAAAATTATAATTTGCGTAATTACTGGTGGTAGGCACTCTTGTGAGTCCGCACGGGTAGGTACTACCACCCTGCCTATTTCTGCCGTTGTAACTATACTGAGACCTTAAAACTTGTACCTCAAGGTAGGTAGGTAGGCGGCGTTTACATTGTAGATATCTATGGGCTCCAGAAACCACTTAAGGTAGCCGTCGTCCAACCACCTAAGCAATAAATAAAAAATAAATAAAAAACACTTCCACAGTCCACCGAATCACTAATGTCAACAATATGAATAATCGTCGAAGTTCGAATTGTTTTAGGCCCGTCCCACGCTTTGAGCCCACACCCGTGATTGTTTTCCCGGAAAAGGCATAGCGGTCTGTATAGTAATTTGTAATAAAATTTAAAATTTCATCAACCGACCTACCACCCCGTTCGTAAAAGGTTTTCAGCGTTGTACATTCTCATCTCCGCACGCGTACTTTATTGCACTCAATTAGGGCACAAACAGTGGTTAGCTGGCAAGGGAACTGTGCTCTCGACTCGGGCAATAATAGACTTTAAACTGAAAGCGTTAAGGCTATATTTAGTTGTATGCCCGTCGTTACACACAACGTCAGCATGTGTTGAGAATGGCTCGGAATCGGGTGTGGTGCTAGTTAAGGAGTTTTGGATTTGAAAAAATAAATAACTTTAAATACTTGGACGTTTATTAATCAATTATAATTCGGTAATAGTATTCTCGATTTGAAAAGGTAATATATCTATTTATTTAACAAGACACTTTAGATTTTTTTCGTTTCATTTTATTCTCTTAATTTTCTGTATTACGATATAGAGATTATTTTAAGATATTTCATTTAATAAAAATTCTAACTTTTCGTCAAAAAACAATATCAACTTGCAAAATAACTTTATTAAAAAGATTTGGTGAAAAAGAAAAATATAGTTTAAAACATCTAATTTTATTCAAATTTGTTGCCGTTGCATTGGTTTAGTAGACCTAGCTACGGTCTAATAAGCCTAATAAGGCCAACTGATTTCGTCCGAAATGATTGAAACAAATTTTTAACGTCTGGAGTCGACGCTTACACAGACACCACGCGTTACCACAATTTGCGATCTGCCGCCGACACACCGCTTGGCAATTCACACAACAGTTTTTCACTTTACTTAAAACTGTTAGTGGTTTCAATTTTAGTTGAACGTGAATGATCAGAATTAGACTCTTATGGTCGTACAGCCGCAGTCAAATATGATTCACGATCTAAAAGAATTAAGCTAACGAATGGATAATTTTTAATTTCTTTTTTGGGACGAAGTTCCTCATGGGACGATGCGGAGGGGCACCCTAACCGGGAAAAAAGGTCCTTAACGTAAGATTTTTATTAATAATGCACACAGTGTACGACTTAACTTTGTAATAACGTACAAAAAATAACATGTTTTTATTATATTATATATTTTATAAATCATTGTGAATAAAATAAAGCTTATAGCTTTGTAAAGTAGTTTTTTTTTATTTTTTTTATTTATCAATAAAAAATCATAGTAAAAATTGTATACCCGAATAATTATTTTCTTTATACCTTTTTTTAACGCTGGGGAATCCATTTACGGATACCCGGTCGAGGGGGGTCGAATAGAACTTAAAATTAATATTTTTATAATAAGGAACTTCGTTCCTATCCGGTGTCCCACGATACCACATATCTTTTTTTTTATTGCCCTATAGGCAGACGCGCATACGGCCCCCCTGATGGTGAGTGGTTACGGTCGCCCATGGACTTCAGCAATGCCAGAAGCAGAGCCGAGTCGCTGCCTGCCGCTTAATACTCTCCACAAGCCTTGTTTGAAGAAGAACGTGTCATAGCGCTCGGGAAACACCGTGCAGAGGAGCTCATTCCTAAGCCGGAACGCACTGGCTCCAGATAGTATGGATGAACCCTACTCCGGTGGCGGAAAGTGCGATGGTAAAAACGAGATGATGGTATCATCTCAAACAATTCCTCAGAGCACTCCCCTCATTTTCCCCTTTCATTTTCGATTATCAATACCTTTCCTTATTTCATATCAATATCAATTTAAAATAATGACATCCTTCCTTGTTATATTTACTGGATTGACAATGATTTGCATAAACCAATGATAAAGGTTTTTAAGACGTTCACCGCCATTAAAGCTTGTCATAACATGGCCGTATAAAATTGGATATGCCATAACTTTATTATAATAAAATAAAATATGATTTATGAGTTCAATCCCGCTCAGTTTATTAGGTCAATAAAATTATTACATTGTTATCGATTTTTAAAATGCGTGCATTTTTTTCAATTAGATCGAAATTCTTTAAATTGGTGATAATTTAAATTGAAATATTCCGTTATTAATTTTGTATGTAGGTAGTGGAATTGTGATATGACCACCGGTGGGCAGATTTAGATGAGAATGGTGGGCGATCGAACAATATGGCACAAAAAGGGGAGGACTATGCCCAGTAGTAGGTACCAAATGTCTGAAGATGATGATGATTAGTATATATCTCGTATATGTGAAAACTAGCCGCACTCGCCCGCTTCGCTGGGCATTTAAAATTAGCGTTATTATTTATTGTCATTATTATTAGGGAGTCCAACACTCATATAAATATTAATTAGCCTATCCATTTTCCGGATCCTGCGGAAAGAATGGAAAGCAGTCGACGTCGCCCCAAACACGTCATTTAGGATCCTCCCGATCCACTAACGTTGACGAAGGGCTCGACGAGTAAACTAACCCTCAGACACAGCTCACTGAGTTTCTCGCCGGATCTTCTCAGTGGGTCCCGTTTCCGATCCGGTGGTAGATTCTGCGAAGCACGGCTCTTGCTAGGGTTCGTGTTAGCAACGTCCTCAGGCTTGAGCCCCGTGAGCTCACCTACTAGTTAAAGTTCCGCTGAAATAGCCTCTCAAGGCTATCAGCTTAGGTAGGAAAAAAAAAGTACATGTATTTTCTACATGGATACCAAGTTTCAAGTTAATCGTATGCATGGTACAGGATAACGGAACATCTGTAAAAACCACTGTAGATTTATATATTAGTGTAGATAATGTTATAAATGTAATTCAAAAACTAAAAAAAACACCCTTTAAATAGCAACCGGAGTAACAATTAGTTTCATTGTTTTTGTAATCCTGTTTATACTGATCAGGATATAGGAGCAAAGTTAAAATTGTTGTGTCCTCATTAGTTCTTGATGCGTGTGTAAATTTTCAGTTGATCAGACCTCTTGAAGTCATTGAAAATTGTGTTGAAAAGTAAGAAAGCTACCTTAGTGCCTGCTGACGGCAGTGATTTTTATCTTCTGAACCATAGATCGAATTGATATGAAATCTATATACATAAAAGATAATGTATGTTCATCAAAATGTATCTCACTTGGTTAGTTTCTAAATCGTCTTTGGCTTTTATGTTTTAATATAAAATTTAGTATGGACGTAGCTAGTACTTATATGCTTTTAAAAGAAACTGGTATAACCTTTATCACAAAAGCCGCGGGAGAAACAGCGAGCTACACTCACAGAGGCGCAGAAATCAGGTTCGTTTTTATTTTAAGCTAAGTGCTTTCAACATTATAAAGACATTATAAAGATATAAAGACATACATGTTTTATTAATAATTCAACAGATTAACTGTTTAAATATTAAATTCACTCATACGAAGAATTCGACATTCATTACTTGCTGCATATTTGAAGTTTCTTACTTTAGAGATTGCTTTTAATATGTAGACATGCTTTTATAAATATTTATTTATTGCATATTTCATTAAATGCACCTAGACATTACTTTATGTTTATTTTTAATACGCTTTTATTAGCTTCAGACGTATGTATGTTAGTATGTAACGGAATCTTTGAACTTGATTTTGACCCCCTTCAGAACGTCGGATTAACTCGAAATTTGGTATACTTATTAAGGACCGACGACAATTCAATATTTAAAAAAAATTGAAAAAATTTAAATTCAACTAAAAAATGAAAAATAAATAATAGTTTAAAAAAAACGAACAAAATACACTTTTATACAAAATTCAACTAAAAAATAGAAAATAAGTTTAAATAAATTTGAATTAAAAATAGTGTAAGAAAATAGATTTTATTGTAAAAAAAGCGTAGGGTGCAGCATGGTATCAGTAGTTATAAATATTTTATGAACAGATATGAGTAGAAGGGTTATTTTGATAATATCCTGAAAAGCACCCCATTTATTTTCCATTTTTAGTTGGATTTTCTTTAAAGCGTATTTTGTTAGTATTTTTAAACTATTATTTATTTTAGTTTCGCTGTCAGCATTCAGCTAGCCATTGTCGAACGAGCTAGTATCTAAAAGTGTATTAATTAAAAAAATATAGAAATGTACTCACACAGCTCCTTCCCGAGAACCCAGGTTTCAGGCTTCGAATTGACTTCGACCAGCACGGTGGGAGTGCAGACAAGCAACACCATAAGGTCAGCGATACTCAAATTAACAAGGAATATATTCGTAGAATTCCGCATGTCCTTCGTTTTTAATATAACGATTGGCACCATCACATTCCCAATGACCCCTAAACACATGATCGCTATGCAGAACGTCATCGAAGTTATCTTTATGTAATGCGGTATTTCAGCGTATTCCGTGAAGTTGTTGTTCGTGTATCCGATGGTCGTGTTAGTGAGGCTCCCGTTACGGAAGGCATCGTCGAGATCCACGGCCGCCTCGCTCTTCGTGCGGTACTCTGTGACATTTTCAATATCGTTCCCATACGACGAGTACGCAACGTGCAGAATGTTCACATTCGTCTGTGACTGTGTGTAGTTTATCGTTGAAATCATGTGTCTCGATTCATTATTTCACATTGTTTTGTTTTCACTTTTGTGTTTTTTTGTTTTTTTTTGTTTTTGAAAGTTATTTATTCCAGCGCGTCTAGTTTCACTGGTTGTGCCTGCAACAAAGAATAGTCCAATTATTGTTTTGATTAGATTTTTTTGTAGGAAAGTTTAGGTAGCAGCTATTTTTAAGTGGAAATGGGCTTAAACCACTAAGTTTCTGGTCGGATTTTCTCAGTGTGTCGCGATTTCGATGCGGTGGTAGATTCAGCGCAGTACTGCTCTTGCTAGGGCCAGTGTTAGAAAAGTCTCCCAAGCTTAATACTGTCAGCTCGCCTATCAAACCGACCAAGTTGGAATAGCCCCTTTAGTCTACCAAAAAATATTTTTTTACTGATGGTATGACGTCTTGTGGGTCCTCACGGATAGGTACCACCACCTATTTCTGCCGTAAAGAAGTAATGTGTTTCGGCTTGAAGGGCAGGGCAGCCGTTGTAACTATACTTGAGACCTTAGAACTTATATCTCAAGGTGGGTGGCGCATTTACGTTGTGTTACAGTAACCATTTAACACCAGGTGAACTGTGAGCTCATCCACCCATATAAGCAAAAAAATATGTATTCTTGATACTGCTCACCCGAAAAGCCGAACAAAACATTATCTAAACACACAGCTTAATGCCATCCTGTCTAGACGTATCCACTCCAAAGTTTAAACATTTCGGAATGCACATCATAGAGTAGCCTAATCCAGCTTTTATATGAATACAGAAGTTAGTGAGCACGACCCGATTTACATAAATATGAGATAATAATGCCACGTGCGTTTTAAATGTGTTTTCGTTTATCTGTATTTTAATCTTTGAACAAAAGCGATCGGGAAAATTTTAAGCTAAATTGCATACAAATGAAATGGTTGAAATTATTTCAATCGTGCAACGCGAATAAATTATATTTATTTTATTATAAATCAGTTTTAACAAATTAGATATTGGTCAACGGAATTGCCGTTTTGTGTTTTTTTTTTTATTGCTTAGATGGGTGGACGAGCTCACAGCCCACCTAGTGTGAAGTGGTTACTGGAGCCCATCGACATCTAGAACGTAAATGCGCCACCCACCTTGAGATATAAATTCTAAGGTCTCAAGTATAGTTACAACGGCTGCCCCACCCTTCAAACCAAAACGCATTACTGCTTCATAGCAGAAATCGGCAGGGTGGTGGTAGCAGCCCGTGCGGACTCACAAGAGGACCTACCCCCAGTAATTACGCAAATTATAATTTTGCGGGCTTGATTTTTATTTTACCGTGGAAGTCAATTGTGAACATTTGTTGAGTACGTATTTCATTAGAAAAATTGGTACCCGCCTGGAATTCGAACACCGGTGCATCGTTCAACACGAAAGCATCGGACGTCTTATCCTTTAGACCACGACGACTTCTGTCGTAACGACGAACTGTAAAACTGTAAAACATCCGAAATTTTAAATTTATTTAATAAAACAAATCGGTATTTTTGTGAGTCTTAGAGTCAATTACAAATACTAGAGGTCCCGCAGTAGTCGAAATTCGACTATAATTAATTGGAATTGTAAGTTTGTACACTATTATGATTTTATTTTATACTTCTATAATCACAAATTTCGCCAAGGCTACACTATAAAAAGAATATTAATAAAGACAAGCAATATTTAATCTATTCTCAATTTGACCACAGACGTCAAGAACAAAAGTTTAAAAATAAATAGTATGCATGCGTGTGTGCGTCAAATACATGGTATGTAGTGTGTGTAATGTTTTCTTTATTGATTTAATGTATCTTTTAGGCATTATTTAAAAAAAATATTAGCTTTGTGCACTTCTTCTCTATATTTTCTATAAGTGTAGAAAATTTCATACTCCTCCGTCCGCGCAATTTTCGTAAAAAGGGATACAAAGTTTTTGCTTCACGTATTAATATATAGATTTTGCGTAATTACTGGCGGTCAGTTAACTTGTGAGCACGCACCGGTAAGCACCACCATCCTTTTTTTAGAATCAAACTCTCTATTTTAGGTATATAGGTTACGCGGTCACAAAATCCTTTAGCTTACGCTACAGACGCATGACTTTACAAAATTGTTCCGACGCAAATATTAAAATGTAACTGAAATTAACCTACGCGTTTATTTACACTTTAAAATTTACGTCCTTTCTTACACTTTAAAGTCTTCGTAGCCGTCGATTAATCCGTCAGCATTTGAATGCTTGCTGACGCCATATTTAGCACAGGCTAAACCGTAAAAACAGTTTTAATTATCCGTAAAATTGCTTTTATTTCTCGACTCATTATTTTTTTAATGAGACATAACAATATTTAATTACCGTCGACGTTCGCCTTACTAATTGTATAGTCTTTGAGGAGCTCTGAATATAAATATTCTGAACCTTTCATATAAAATTCAGTAGCTAAAGTGGACTGAAATGTGTAATGAAGGTTTGGAGTGTTTGAAGCTTTCGTGTGGCATCGGACGACCGAAGTTCGACGGGGAAAGAGCTTTTGTTTTTCTCCACTTGATGTGATGTGGTTGTCGGAGCCCATGGACATCACTATGGAGGCCACTGCATTTAAGAGATCTAAAGCGTACGGCTCGCAAACAAATAATGTTTCGTTTAAAAATAACTTAAAAGTGTGAACTACACAATAGATTTGAGATTTGTCTTAAAATCAATGGCAACTCCAACTAATACGAATTTAGCTGTGAAATTATTTTCTTTTTTGGAGGAATTAAAAAAAAACAATAAACTGAAAAGGTCAGTTCAGACGAGTTCAAACGATCTAGTTAAATCTATACAGGGTGTCCCAAAACTCAACGATAACCTGGTACCGGGCGAGAGGCCAAGGTATACCAGTTATGAAAAAAAATAAGAAAAAAAATCTATGTCACTTAGTCACACACAATTGTGAAAATTGCGATCACAGTACCTAAAAATGCGACCAAGGGTGTCAAATTTTTAACTTTTTCGAAAAATGTCTATCATCGCTTGACTAAGTGACATAGATTTTTTTTCTTGTTTTTTTCATAGCTGGTATACCTTGGCCTCTCGCCCGGTACCAGGTTATCGTTGAGTTTTGGGACACCCTGTATAAATAAATATTTTGTTTGATGTAATATAATAAAAATCAACATTTGTTCCGGTATACGTATAATATAATTAAAGTAGTATGTATGTGAATTGCCATCAATCGTGTTAGGTAAACAAATTTTGAAGACGATCTAACATTATGAATTTCTTGTAAAATTACAAATATCTTAATTTATATAACCAGTAGGTAGGTTTTTTTATAAACATTCTGTATTTACCCCAAACAATGAAGTTATATTAACATCATCAGATTCCTTAATAGCTAATAACCACTCCCGAAATAACTCTCTAAATAATTGGGAAATTAAGCGTATCATGTACGCCAGTGATTCTCAACCACTGTTCCGCGGCACTTTTGTGTGCCGCCAAATTTCAAAAGTGTGCCGCCAAATTTTGCGAATATATAATAATGTTAATATTATTAAATTATATCATTTTAAAAGAAAAATATTTTAAACATGAATATATTATTATATTGAAATCCACAAAAAAATAAAAAAAGTGTGTGTGTCCGCTCCGACGCACGACTGGAGTTTACTGGATATAAAAAATTAAACGAAACAATACGAGAAATAGTTCTATATTACGACAACACGATACACTACAGATTATTAACAAATTAACGAGACACAAAACAAACGACTAACAAATATATGAAAATACAATAATGAGAGAAACGCGCGATCAGTACGAGGCTTTGTGGCGGACTGCCGGCGCAGCAGCCCGGCGTCACCTGCGATAACGCGGCCGCGCGTTGGCTCCTGATTGGCGCGCGCACGCATCACGCAATCAGGAGCCAATCAGGCGCATAACGCATTTCGTGTGACATGCTAGTACGATTTTGATTGGCGCGCGCACGCATCACGCAATCAGGAGCCAATCAGGCGCATAACGCATTTCGTGTGACATGCTAGTACGATTTTGGTCCCCATAATTTTCATACCCCGGGCCTATATATGTAAATCGATTCTAAAGGAGTAAACTCCAAAAATTATAGTATATTTTAGTTTATTTCGTTTATTAAAATTTTTTGATAAACTATTTATGCAGTGTGTTGTAATAAGTAAATAATTATTTTTATCTTTTTTTTTTGTGTGCCGCCAAATTTTGAAATCGTTAAATATGTGCCGCAACAAAAAAAAAGGTTGAGAATCACTGGTGTACGCTAACGAATTTATCGTGTGCGCGGGAAATTCTTGTTGCCTCCGGTTATTTGCGGCGTATATTCACACATGTGATAGTCGTATCATACAATAAATCGACTTAGAGCTAAACGTATTATAGTTTCATTGACATTTCATCGACCACGCCTATTTCTGCCGTGAAGCAGTAATGTGTTTCGGCTTGAAGGGTGGGGCAGCCGTTGTAACTATACTGAGACTGAACTGAACTCAAGGTGGGTGGTGTTTTTACGTTGTAGATGCCTATGGGCTCCAGTAACCACTTAACACCAGGTGGGCTGTGAGCTCGTCCACACATGTAAGCAATAGAAAAAAGAAAAAAAAATGTGCTAAGGTTTAATTGTGTCTAGGAATCGCGTATGTCGAAAGAAAAAGTATAGTTTTTTTTTTTAAATCTATTCTAGTAACCTCAAGGTGTTATACTGAATTCGCAGAAGGTAGAAGTAGGTGAGCTCACAGGACTCTAACCTGACGACGTTGCTAACACTAGCCCTAGCAAGAGCAGTGCTTCGCAGAGTCTACTACTGGATCGGAAACGCGACCCACTGAGAAATCCGACGAAAAACTCAATGGGCTGTGTCTGTGACTTGAAAAATTATAGTACAGAATTACCAAATTACCCAATTTATTTCTATTTTCATGTCAAATAAGTGTTGCCGGTTCAAAAAATAACTATTCTTCTATACATCTTTCCCATTTTATAGGCTATGGCTAGTAGATTTTCATAGTTATTAATACGAACATTTCAATCCCAATTTTATCTGCATTCACCCCTCGATTCCTATTAGCCCCGTTTGACGGTACTAAATGTCTTCTAAGTGATAGATTGCTTTAGTTAGATAAACAATCACACTGTCCGTCTGGTGACATATGCATACTGGAAACTATGAATATCACTTGAAATATGAGATCAAAGTCTTAATTTCTTGTATAAAAGTTGTCCCCAAACTGATATGTGTGACTGCCTACTTTCCTCCGACTAGCAATGACTCACATTATTATTTTTTTACTTAGATGTGTGGACGAGCTCACAGCCCACCTGGTGTTAAGTGGTTACTGGAGCCCATGGACATCTACGATGTAAATGCGCCACACACCTTGAGATATAAGTTCTAAGGCATCAAGTAAAGTTACAACGGCTGCCCCACCCTTCAAACCGACACGCATTACTGCTCCATGGCAGAAATAGGCAGGGCGGTGGTACCTACCCGTGCGGACTTGAGAGGTCCTACCACCAGCAAAAACCTCAGTCTTACCTCTAGTAACCTCAAGGTGTTATACTGGATTCGCAGAACCAGTAGGTGAGCTCACAGGACCCTGACCTGAGGACGTTGCTAACACTAGCCCTAACAAGAGCAGTGCTTCGCAGAATCTACCACCGGATCGGAAACGCGACCCACAGAGAAGAACCGGCGAGAAACTTAGTGGGCTGTGTCTGTGGGTTTATTTATTTATTTAGACACACCAACAGCAATACACACAAAACATTCAAGCTTAAAATTAACATGTATATATTTAAGTACTGGTATGTAAGCCAGTTACAGGCATGTACAGCAATCTCTTATAACAAACTATGACATGTTACAGCAACTTTACAAATAGCGGAAAAATAGGCTAAATTTAAAACTTTGAAAACTTATAGTACAGAACTACCAAATTACCCAATTTATTTCTATTTTCATGTCAAATAAGTGTTGCCGGTTCAAAAAATAACTATTCTTCTATACATCTTTCCCATTTTATAGGCTATGGCTAGTAGATTTTCATAGTTATTAATACGAACATTTCAATCCCAATTTTATCTGCATTCACCCCTCGATTCCTATTAGCCCCGTTTGACGGTACTAAATGTCTTCTAAGTGATAGATTGCTTTAGTTAGATAAACAATCACACTGTCCGTCTGGTGACATATGCATACTGGAAACTATGAATATCACTTGAAATATGAGATCAAAGTCTTAATTTCTTGTATAAAAGTTGTCCCCAAACTGATATGTGTGACTGCCTACTTTCCTCCGACTAGCAATGACTCACATTATTATTTTTTTACTTAGATGTGTGGACGAGCTCACAGCCCACCTGGTGTTAAGTGGTTACTGGAGCCCATGGACATCTACGATGTAAATGCGCCACACACCTTGAGATATAAGTTCTAAGGCATCAAGTAAAGTTACAACGGCTGCCCCACCCTTCAAACCGACACGCATTACTGCTCCATGGCAGAAATAGGCAGGGCGGTGGTACCTACCCGTGCGGACTTGAGAGGTCCTACCACCAGCAAAAACCTCAGTCTTACCTCTAGTAACCTCAAGGTGTTATACTGGATTCGCAGAACCAGTAGGTGAGCTCACAGGACCCTGACCTGAGGACGTTGCTAACACTAGCCCTAACAAGAGCAGTGCTTCGCAGAATCTACCACCGGATCGGAAACGCGACCCACAGAGAAGAACCGGCGAGAAACTTAGTGGGCTGTGTCTGTGGGTTTATTTATTTATTTAGACACACCAACAGCAATACACACAAAACATTCAAGCTTAAAATTAACATGTATATATTTAAGTACTGGTATGTAAGCCAGTTACAGGCATGTACAGCAATCTCTTATAACAAACTATGACATGTTACAGCAACTTTACAAATAGCGGAAAAATAGGCTAAATTTAAAACTTTGAAAAATTATAGTACAGAACTACCAAATTACCCAATTTATTTCTATTTTCATGTCAAATAAGTGTTGCCGGTTCAAAAAATAACTATTCTTCTATACATCTTTCCCATTTTATAGGCTATGGCTAGTAGATTTTCATAGTTATTAATACGAACATTTCAATCCCAATTTTATCTGCATTCACCCCTCGATTCCTATTAGCCCCGTTTGACGGTACTAAATGTCTTCTAAGTGATAGATTGCTTTAGTTAGATAAACAATCACACTGTCCGTCTGGTGACATATGCATACTGGAAACTATGAATATCACTTGAAATATGAGATCAAAGTCTTAATTTCTTGTATAAAAGTTGTCCCCAAACTGATATGTGTGACTGCCTACTTTCCTCCGACTAGCAATGACTCACATTATTATTTTTTTACTTAGATGTGTGGACGAGCTCACAGCCCACCTGGTGTTAAGTGGTTACTGGAGCCCATGGACATCTACGATGTAAATGCGCCACACACCTTGAGATATAAGTTCTAAGGCATCAAGTAAAGTTACAACGGCTGCCCCACCCTTCAAACCGACACGCATTACTGCTCCATGGCAGAAATAGGCAGGGCGGTGGTACCTACCCGTGCGGACTTGAGAGGTCCTACCACCAGCAAAAACCTCAGTCTTACCTCTAGTAACCTCAAGGTGTTATACTGGATTCGCAGAACCAGTAGGTGAGCTCACAGGACCCTGACCTGAGGACGTTGCTAACACTAGCCCTAACAAGAGCAGTGCTTCGCAGAATCTACCACCGGATCGGAAACGCGACCCACAGAGAAGAACCGGCGAGAAACTTAGTGGGCTGTGTCTGTGGGTTTATTTATTTATTTAGACACACCAACAGCAATACACACAAAACATTCAAGCTTAAAATTAACATGTATATATTTAAGTACTGGTATGTAAGCCAGTTACAGGCATGTACAGCAATCTCTTATAACAAACTATGACATGTTACAGCAACTTTACAAATAGCGGAAAAATAGGCTAAATTTAAAACTTTGAAAACTTATAGTACAGAACTACCAAATTACCCAATTTATTTCTATTTTCATGTCAAATAAGTGTTGCCGGTTCAAAAAATAACTATTCTTCTATACATCTTTCCCATTTTATAGGCTATGGCTAGTAGATTTTCATAGTTATTAATACGAACATTTCAATCCCAATTTTATCTGCATTCACCCCTCGATTCCTATTAGCCCCGTTTGACGGTACTAAATGTCTTCTAAGTGATAGATTGCTTTAGTTAGATAAACAATCACACTGTCCGTCTGGTGACATATGCATACTGGAAACTATGAATATCACTTGAAATATGAGATCAAAGTCTTAATTTCTTGTATAAAAGTTGTCCCCAAACTGATATGTGTGACTGCCTACTTTCCTCCGACTAGCAATGACTCACATTATTATTTTTTTACTTAGATGTGTGGACGAGCTCACAGCCCACCTGGTGTTAAGTGGTTACTGGAGCCCATGGACATCTACGATGTAAATGCGCCACACACCTTGAGATATAAGTTCTAAGGCATCAAGTAAAGTTACAACGGCTGCCCCACCCTTCAAACCGAAACGCTTTACTGCTTCACGGCAGAAATAGGCGGGGCTGTGGTACCTACCCGTGCGGACTCACGAGAGGTTCTACCACCAGTAATAGTCACATCACTATTAATATTCCCCTCATATTACTCTATTTCTTCCCTTATTCACGAACATATCATTAATGAGCTCTGAAATTACAACACAAACAGCGGGCTTTCTTAATACAAAAAGCTCTAATTCAACTAGATGAATTATTTAAACGTAAGTAATTCGTCTAATTCTGAAACTAATTATTTGTCTCCCCGTATTTCGGGTTGCCAGCGTTTTGTGGCGCTGCTTGCGGCGTATGCCACGTTACATTCGTCTTCGTCTTGGTCGCAGGGTTGCCAGTAATTTATAAGGATTTAGAATTTTCATGGTTGACCACGTTCTTGGACCGTATTAGAAGTCTGGATATTTATTTACATGAAAAGGACTGGATTGAATTAAAAAAGAATTTTAAGTAGAAGTTTTTGTTAGCTTTTGGTGGTAACACGGTTTAGTTGTGAATTGTGTGAGCAGATGAAAGTTAACAGGTAGATACGAACATTGTACCTATTTCTGCCGCGAAACAATGATGTATTTCGGTTTGAAAAGTCAGGCAGCTTTTTCGCAACTAAAATTGAACTCATTTCTCAAGGTGGTTATGGGATCCACCCTAAACAGTAGAAAGTCTGTGGATTCTTCAATCCCAATAATGCATGCTATGCACTAGCTTAGAATTATAATAAAAGCGAGACTTAAAACGTAAAAGTAGTTTTAATTAAGTCTACGGCTCTTTAATTAAGTCTAATTTTGAAGAAAATCGAATAATATAGAATAGGTAAAACGTTACTAACACATCCCTATAATTTACCTACTGATACAGAAACAAAATTCGCAGTCTTAAATTTTCTTTCAGAAAGTCGAGGTTATTAGTCAAGTCATTAGTTCACTGGGAATTTCTATCTAATTAGCAAATGGCAAGTTTACAAACGACGCACGAATTAAGCCTTTGCAGTTAGGCCAAACGATTTAAAGGTTTGGGGCAGAATAATACAAACCAAATAAAGCACGTGTTTAAACTGTGAAATAATTATAAAAATATATTTTTATGGACTTTATTGTTAGACTAGTAATCTCAGAGCATAACTAAGCCTAACCGCTCAGAGCGCTTTTCAAAATTTCTTTAAATAAGTACACATAGCTGGCGGTATTGGTAAAATACTCTTATAAGTCTATTACCACTCTTAATCTAATACGTCAAATATACTAGACAGTGAAGCTTGGGTTCGTCTCAACAGTACAGACCAAATGTAAATAATGTAATTAAATTGTTATTTATATATTTTTTTTCTAATAAGTGTAGATATTAAACGTTTTGTTACTTTGTGAAAAGGATTTTTGGAAGAATTCTGGATTTCATATCTCTTAAAATTATTCATCGTATTTTTGCTCAATTATTCTTACTTTTCTAGTTTCAAAATGTTGTCAACAATTATAATTTCCGCAAAATTATAATTTGCGTAATTACTGGTGGTAGGACCTCTTGTGAGTCCGCACGGGTAGGTAGGTACCTGCCTACTTCTGCCAAGAATCAGTAATGCGTTTCGGTTTGAAAAGTGGGGCAGCCGTTGTAACTATACTGAGACCTTAGAATTTATATCTCAAGGTGGGTGGCGCATTTGCGCTGTAGATGTCTATGGGCTCCAGTAACCACTTAACATCAGGACTATGACCTCGTCCACCCATATAGGCAATAAAAAAAATTAAAAATTATATTGCACTGTCGACTTCACCTACAACCGAGGTGACATCTGTCATATACTTCTTGTCCATTTGTCAATGTTTTATATTGAATAAAATCACTTTGTTGGTTCAACTAAATAAATAAACAGTGTGAAAAAAGGATTTGCAAAAACAGACCAGAGATAAAGCAGTATAAACAGTCCGAGACTGATCAAATTAAAAACTATGCGAAGAGCAGCTTCCACTTAATTAAGGACGATTAGAAGAACTCTGAAACGCAATGTTCCTTGGCGGCGAGATTGAACACGCGACCCATGGGGTACTACTGTTTTAATTTACTTTTAAATCTAATTTAGCCTCCCGAGATCGCCTCGCAGGAAGACCGGAAAGTGGTTTATGCAATCTTAAACTGTTTTTTCTTGAATGCTATTAAGTTGAAAATGAGAGTATTCATTTTTAAAACTCAATAAAGTCAATCAATCTTCTTAATATAGTATACTAAAAAATATGTCTTTTTTTTCGCAACTTAACAACCATGTAGTATTTACTTCGTTTTTCGCGAGTCGTAAAACCAATTAAAATAACTTTTACGGTTTAGTCTCGCTTTTTTTTCATGTTCATTATTTATTATTTCGTAAACGTGAAAAGTGTAAAGTTATCATAACGTTGGAACTAATATTATTACACTAAAACCCGTAAAAAGTAATTTTAATGATAAGCATTCTTGCATTTATACTCGTGGGTAGAGCCTTTGGGAGTACTTTGGGAGTGGGAGGGAAACCGTACGTTTGATGACGTCATGCCTAATATTGCAAGCAGCGTTGCAACCTCGAAATTCGTCAAGGTGGGAGATAGAGTTCTACAACTTGGTAGTTTTCAACAAACCCTACTACGAAAAGTTGGTAGATCTACCACCCATACTTTTCAAGTCTTTTAGAGACCCTCCAATAAGAATCTGGCATTCTTAATTTACTTTTCGATAAGATCTAACGCCGCCATAATGTATTTTTTTATTTTTACCAAGCCGCCATTATATGACCTGTACATCAACCTATAACGCCCTCTATTTTCGAGTAAATTCGATGAATCCATCAAAGGGTAAAAAAGCAAGAGAAAGACTACGAAAAAAAAAAAAATAGTTTCAATATTATTTTCATGGAGTTGATTTGAACTTTTTGAAAACTTCAAAAGTTCAAAAAGTCACTGCAACGAAAAATTTCGATTAGTTTAGACTTCGACTGTCGGAAGGTAGGCGGTAAAATTTTAGAGTGATTACTGACGTAAGCGTGACATATGCGGTCAGCAATTAATGTGACATCCACTCGAACGTGCAAAAAATATGCACATCCACCGCTAACTACGCAATTATATCAATTTTGTAATTTATGTTACACCGTTTTTTTCTTCATCTTAAAGTTTTGTAAATAAACATTGAACGTGTATATATTTGCTAACATGTCAAGAATAAATCGAAACTAGCCAAAAAAAATATCCGTCCAATTCTCACGTCACAAATAAAATTGATTTACAACATCCTAATTCAACAACACACATTATAAAACACTAACATTATAATAATATATCAACGTGATTTTGTTTTAAATTCTCTTGAATAATGGCGGCGCCTAATTCATTACGCGCGTTCCTTTTGAGATACACTGCTGTGAGTCTCCAGCACGTGAATAATGAACTACATAAATAACTGATAAAGTCTCCGAGACGTACAACACAATATAAATAACATATAAAATAACAAAATATACAGCATCCGAGAAATGTTTTGTTAATGTAAAATCGTTCTGTCCGTTTTTAGCTAGATGCTTCATATTAGCTCAGATGGGGACAGAGCTCTTTTTTATTTATTGCTTAGATGGGTGGATGAGCTCACAGCCCACCTGGTGTTAAGTGGTTACTGGAGCCCATAGGCATCTACAACGTAAATGCACGACACATCTTGAGATTTGAAGTTCTAAGGTCTCAAGTATAGTTACAACGGCTGCCCCATTCTTCAAACCGAAACGCATTACTGTTTCTTACCACCAGTAAAACACCACTTATCTTGTGTAAAATGAGCATTGGACCTCATAGACACCATATGAATGCAAACTATAAAACCTCCAGCTCTAACCCTCAAATCGACACGACTGGATCACGGCAGAAATGGGAGGGTAATTATTCATTACTTACCTTTACTACACTGTATTATGTATTCACGGCTCACCTGATTAACATCAGATCCTTATTTTAATCTCGAATGTAGGGCATATTCTAAATATGTCTTTTCGTTCGCTGTTATACGTATTTCTTTTATGAAGACCATTAGGGTTGAGACTGTTTCGAATTATAATTGCATTGCGATACGTCGCGACAGAGATCTTTGAATGATCAAAAAGATAAAATTAGAGCTCGGTCTCATACGATCCAATGTGATCGAACGAGGAGAACGAACGGATCAGATAGCGGTGATTCAATGGAATCGGAACTAAAGAAAAACTCATTTCGTTCATCGCCACTGTGACTTATCGACATTGGCAATATCAGGGGCGTGTTCCACGAAGAACGTTTTAAACTCGATACATTTATACGGTATAAGGTTCGTATATGTCAAGCTATATATTGACCCGCACCGAACAACACAGTAACGCACTTAGCACATACTGTTAACACGCGCAGCTCGCTGCTCTCCAAGGAAATACTGTCGGCCATCTTTTGTTTATTTGATCGGGGTGGCTTGTGTTTATGAAACATGTAGGGATACAATTAGAGCATTTGATAGTTTAAGACGAAAAGATTAAATTCGATCTTACGTGAACCTTATTGGTTATATGAAAGTTCGATCGTCAATATTTTTTTAAATGTTTTTATTGCATCGTGAAAAAATAATTTAAAGTGGCGATTGAAATAATCTCCAATCGATCTCCAGTGCGGTCGATCCGTTACCACGGTCATCCAAGATGACCTAGTGATTTTCATTAGGTCTTCGGTCCATTGGTTGATTATTGGCGATTGAAATGCAATGATAAAAATGAAATGACGGTGACTTATAGATAGACAATTCAGAATTTCCTCCATTGAACTCATAATATGGAACACATTAAGAAATAAAAAGTCTTTTCGATAAACCATTATAATTCATAATCATTCTAAGCGATCCGCGATATTTCGAATACTGAAAATCGAAATAGTTGTTCTTTATTGAAAGTCGACTTGAAAGAGCGGCTAGTTAATTGGAACCTTGTCCAGAAATAACTGAAGTGCTTCAGACTCTTTACTGGGTACTCTTTTGGGTAAGCGAAGAGCTATGAAATTTCACAGCATGCCACCTTCAACATTACTGAGACGGCAGTTCGAATAGGGTGATTCTGAATAAGTTGGAGCTATTGATAATTTAATTTACATGTTCACATAAAGCTCAGCTTATTTTATTTGTACCAACAATACAACTTATAAATAAACAGACAAAAACAAAACAATAAAGTACCATTTTCTCTTCCGTTTATCTACAGATTTTCTTTTTCTTTTCTTGTTCGGTAGCTATTAAAGAGGTTTATTGTTAACAATAAAAATAGATAAAAGAGGAAATGTAAATACTATGAGTCTTAATTTTGAGGTGTCAAAGATTGTAGTTGATCATTGGACGCTCACGAGTTAAAATAGAATCAGAAAATAAAATTTCGATTATCTATATTCGCGCGTCAGTTCCCAGTGGCTAACTACATAATAATATATGATGTTTAGTGACGTATTTAGAACTCAAACATAATTTGAATATTTATTTTTAATTTTTTAACGTGCATAGATTAAAATAAATGCTGCTTTAAATAAATTTGTTTATTAATAAGTACATTTATTTAATACTAGCTGACCCGGCAGACTTCGTAGTGCCTCAATAGATAAATAAAAGACACACCAAGGGGACACATCAAAGGAAAAACAAAATTGTTTGTTTTTATATAATTCCGAGCTTTTTTATATTTTCTCACCTTTTAAACCTTCTCTGGACTTCCACGAATAATTCAAGACCAAAATTAGCCTGATCGGTCCAGCCGTTCTCGAGATTTAGCGAGACTAACGAACAGCAATTCATTTTTATATATATAGATTAAGCTAAACTTGAACATGAAACTAATTTTACGGCTTTGCTGTGTTGACCCCACCCCACACAGTGGGATAAGGTGAAGACAAAGAAGAAAGAAGAAGAAGTATTAATCTCGCGTTTATTATTGTAATTATATTATTTCCCTCGTTTGGAACACTTTACAATTTTTCTTAAACGAGAACGAGATTAAAAACCGTAAAAGTCATTTTAATCATGTCTACGATTCGCAAAATCTATTTAAAAATTATTTTCTTTATTTTATTGACAGAGGTAATCTGTGGGAAATCTATACTAATATTATAAAGATGAAAGATTTGTTTGTTTGTTTGTATTGAATAGGCTCTGAAATTACTGAACCGATTTGAAAATTTCTTTCACTGTTTGGAAGCTTCATCTCGGATCCCCCCGACCCACTAACGGTGCTTCTAGGTACTTCAAGCACCGGTCACCGTTCTCGTCGAACCCGTCGCTTGCGACGAAGGGCTCGACGAGTAAATTAACTCTCAGACACAGCCCACTGAGTTTCTCGCCGGATCTTCTCAGTGGGTCGCGTTTCCGATCCGGTGGTAGATTCCGCGAAGCACGGCTCTTGCTAGGGTTCGTGTTAGCATCGTCGTCAGGTTTGAGCCGTGAGCTCACCTACTAGTTACGGTTACGCTGGAATAGCCGCTCCAGGCTACCAGCTTAGGTAGGAGAAAAAAAAAGTGACATAGGCTATCATCTTTTTTGAAAAAAATTAGGGACCCTTACTAAAACTCCAATAATGTAACCCAAGGTGTAAAAAAATTACCTACGATATTCTTTACATTGCGTGCCCTGCGAAAACTATTAATGATAGAATAAAATAATATAAATAATAAAATTATTAATTACAAAAAGTGTCCCAACAGCACATGTCTAATTATTATAGCTATGCCACTATAAGTGTTCTTTTATTTTAAAAAATAAAGCAACGTCAAATATCGTTGAAATTTTTGTTAAAGACCCGAGCGGAGCCGGAGCGGGCCGCTAGTTATGAAATAAACCAACTCGCGTATAAAACAAGAAGTCGTTAGTATTCTGTCAACGATTATGTTCTTTATAAATGAAAAAGCTAAATACGTTTTCGACGAAGTGCGAACATAATTTGCACTAATTAATGAACTGATTGACGCGTGTGCTCGTAAAATCTGTCGTGTTAACCGATGACTTGCGCTAACCGAATTTAGGGTTCGGAATTTGTGTAATATAAATTACTAGAGGCCCCGCAGTAGTCGAAATTCGACTATAATTAATTGGAATTGTAAGTTTGTACAATATTATGATTGTATTTTATACTTCTATAATCACAAATTTCGCCAAGACTACACTATAAAAAATATTAACAAAGACAAACAATATTTAATCTATTCTCAATTTGACAACAGACGCCAAGAACAAAGGTTTGACAATAAATAGTATGCATGCGTGTGTGCGTCAAATACATGGTATGTAGTGTGTGTAATGTTTTCTTTATTGATTTAATGTATCTTTTATGCATTATTTAAAAAAAATATTAGAATTTTGCACTTCTTCTCTATATTCTGTATAAGTGTGGAAAATTTCATACTCCTCCGTCCGCGCAATTTTCGTAAAAAGGGATACAAAGTTTTTGCTTCACGTATTAATATATAGATTAAAAAAAACACTTACGACAAATTGTCTAGATTCTTTAATACGAGTGATGTGAAGAATTTCGAATTTGTAACAATCGAATGTTCGATGGATTAAGATAAAAAAATTAAGACTTCAGCTAGGATAGCAGTAGTACTTAGGACACAGAATCGAAAAACGTGAACTACTAAAAATGGTGATCCAGAATTTCTTTCATTCTTCATTTGTTTTTTTTTATGATTGAAAGATTACTGGTGGCCCGAAGGCCTTTCCAGTTTCACCAGGACAGGTGGGCGAGCAAAGGCTCAGCCAGGAGGGGTGGAATTTGCTCAAAACTGCCCGAGCGCCTCCGAAGGAGACCTAACAACTCAAGAGCAATTGCTTCGCGAATGAATCTACTACCGGATCGGAATCGCGACCCGCTGAGAAAATCCGGCGAGAAACTCAGCGGGCTGATCCATGGGTTAGGTTGCACGTCGACCTCTTCATTTGTATGGGTGTACGGGATTCGGTATATGTGTTTGCAATTTCTGCAAAACAGACCCGGAGGTATTGCTTTTCCATGGCACAACTATCCAAAGGCGATCGATGATAAACATCGTTCTCGCGTGAGCTACAACCATTTGACTGTCCAAAAAAATTTATCGGAATTTAGGCGATTTCATTCAAACATAAGACTATTTGTTTTCTTTTTCTGATGCAGTCTCTTCATTGCTGAAGATCATGTCTAGTTTGAAACGTTTTTATTTATTTATTTTTAATTGCTTAGATGAGTGGACGAGCTCACAGCCCACCTGGTGATAAGTGGTCACTGGAGCCCATAGACATCTACAACGTAAATGCGCCACCCACCTTGAGATATAAGTTCTAAAGGTCTCAAGTATAGTTACAACGGCTGCCCTACCCTTTAGACCGAAACGCATTACTGCTTCACGGCAGAAATAGGCAGGGCGGTGGTACCCATCCGCGCGGACTCAGAAGAGGTCCTACCACCAGTAATTACGCAAATTATAATTTTGCGGGTTTGATTTTTATTACACGATGTTATTCCTTCACCGTGGAAGTCAATCGTGAACATTTGTTGAGTACGTATTTCATTAGAAAAATTGGTACCCGCCTGAGATTCGAACATCGGTACATCGCTCAACGCGAATGCACCGTACGTCTTATCCGTTAGGCCACGACGACTTCACCTACCCGCGCGGACTCACAAGAGGTCCTACCACCAGTGATGTGCCCTTTTCAAAATTGCGTATTCAATTATTCGCTGAAAGAGAAACCGATTGAAGTGCTGAAAACTCCTTTACGAGGCGTCAACAACGGCTGATTGATGTTTTGGCAAACGTTAAACAGAGTAATCGGCGAGACGTCGCGTTGTTGGCTTCACTGGAGTGGCACGTCTTAATTTAGGATCGTATTAATACAGCAGCTGTACGTGTGTTTTATTACAATTAACATTGTATGATCCATAATTTTTGGGTTTGCAGTTTTATTTTCCGAATCTCGTATCGTTTTTTTTATTTTATTTTTATTGCTTAGATGGGTGGAAGAGCTCACAGCCCACCTGGTGTTAAGTGGTTACTGGAGCACATAGACATCTACGACGTAAATGCGCCACCCACCTTGAGATACAAGTTCTAAGGTCTCAAGTATAGTTACAACGGCTGCCCTACCCTTCAAACCGAAACGCATTACTGCTTCACGGCCGAAATAGGCAGGGTGGTGGTACCTACCCGCGCGGACTCACAAGAGGTCGTACCACCAGTAAATCTACATATGTGTTTAGTCAAAAACATGTAGAATATAGGGACACATGTAAACAAAATTGTTCGTAGTCATAACATGCAGCTGCGCCCGCAAGCTCCGTTGCTATTTAATTTTTAAGTTCAGTCGCGAATAAACGCTCCGATTGACCAGTTGTGTTATTTAATTATCTCACTTCCATCAACGCCCCGAACCATTATTGACCACTACTAAAATAACTCCTAAAAACAAAACAGTCTTACAAAACATTCCTGCCCCTCTGTTCATCCACTGATTACCTAATTTATTTAGTGGTTCCTGACGATGCTTAGTCATTTATTAAATATAATTAATTTTATAACGCGCCTTTATATACTTGACCTATATGTAACCATCCATTTTACATTCATAAAGGGATACTTCAAACCAAGCTAAATATCAAAACCAAATCAAAATGTAAGAACCAATACGGATACAATAATTTAATTCGGCAGTGGCATTTTTGAAGTTTTATACCAGCGTTCTAAGATCTTTTTTTTTTCGTACCTATTCATTGGTAGCCTAAAGGGCTATCAAGTACACCAGATTTGGTAGGCGAACTCAATGGGTTAACCTAGGAGAACTTACTAAGATTAGTCCTAGGAAGAATAGTGCTTCGCTGAATCTACCACCGCATCGGAATCGCGACAAGAAACTCAATGGGTTACTAAGATTCCCAAGTGACACTATTGGTAGAGTGTACCTACTATAAGTTTTGGCTAGCACTATTTTGCCACGAATAAGTCGTTTGTTTGTATGGTACAAAAACAAGCCGACAATATAATTGAGACATCGTCCTAAAGTCTCAATGAGGACGATAGCAATCACGTTGTGATGTTTATGGTCCCCAGTAACCACACCAAGTAGGTTAGTTTATTCAAATTGCTTAGGTTGATGGACGAGCTCACGGTCCACCTGATGTTAAGTGTTTACCGAATCCCATAGACTTATACAACGTAAATGCCGTCACCTACTTTGAAATATGAGTTCTAAGGTCTCCGCTTTTACAGTACAACGGCTATCCCACCCTTCAAACCGCAATGCATTACTGCTTCACGGCAGAAATAGGCAGGGCGGTACCTACCCGTGCGGACTCACAAGTCGTGCTATCACCAGCAATTACGCTAATTATAATTTTGCGGGTTTTGTTTTTTATTACACGACGTTATTCCTTCACCGTGGAAATCAATTGTGAACATTTGTTATTTTAAGTAGGTATTTCATTATAAAAATTCGCTAGATACGAATGCACCGGACGTCTTAAACTTTAAGCCACGACGATTTAAAACTAATCACCTACGTAATACGAAATGACAATTCGAAGCGCATTTATTACTCACTTCCCGGATTAAAAGATTTTCAACACAGTATAAATTCTGGATAGCATCGGATCCCCCGGGGGGCCATTAGCGCTATGACTTTGCCACAATAAACTTTCTTCTGTCACGCATTCACAAATTTCGACACAGAACGCGAATGAAGTTATGCTATTCGTAAAAGAGCGTTAAATTTTACCACGTACTAAAACGGCAGCCATTTTCACGTAGGTATATTTTATGCTTAATTTTAGCATCCTCAATATAACAATTAAAACTATTAATCGTCGTTCGACTAGGAAAACCGTAAAGACATCGAAACGCCGGATATAATATAATGATAATAAAAAACGTTATATTAAATCGTAAAATTACTTTTAATTGTATCTACGACTCGCAAAACCGAAGAAAATAAAATACCTTCTATATGATTAACTAGCGGCCCGCTCCGGCTCCGCTCCGGTCTTTAACAAAAACTTCAACGATATTTGACATTGATTTATTTTTTAAATAAAAAAACACTTTTTGCGGCATAACTATAATAGTTAGACATACGCTGTCGTGACACTCTTTGTAAATAATAATGTGTTCTACAAAGTCGTAGTGCATTATTTTATTCTATCATCAATCGTTTTCGCAGGGCACGCGATGTAAAGAATATTTTAGGTAATTTTTTTACACCTTGGGTTACATTATTGAAGCTTTAGTAAGATCCTTAATTTTTTTCAAAAAAGTTGATACCCTTTGTCACTCGGGAATAGTGTAGCTTCCAAACAGTGAAACAATTTTTCAAATCGGTTCAGTAGTTTCGGAGCCTATTCAATACAAACAAACAAACAAATCTTTCCTCTTCATAATTATAATATTAGTATATAGTATAAAAGTATAGATAATATTTTTAGATTACATTTACGACATTATACGCAGGTTATTGATACGAACTTAGTACTTTGCTGGATCCTGATGGTAATACACTAGTATTTTCCCTTTAATTACAACCACATTTTTAATATTTTTTTTATTGCCCTTTTAGGCAGACGAGGATACGGCCCATCTGATGGTCAGTGGTTACCGTTGCGCATGGACTTCAGCAATGCCAGGGGTAGAGCCAAGCCGCTGCCTACCGTTTAATACTCTCCACAAGCCTCGTTTAAAGAAGGACATGTCATAGCGCTCGGGAAACACCGTGGAGGGGAGCTCATTCCATAGCCGGATGGTACGTGGCAAAAAAGACCTCTGGAAACGCACTGTGGATGACCGCAGTGGCTCCAGGCAGTATGGATGAACTCTACTCCGGTGTTCAACACAACACAAGTATACACAATAAAAAGCAACAAAAATCTCTCTACCATAATCATTTCGACAAATAAGACGAATGAACCTCTCTAAATGACTATAAGATGTATTGTTGGTACGATTCTATCACTTTTTTTTTATTGCACCGAAAAAATAATTACTTTTGAGGTCGCATGAGGTCACTTTTACTTTTTTTTAACTTTATTTAAGGAGATGTGCAACAAAAGAGGGTAACAAAATAATTATATAAAAAAATAAAGTAAACTGTTATCGTATCTGAAGGCCCACCAAAACTATTTTATAAAGTGAATTAGCCATTTCGGATCGTGGCCGAGGACGCCTCACCTTCCGTCTGGTGCAGGTGCTGACTGGGCACGGATGCTTCGGAAAGTATCTGCACCGGATAGGAGCTGAGCCGACGACGAGGTGCCACCATTGTGGACACGACCTGGACACGGCGGAGCATACGCTCGCTGTCTGCCCCGCTTGGGAGGTGCAGCGCCGTGTCCTGGTCGCAAAGATAGGACCGGACTTGTCGCTGCCTGGCGTCGTGGCGTCGATGCTTGGCGGTGACGAGTCCTGGAAGGCTATGCTCGACTTCTGCGAGTGCACCATCTCGCAGAAGGAGGCGGCGGGGCGAGTGAGGCAAAGCTCTCCTCACTACGCAGAAATCCGCCGCCGCCGAGCAGGGGGTCGGGACCGGGGTCTCGTCCGTAACCCGGCCCCCTAAGAGCTTCGGGCTCCACCCGTTTTGTGTGGGAAGGAGCCTAGGCGTGGGGCGGCGTGGTAAGCCGCGTTCCCCCGACCGCTCCGGGGGAAGGTGTAGCGCGGCGCCATCAATGCGGGCTCTTGGCCCGTCGACCGAGGGAACCGGAGGTCGTGTCGTTGGCGGCCGCCGGTCCGGCGTCTGGGGGACGGCGGGATGGATGTAATATGCTCTGCGTAAACCCTGTCCCGCCGTCTCAATAGCTCCGACTGGGTTCCTACCCGGTCCGGGGTAGGGCGCCGGCTGTAAGCGGCAGGAGTTTTTAGTGAGGTTCAACTCCCACATACCCCAACCGCCGTGCGGGTGGGGATCCGGCGATTTTCTCCTGTGGAAAAAAAAAGCCATTTCGGATTCCAGAAAGGCTAATACGTAATTTACACCTCCAATTTGTCGAAAATATGTGTATTTTGCAAAGAATTGTTGTCTTTTTTGCTTAGATGAGTGGACGAGCTCACAGCCCACCTGGTGATAAGTTGTTACTGGAGCCCATAGACATCTAGAACGTAAATGCGCCACCCATCTTGAGATATAAGTTCTAAGGTCTCAAGTATAGTTACAAATCATCATTACACTTTTTTTTATTTATTGCTTAGATGGGTGGACGAGTTCACAGCCCACCTGGTGTTAAGTGGTTACTGGAGCCCATAGACATCCACAACGTAAATGCGCCACCCACCTTGAGATATAAGTTCTAAGGTCTCAAGTAAGTTACAACGGCTGTCCCACCCTTCAAACCGAAACGCATTACTGCTTCACTGCAGAAATAGGCAAGGTGGTGGTACCTACCCGAGCGGACTCACAAGAGGTCCTACCGCCAGTAATTACGCAAATTATAATTTTTGCGGGTTTGATTTTTATTACACGATGTTATTCCTTCACCGTGGAAATCGATCGTGAACATTTGTTGAGTACGTATTTCATTAGAAAAATTGGTACCCGCCTGAGATTCGAACACCAGGTGCATCGCTCAACATGAATGCACCGGACGTCTTATCCCTTAGGCCACGACGACACATTGTCATTACATTGTCTCAAATTATCGTTCCGCGCACACTCCATTATAATGTGAAAAGCATCTTCCCCTACATCACACTTTTACTTTACGGAAGACACTATTAACTGTTGCTTGTGGTTTACCGCGGTTTACGTGAACTGTGACCTAAGAAATCTACGTCACTATGTTGGCTAGAGTTCAATGGTACCAAAATGAAATAGAAAAGGCGCACGTGCCTTGTTACCCACGGTATTAAATTCCTTAAACGTCTAGACAGTGGACAAACCAATTACTGTGTAGTTGCTTAGTACTTTACGCAATGTCAATCGAAAGCAATTGTGTTTAGAAGCCTGGAAGCGCTGCGTTCATCCACAGAGAACGCTTATTTGTAAATGCTGGCGAGGAAGAGGAGGCAAGCAAAAAGTCGTCGTGGCCTAAAGGATAAGACGTCCGGTGCATTCGTATGTAGCGATGCACCGGTGTTCGAATCCCGCAGGCGGGTACCAATTTTTCTAATGAAATACGTACTTAACAAATGTTCACGATTGACTTCCACGGTGAAGGAATAACATCGTGTAATAAAAACCAAACCCGCAAAATTATAATTTGCGTAATCACTGGTGGTAGAACCTCTTGTGAGTCCGCACGGGTAGGTACCACAACCCCGCTTATTTTCGCCGTGAAGCAGTAATGCGTTTCGGTTCGAAGGGTGGGGTAGCCGTTGTAACTATACTGAGACCTTAGAACTTATATCTCGAGGTGGGTGGCGCATTTACGTTGTAGATGTCTATGGGTTCCAGTAACAACTTAACACCAGGTGGGCTGTGAGCTCGTCCATCCATCTAAGCAATAAATAAAAAAAAAGCAGTGATGTACAAACGTATTGAATATTTTATTTTTCCTTCCAAATTATATTTGAAATAACGGCCGTGACAATATACAGGTACATAGGTGTTGTGCGTAAGGTTGCTGCGAGAGAAGTGTCGGTGCGGTTGCAGTAGCGCTCGTTGACCGATTTTTTTTTTTTTTTGTTTTTTAATTTTGTGCGCATAGACAGTAAAGCATATTATATACGAACAAAGTGAAGTCGAAACTGCTCAATACAAATTAATCAACCCTTCGTCAAGCGTTTTTTTTATTGCATAGATTCGTGAACGAGCTCACAGCCCACCTGGTGTTAAGTGTTTACCGGAGCCCATAGATATCTACAACGTAAATACCGCCGCTCAACTTGATGATGAGTTCTAAGGTCTCAGTATAGTTACAACGGCCGCTTCACCCTTCACGCATTACTGCTTCACAGCAGAAATAGGCAGGGCGGTGGTGCCTACCCGTGCGGACTCACAAGAGGTCTTACCACCAGTTTGTTTCGTATCTACTGACGAGCAATTAGTGATATCAAACTATATTTTTAAACAGTCAAACTATTCGTCAAAATATTCGAAATTTCGGAAATAAAGTAACGACAGTAAAAAACGGTAGCTTAAATGATAAAATAAATAAATAAATAAATATTTACTAACAATCACGCCACGTTAGCTGGTCCCGTGATAAGTTCGTAAAGAACTTGTGTTACAGGTACCAGGTAACGGAAATAAATGTAAGATTTTTATTATACACATACATATATTTAATATACATCCATAACCCTGGAAAAGACATTTATATTTATCATACAAATATCTTCCCTTGGCGGGATTCGAACCCGCAACCCCCTTGTGTAGTGACCATGTCACGTACCACTACACCAGACGGCCGTTAATTATATTTAATTAAGTTGTTTAAAAAAATGCAGTTAAAACCCTTTTTTTTAAATGTAACGTCAATTAAATAAAAAAAGGTTTTTTTAATGAATCTAAATAGAGATGCATCGGTGATTAAGCTTAAATTTCGATCATTGAAGCAATACTAGTTTTCTCACTCATTATAATTCAAGGCACTTTTATTTTAATCGTGATTCCGTAAGTGAAGGTAGCTATCAAAAAAAACCTCATCGTGTCAAGTGACTTTTTGGCGGGAACGCGAGGAGTGAAGTTGTGCGATTTGTTTTATTTTGTCTATTTAGTGTTTCTTCGGGTTTAAATGTGTAATAATGGTGGTTTATTAACCGTTTAATATCTGTGAAAGTGCACAAATTTGGGAAAATGAAACAAAGCCGCTGGACGTAACTTCTCGGGATCCTCCAAAAAGTCCACTGAAAAACTCTTAGTAAATGACCACCATTTCACTGAGATTATATTTCATCCCATATCATCTCAATTCATTCCATTTAATTTCATCCCAGTTGATTAGTGTCTCAAATTAATCATCTTCATTTCATTTCACTCCATAATATTATTTTTCATGCAAATATGAATATAAATTAAAATAAGACATGACTTAAAGGTCTCAGTTACCAGGTCATAAAATCTCTTAAAAAAAAAAAACGTGTCAAGTCATTGACCCGACGTTTTTGATTTTTTTATTATGGCGCATAATTTATTAGTCCTCGCGTGACATGACATTCCTCTTTAACCCGTAATCCCTTACATAAATTTCGTGAAGCAAACAAAATAAAGCTGCTGCCTTGCGAATGTGTTTCTTTCGTTCTAAGCGTGATCACCAAAATGATTCCTTAAAACCAGCCAAATAAATCATTAATTCCTGTGTCAATTAATTAATAAAATATGATTACAGCGTCACGTAAAATGACGCCCGTTACAATCTCTCGTAATTTATGTACACAGATTGTTAAGGCTGAAGAAGTTGTTTTTTTTTTAACACGGTTTTATTAGCTCGATCCACGTCATTACGTAATCTATTGATCCCACGTAATTATCAACTTCATGAGGTCCGATTAACTTGGAAATTACTTAACTAATAAAACATGTTTTTCTTTTGTTTTTAAACTACATATTTACACGATTTTTTACTGGTGTTAGGACCTCTTGTGAGTCCGCACGGGTAGGTACCACTGCCCTGCCTGTTTCCGCCGTGAAGCAGTAATGCGTTTGACATCCACAACGTAAATGCGCCACCCACCTTGAGATATAACTTCTAAGGTCTCAAGTATAGTTACAACGGCTGCCCCACCCTTCTAACCGAAACGCATTACTGCTTCACGGCAGAAATAGGCAGGGCGGTGGTACCTACCCGCGCGGACTCACAGGAGGTCCTACCACCAGTAAAATGTGATATACTTATTGATATACTTATTAGTGATATACTTATTTTGAAAGATAAATCTCCGATCTAAAGTCTTCCCTTTAGTCGTGGAATAAACATGAAAAAATTCCACCATTACAATAACTGGCGATTCGGAAATAGCATTCGTTAAATTAAAAATAAATAGCATTCGGTTCGCGGAATAAAAATTACCACTTAAAATGAATTAAAAAAAAATGTTCTTTGCCTCGATTTTATCTGATCGCTGTCAGCATTGTTGACTTCCGTTTTGATACGAAATCTTTTGATGTCAAAATATTATCTTTTGTCTTAAGGATGTAACGCTTGGATTAAAATCGTCTACTATTCAGGGCTGCAAAGACTTAAATGTTTAATGAAATTAGGTCACGGCGACATCCGTTTTTATTTAAATCGTTACAGGCATTTTTTTACATGAAAATATGTATTTATTGTACATGCATTGTATTATGTGCAGGTTTTTTTGCGGCTTCCATGAGTCGTTTACATAATTAAAACGACTTTTACGGCTTAATCTCGCCCTCCTTAATCGTCTGTGACCACAAAAAAAAGTGCGTGCGTACAAAGTACACATGTCAGAAGTGAAACTTTTTTGGCAAACTAATTTATAAGTCTTGCTTATATTTATACAAATCTAAAACTTTAGATTTCCGAGACTTAGAGGAAGGGAAAAAGGAAGATATGTTCCCGCCAAAAGTCTGTCAAATGTCAATCTCAAACCTCAGTGTTGACAGTTACATTATGTTTAGATTTCTAAATTGTAAATGAGTAATATTTTGCCAATTGAATTGACTAATTTAATTTCATGCTATTTGATTAATGTTCCAAATTCTTTCATTTCATTTCAATTCCTACTAACATTTTTCAAAAAAAAATTATAAAATATTAGGCTGTATGGTATGATACATCTGCCTTTCCAGTTGGAAAAATACAACAACTACTACTACTGACATTTGACAAGTACTTAATTTCAATAGTAGTTTGACGTCACTTTCGTTGCATACCTGCGTGACGTTCTGTAAAAATTTTACCCTCACGCGCCTAAAAAAGTTTCACTTCAAAAATTGTAAAGTACTCGAAGCGCCAGAGATAATTGACAATAATAAAAGCGAGATTAAGCCGTAACAGTAGTTTTAATAATATCTCCATAAGATTTATTTTATATTGCAAAGCGTCGTGTTTTTGTCGGTTCACGATCTTTGGACTTACGATATAATAAGAGCTACACTTTGTGAGTCCGCACGGGTAGGTACCACCGCCCCGCCTATTTCTGCCGTGAAGCAGTAATGCGTTTCGGCTTAAAGGATGGGGCAGCCGTTGTAACTATACTGAGACCTTAGAACTTCTATCTCAAGGTGTGTGGCGCATTTACGTTGTAGATGTCTATGGGTTCCAGTAACCACTTAACACCAGGTGGGCTGTGAGCTCGTCCACAAATCAAGGCAATAAAAAATATATATGAAAATACGTAACTTGGGTAATTAAAACAGTTTCATAAGAATTGTAATCAGAACAAAGGACTTTCTAAGGTTCGTAAATCAAGTTTTTTTTAAATTCATATTTTTTTTATATTAGGTTCCTCTTTAAATCATCATGACCTGACTGACGTTACGGAATGTAGTTTGAGAGTCAGGAATCGGAAAGTATATTCTTACACACAAACTTTACTACATTTTTCAAATTAGTGCACAGAATAAAGGCGTAATGTAAGTCCCATCTCCGACCGGGGTCAGAACCCGGTCAGAGTAGGGGGGTTCCCACGGTCAACACTGCAACCAGACTCGCGGCGCCACCTGAAGACTCCCGACCATCGAGGCGATCCTCGAAGATGACGACGCCGGTCTTCACGGTACAGCGGCCTGTCAGGCTGCCCGGGCGATGCCACTGGTGTTCTAGAATACCCGGCCGAGTCAAAACCAGCCTCCCGGATGAGATACACAGTAAACCGGGTTACTATTCCATACACGCGACGACAACGACGACGACAACACGGACCGCAGCCGAACTCATCGTCCCATAGTCCTGATGAAAGCGTGCTAGAGTGACGGTAGCGTGCGACGCAGCCTAGACCCTCTCAGGTCGCCTTGTTACCATACCCCGGGAAAAGACTGCCTCTTTACCGGAGCTGGAGGAACGCCTCCTCCGATCCTCGGCTTGACAGTGACAACGGTCGGCCGAGAGGGAAGAATAGCTCTCCTTTCGCGTTCCACCGCCTCCTTCTGCGTTACGGTGGACTCGCAGAAGTCAAGCAACGTTTGCCAGATACAACAAAACGTCGACTCAACGTACAAAATTGACTCACAAAGCAATGCATAAGTGATTTTCGTTTTTCGAATTGATCCAATCCGGATTCGAACCATTTCCTTCTTAGCGGGATAAGTCGACAATAAATTTTAATCGAGCATTACGTTCGTTATTCTCATCTATCAAGTGAGGCTTTTGTGCCCGCCACCGTCACGTATAAGATTACTAAACGCAAAATAAAGGCATTCTGTCGTTGCCAACTTAAAAGGGAAAGTATGTCAGCTTATGAATATTAATATTTGGATTGTACCCAATAATGGAATTGTGAAACGGATATTTGCACAGCGATACCATTTTCGGGATAACTTTTATGTTTATCTTAAACCACCTCACGGCTTTATTTAATTTGATAAGTCGATATATTATGTTTTCTTTTTTAATTACTGTTAAGATCATGTAACCAATTATTTGATTGGTGTTACGCGGTTTAACTGGAATTTATAGAGACGACAGTTCGAATTCTGTGTCGACGTCTGGTAGCTTCTCAAAAGGCAGTTTGGCGTTCTATTAGCAACGGTAAATACTGACTAAAAACTGGGTCGTATCTTTGTTTGCCAATGAAAATTCGATAGAACGGACACGTTTAAGTTTAGCTCTTTTAACATACTGAAGAAATCAGGAGGTTAAGGCTTTTGAAAAGCACGAATGGATATGAGATTCTATCAAAACAGAGTCTCTAGCTAACTCGACAAAAAACCGCCCCTAATGACGATAGCTGTGAATATTCACCCAAAAATTCAAAGATCCACCTTAGGCTGTACTTAAAGTCTCATAGAGATTGCGATCGTTTTGTGGCCTCGTGTGTACACTGGCAGGTCGCCAAAGCTTTAGAACGCCGATACACTGATCTACAGAACCGTACCATGCCTTTATATCAAGGACGGATTTTTCCGTTCATTATTTTGACCTAGTTGAGATCATTTTCAAGGCTATAGAAACCTGACATTCTGTTTAGTTACAAGGCAATGGCTTCGAAGGCGATATTACTATATTTGTGAATAAGAATATATTGTGAACGATTTGCTTGCATTGTTGGATGCGCAGAAAGAAACGATGAAGAAAGGTGGTCATGACCCTGAACTTTGAGTAACTTTAAAATGTCACTTATTTTATTTACTTAGATGAGCATTCGCAGAAATCGTCACAATATAAAGCGGCTACAGTCTGTAGATACGACGATGCTACAGTTGCTGGCTTTGGGATATTATCTCCAAGTCTCAACTGCAGGAAAGACAGTCGCTTAACTGGCGATAGGGCCTCTTGTGAGTCCGCAAGGGTAGGTACCACCACCCCGCCTATTTCTGCTATGAAGCAGTAATGCGTTTCGGCTTGAAGGGCGGGGCAGCCGTTGTAACTATACTGAGACTTTAGAACTTATATCTCAGGGTGGGTGGCGCATTTACGTTGTGGATGTCTATGGGCTCCGGTAACCATTTAACACCAGGTGGGCTGTGAGCTCGTCCATCTATCTAAGCAATTCAAAAAAACCATACCGGGAACTGGTTAAAAAAAACTTACTATCGTTTATAGTTTGATTGAAATGGTATAACTATATGCTTGTTTGAATGTTCGGAACAAAGAGCAAAAAAGCTGCTCATCTCGCAATGTTGGCTCGATGTGGGAATCGAATCCGCGACCCTCAGCGCCACAGACAAGGGCGCTAACTGCTACACCATGAAGTCAGTCTTAATTATCTCAACAAAGCGTCATCCTAATTGCCTGTTTAACTTGATCATGTCTAGATCGTACACGAGTGAGCTTCCAATTCTATTAAGTCAGTCCTGAAGATTAAGCTTCATTCACATACAAACATGTCACTATTTCAATAAAACAGTTTAAGCTTTGTTCTTTAAAAGCTGTTTTAAAAATGAAACCATACTGTATACTGTGTTCAAGGTTTTTGTTTATCTTTCTAGTCGAGGTTAAGTTACGTCGAGTCGAAGATGTCACTGCTTGGAACCATTTAGAACTGTCGTCAGGATTGCAAGCTATAATTTATGAACTGCTTCTATTTCCCAGGTATACCATTTGTATTGCTGATAAACTGTTGTACAAGTATTCGCTGTGTTTTTATTGTCCTCGAAGACAAACGAGCGTACTACCCACTTATGACGTCATCTATTTCTGATGCACAACAAAGCTGTGGCCTCCTGGTGCGTCTATTGAAGGACATTTTTAAATTAGGGTGAATGAGCTCACGGCTTATCTAGTGTCCGTGTTGAGACACGTATTTCTAATGTCAGTATTTTACAGTAGAATGGTTGCCCCTCCATTCAAACTGAAACGCATTGCTGCTCTGATAGCCACTTAACACCAGATGGACCGTGAAAGAAAAAGCAAATAAGGAGTACATTCTGGCGTATCATCATCATCATTATTTCAGCCTATCGCCGTCCACTGCTGAACATAGGCCTCTCCAATAGATTTCCAGTGCGACCGGTCCATTGCCACCTGCATCCAACGAGACCCAGCGCTTTTTACTAGGTCGTCGGTCCATCTAACGTCCGTCTGGTGTAGTGGTAAGTGACATGGTCACTACACTAGGGAGTCGCGGGTTCGAATCCCGCCAAGGGAAGATATTTGTATGATAAATATAAATGTATTTTCCGGGGTTATGGATGTATATTAAATATATGTATGTGTATAATAAAAATCTTACATTTATTTCCGTTATCTGGTACCTGTAACACAAGTTCTTTACGAACTTATCACGGGACCAGTTAACGTGGCGTGATTGTTAGTAAAATATTTATTTATATTTATATTTATTTATATTTATCTAGTAGGTGGCCGTCCCACACTGCGTATGACTCTCGTATATTTCTCCAATAAGACATCTGTCTCTGTAACCCTGCCGCGTTAACATACATCACGTGAATTAATCAGTAGCTACACGTGTCGTGGTAATTGACACGAACATTATAACGCGACAATGACTTAAAGGAATTAATGCGAATTTACGCTTCGCTCGCAGCAATTTCGGTTTGAACAGAATTTAGTTAAAACTATTTTGACAAGTGACCTAGATTGTTCGGTACTGGGTGAATTGTGATTATTTTTTCCCTTATCTATAGGCTGGTAGCCTAAGAGGCTATTCAAGCTACGCCCGGACAGTTAGGTGAGCTCACGGGCTCAACCTGAGAGAGTTTGCTAACACTAGCTAGCCCTAGCAAGAACAGTGCTTAGCCGAGTCTACCATCGGATCGGAGTCGGAATGAGAAGATCCGGCGAGAAGCTTAAATTGTGAATCAGCATAGGTAGATACTAAAATCTTATTTAAATCTGTCGTGATCCGTCTCTTAGATAACTCTTTGTTCGAACATTGGATTAGCAATGAGACGCTTTGTTATAACTTAAATACTGGTTTTAGGGCATCTTGTGAGCCCGCACGGGTAAGGTTTACCGGTCTGCTTATTCTCTGCGAAGCAGTCATGCCTTCCGGTTTGAAGGGTGGGGCAGCCGTTCACGATTTGGAGTTCGATCTCATCCCTCACGCTTGATGACTAAGCTATATATTAAAACAATGACTTATAAGCCTGTTTTTTTTTTAATTTATGTTGAAGTGGCTAACGCATCTGATTATTTTTTTTGCTTAGATTTGTGGACGAGCTCACAGCTCACCTGGTGTTACGTGGTTACTAGAGCCCATAGACATCTACAACGTAAATGCCGCCACCCACCTCGAGACATGAGTTCTAAGGTCTCACTTTTAACAGTACAACGACTGCCCCACCCTTCAAACCGAAACGCATTACTGCTTCACGGCAGAAATAAGCAGGGTAGTGGTACCTACCCGTGCGGACTCACAAGACATCCTATCACCAGTATATAAAAAAATTTGAATGGTTTTAAATTCTGTGACTGTGTTAATGACATGAGAAACGTACAGTGAATAAGAAGAGCTTAAGGCAGTAATATATTATTTGGGTGAGTCAAGAATATCGGACTTGGGCTCAATGAAGTCCCACACATTTAAAGCAGATAGATATTTTGAGTAACTCAAAATCTAAGCAATTTTTTGGTTCACAAATAGAACGAGCTCATGGTCTACCTAGCATTAAGTGGCTACCGTGAGTCGTGAAGTCGGCATTTCAATTGCAGTATTGAACAGCTCTTAAAGCAGTCACTTAAAATCAAATAACACTTAAAACCAATTCAGAAGATATTTTATTCCGACAACAATATCGACTAGGGTACCAGGGCTACAGAGTTCAAAGGAGGTCACTTGTGACACTAATCTTTTCAGATTTCAGCATGCATTATTCAAATGTTCATAGTTCTTTAAATAATCCTATTTCTATTTTTAAAAATGTTAATGTTTCTTTCTTTCTTTGTGTGATTGAAAGGATAGACATGTACCAGGATGTCAGAGGTCAAAAGAGGTTACGTGCTTACGTAAATATAGAACGTGTATTGATATGTTGTGTTATTTAGGTAATCCCAAAGCAACTGACGCTACCGAAGCATGTACGCTTAATACGATTTGTTGAATTATTATCAACACTTTACACAATAGGGTGTTTACGGTTTTGTGTTCGTTGGGATTTTTTGAAGTGAAAACTTCTTTAGAATCGTTGTGATTTCAAACCGGATGCAACGGAAAAAACGACAGGTAAGAGACACAAATACAAAAATGTGTAGGATGAAGCCAGCAAAGAATGAGACAGAAATATACATACTATTTAATACAGCGCCATCTGTGAGATTTTTTAATACTAACGTGTGTATGAAAGCTCTTGTAGTGAATTTTAATTTAGGATTATACGTGAAATTAAAATATCAATTCACAGAGGGCGCTACCTTACAATTATTTACTAATGACAAAATTTTACATATACTTAAGACGTTTAGGATAATTGTATTTTAATTTTGGAAGGTTTCACTTCTACCACGTGTGAATTGCACACATTTTGTTTTTTTTAAGGATCACCTAATAAATATCGCAGGTGAAGTACGTGAGATAATGCGCGAAACATAACAATTGCTATATAGTTTGTATTTTATTTGGTTTTTGCAAAGTCTTAGACATAATTTTAACCTCGCGTTTATAGTTTTTATTTCACTATTTCTCCATGTCTGTGTGCTTAGTGAGAGTTTTTTAACGTTCTCGATAGCGTAAAAGTTTTATATTTGTATGCAGTTGGAACAGCGCCCCTAGCGGCAAACGTAGGTAAACTTTCCGACTCCATACAAATTTGAGTTGACTTTTACGCTATCGAAAACGTTAAAAACTCGCACTAAGCTCACTGATACAATCGCCCGGGCCACGAAAACCGTAAAGTAACCGAAAACTCGCAATTGTATTGTAAAATTATTTTATGATGAACATGTTATATTTATGTAAATATATAGATATAAACATTTTACTATGTTTCCCAAATTGAAAAATAACTTATCCCTTTTGTAACGATTTCAATTCGGACACTATGTCTGCGCAAAAATCGTAAATGTGATTTTTAAGACATATAAAGTAGACATTTAAAGATTTGGTATCGCAGAATTTCTTACTACCGCACTGAGTGCCTAGTAATATTTAGACTTTTTTTTTTTCCACAGGAGAAAATCGCCGGATCCCCACCCGCGCGGCAGGTGGGGTATGTGGGAGTTGAACCTCACTAAAAACTCCTGCCGCTCACAACCGGCGCCCTACCTCGGACCGGGCCGGAGCCCAGTCGGGGCTATTAAAACGGCGGGACAGGGTTGACGCAGAGCACATTACATCCATCCCACCGTCCCACGGACGCCGGACCGGCGGCCGCCAGCGACACGACCACCGGTTCCCTCATTCAGCGGGCCGAGAGCCCGCTTTGATGGCGCCGCGTTACACCTTCCCCCAGAGCGGTCGGGGGAACGCGGTCTACCATCATCCGGCTTCCTACTGCGGGTGAGCGTGCAAAGCACACCACCCCACGTCTGGGTCTCACGCCACCCCCGCACAAAACGGGCGGGACCCCTAGCTCTTAGGGGGCCAGGTCACGGATACGACCCCGGTCCCGACCCCCTGCTCGGCGGCGGCGGGTTTCTGCGTAGTGAAGAGTAATATTTAGACTAGAATATAATAAATTAAAAATATTATTACAAATGTGAAGTCCATACCGTCGTATCAAATTTATATTTTAATGAATAAAACAAACACTTAGAGCATCTTGAATGTGAAAAGATGTAGTGCTGAAGGAAAAAAATGGAATGCAATGTTGCTGACGAGGATGTCGAAGACGGAGGAGTAGAATAAGGAAAGCTGACCCCACCACCATGTGGGATAAATAGCTAGGAAAAGAGAGAGAGAGAGAAAGAGAGAGTATTGAATCTACACACCTCGCCCACTTAAATAATGTCCCAAAAAATATAAATATCTTGGTCGCATTAAGGATAAATTTGAAAATTGTATTAGGCATAGATTGCAACATTACATGTCCGATTTCACTAAAATAACATATTGTTTGTGAATTCTTAATTCATTGCAAAGGTAGACTCCGTCGGATAAGGGGTCTACGTCGACGCCCTAGACACGTCCTTACGGATCCATCAGATCCAATAACCTTTGCATTAGACGCCTTCAGCTCTAACACTAGGAGCAGGCTTAGGGACCTCGGTAACCGTACTCGTCGAACTCGACAAAGAGTTCGCCGTGCAACCTAACCCATGAATCAGCTCGCTGAGTTTCTCGCCGGATCTTCTCAGCGGGTCGCGATTNTTAGGGACCTCGGTAACCGTACTCGTCGAACTCGACAAAGAGTTCGCCGTGCAACCTAACCCATGAATCAGCTCGCTGAGTTTCTCGCCGGATCTTCTCAGCGGGTCGCGATTCCGATCCGGTAGTAGATTCATTCGCGAAGCAGCTGCTCTTGAGCTGTTAGGTCTCCTTCGGAGGCGCTCGGGTAGCTGTTAGCAAATCCCTCCTGGCTGAGCCTTTGCTCGCCCACCTATCCTGGTGAAACTGTAAAGGCCTCCGGGCCATCAGTAATCCTTCAATCATAAAAAAAGGGTCTATGTCGTAAATGGAACAATTCCACACAACCAAGCCTACCGCCACATGTACAATCAGCTTAATCTCCCTTTTTTTTCAGTCTGCCGCCTTTTTTATTATTCCACGTCCCCACTACTCCTATTGCTCCCACCAACAGTGTTGCTATTCGGCAATCCGAAAATTGCCTTAAAATTAACATCATAAACTTTATTTTAATTATTTTACAACAAACCTTACATTATGTAATTTAGGCTCAGACCGCCACTATGCGGGCGATCTTGTCTATACGAATAGCCTACGTCGTGTCGTTCGCGAACTGTCTTAGTGAAAACGAACTTGTAACTTTGAACAAAGTTCAACATAACACTTCACACTCCCGCATCGTGGCTATTGCCAAATTGTATTGAAACATTTCTAGATTGTTAGTTCGATCCAAACTAGAACACGATGGTAATGGAAACTGATTGTCGGAGAAATTCTAGATAATTTTGAGGTCGCATATCGGTAATGTTAGGCGTAGTGTATTCGCGATTGAAATTATTTATCAATGCTAATTGTAGTTGGAACACTAGTTGACAATTCGTATGAAAATACAGGAAAACTATTAAACAGTGACATCTTTTTGGAAGGAAGTTCCTTATGGGACGATGCGGAGGGGTACCCTAACCGGGAAAAAACGCCCGTAACGTAAGATTTTTATTAGTAACTAGCGACCCGCCCTCGCTTCGCTTCGGAAACATTAAAACACACATGAAACCAAAAAAATAAAATAAAAAAAAATAAAAAAAAGTAGCCTATGTTCATCAGGGACAATGGCGGCTTCTAATGGAAAAAGAATTTTTCAAATCGGTCCAGTAGTTTCGGAGCCTATTCGAAACAAACAAACAAACAAATCTTTCCTCTTTATAATATTAGTATAGATTCACACAGTGTCCGACTTAACTTTGTAATAACGTACAAAAAATAACATTTTTTTATCATTCATTGACCACGACCTCAGAGCGTTCGTTTGCGCAATACACTAACTCGCAAACAACTGTGAATGAAGTGTACCACAATAAGTTCGCACGTTACCGAATGACCGTGGATTGTTGCGAAACCTCCAGTTTTATTTTCTTTATACCTCAAATAGAACTTAAAATTAATATTTTTATAATAAGGAACTTCATTCCTATCCGGTGTCCCACGACACCACACAATTTTTTTTTTCACTTTTTTTCTATTTTCATTTTAGTGTACGTATTTATATGTATAATTAATAAAATGCAATATACCTCTAGAATTGAAATGGCACCTCTAGGATTGGAGTGGCTAAATCAAAAATTCTTGTTTTTTGGTTTCAATACCTACTTTAAGCAATTTTTTTTTTATTGCCCTTGTAGGCAGATGAGCATACGGCCCACCTGATGGTGAGTGGTTACCGGCGCCCATGGACTTCAGCAATGCCAGGGGCAGAGCCAAGCCGCTGCCTACCACTTAATACTCGCCACAAGCCTCGTTTGAAGAAGGACATGTCATAGCGCTCGGGAAACACCATAAAGCTTATTTATGGTGTGCGCTTGATTTGAAAGAGACGGAAAGTGTAATTTGTCTTTTTTTAGACTAAAATATGAATTTAATTTTGAATTAAAAAAAAAGTAATTTTATAAACTGATAAAATACATGTTTTTTTTTATTTTATTGCTTTCGATATGCCGACGAGCTTACGGATCATCTGATGGGAAATGATAACCGTCGCCCATAGACATCCAAACTACATCAGTGACTCAGATGCGCTGCCTATCCTGGCCTGGATGGGCCGCCTTATGTATGTTACACCGGCTATCCTGTCCTTCAGACCGGAACACAGTATTACTGTTTTGCGGCAGAAATAGAGAGGACGGTGGTACCAACCCGGGCGGGCTTCTACACAGAACCCTACCACCAGTAAAGTATGTTTAGTATTAGTTAAGTATGTTTAGAAGTCGTTCAAAGTATAAAAGTTAGTTTCTTAAAATTTTGAGTTAAGCCACTTCTATTGTAAAGGTTCGGTATGTTGATATGATTAAATAACCCAAAGAGGCTAGCTTGATGTCATAAAAGCGGCGACGAATATTATTGTTCATAACTTCTATATATGGAAAATTATCTTGAAAATGTCGTCGAGATTTAGGCATTAGTCAAACATCTTTTTTTCTATATATAGCTCCTACCGCCAATAGAATTTGCAATAAAAACACCCGTGCCCACGTTACGACATCACAGTATCATAATCAGCGCAGAAACAAAAATATTTAGATAAATTCGCTTTGAAACAGTTAAATCTAACGAGCTAGTATGGCGTAAACGCAAAAAAGTCGATATGCGCCAATTTCAGAATGAATAAAACAACTTTAAACATCTAAAAATAAAGATTATTTTACGTCTCGCTGCTAGTCATGTAAACGACCTTTCTGTCTCAAAGAATAATTACATTATTCAGTTTTTTTTTTCTTTTTATCTTGAATCTAAACTGCTTGTTATATTAATGATAATTTCTTAATGTTTTATTCACGAATGACATTGTATGATCTATGTGATAAAGTAACAATGTTTTTAAATTTTGCATTAGAAAAAAAGGCATCTAAAACATTTATTTCAGTGATCAGTGTTTTTTGTTTCTCTAGGCGAGTGAACGTGAACACCGCCCACCTGATATTAAGTGATTATAGTACACATCACAACGTGAACGCCTCAATCAAACTTAAGACTAGAGTTGCACAGTGGCAAATCCCCATTCTTCAAATTGAGAACGAGCGACTGCTTAGTAGTAACCTTACGCAAGAACCTGCGACACTGCCACTAACATTAAAAAAATAAACGGAAAAATATTACCTTAACTTACTGTACTCTTCGTATTGTTACGAGATTCCCTTTTGCCTTGCAGTGAATACATTACGTAAATATTTTGATAGCCTACATCGAGCAATGAGACCCACAAACAAATCAACCTTGATATGATTATCAAACATTTTCGACACTTTTAGGCGTTGGAAAAGAATCAGTAGTTAAACCTATTATTGTACAGCTTGCAAGTGAATTAACTCTGAAAAATCTAAATTAATATTAATAATATATTAATAAAAAATATATTATAATCATATTATATTATAATGAATTATTATTATTAATATTATAATGAATATATTAAGAATTAAAAATACTTTTACGGTTTAAACGACACGATTTTTTTTTGTAATCGGTAGTAAAACCGATACTTTTAATGAGCATTAATTAAAAAACTTAAGTGGCAGTTTTTATATTATATATTTTTCTTAGTGTTAATAATAATTTAAGTTAATTTATTTTATTATAATAAGATTTATTTACTACGACTCAATTTCCAAGTGTAAAGATTACTATTAATATTTACTAGGTAGCTTTTATGTAAATATTAATATTTAAAGATAACTATTAATATTTACATAAAAAGCTATAAATCAAAATTTTAATGGAGAATACGGACTCACACGCTCAAACACAATTGGTTTGCATAATCAACACGAACAACCCGTTTGCACAACTAAAACCCTTTAAGCAATAAAACATATTTATTGTCATAGATATTGTCACAGACGTGGATCAGTTTTATTGGCGTATGAAAGCAGATCGTCTGATAAATGTATCTCATAGTTTATAACATTCATTGTCAGTCTTCAGTTTATGGTACCACCGGGTATGCGCTCCCTTGGAAAATACAATCACATTATTTATATTTCCTACCTAAGCTGATAGCCTTGAGAGGCTATTTCAGCGTAACCTTAACTAGTAGGTGAGCTCACGGAGCTCAAACCGGAGTGATGCTAACACTGGCCCTAGCAAGAGCAGTGCTTCGCAGAAACTACCACCGGATCGGAAACGCGACCCACTGAGAAGATCCGGCGAGAAACTCAGCGGGCTGTGTGTATGGGATAATTCGCTCGTCGAGCCCTTCGTCATGAGCGACGGGTTCGACGAGGACTGTGACCGGTGCTTGTGGTACCTAAAAGCACCGTTAATGGAACGGGAGGAACCGTAATAACGTGTTTTGGGCATAAAGTATAACTTAGTAATCCACTTAAGCTTCCGGCTTTGGAATGAGCTCTCCTTCACGGTGTTTCCCGAGCGCTATGACATGCCCTTCTTCAAATGAGGCTTGTGGAGAGTAGTTAACGGTAGGCAGCGGCTTGGCTCTGCCTCTGGCATTGCTGAAGTCCATGTGCGACGGCTACCACTCACCATCAGGTGGACCGTCTGCTCGTCTGCTTACCAGGGCAATATAAAAAAAAAACAAGGATCTTGTTAGAATTATTTTTCTATAACATAAACCAACTGAATCGCGCTAAGAAAGAAAAAAAGAAATCATTTATTCGCTAAGCATAGTAAAAATGAGTTATTAAATAAGATAAAAGCAGCGTGTATGCGTTGTCATTATTTGACATGCGAATTTTAGTGCAGTGCAAGATAATTATTACGATAACGACATTTTCAAGATAAGTTTGCATGTTTACAAGTTTCAAACTATAACATTCTCATATCCAACCAAGTCGACGGGGCAACGCAAGGTCACCATCGCCTGAGAGATGTCTTGTCGGATCCCCCGCATCCACTCTCGGTGCTTTTAGGGTCTTCAAGCACCTGTCACCGTCCTCGTCGAGCGATCCCTTACGACGAAGAGTTTGAAGAGCAAACTTACCCATAGACACACGTTGACTTTTCCTCTGGGTTGCCATTCCCATTCGGTTCTATAATACATATAATAAATTTCCTGGTGGTAGGACCTTTTGTGAGTCCGCGCTTGTAGGTAACACCACCCTGCATGTTTCTGCCGCGAAGCAGCAATGCGTTTCGGCTTGAAGGGTGGGGCCGCTGTTGTAACTATACTGAGACCTTAGAACTCATATCTCAAGGAAGGTGGCGGCATTTACGTTGTAGATGTCTATAGGCTCCGGTAACCACTTAATACCAGGGATGTGAGATCTTCCATACATCTACGCAAAAAAAAAAAAATTAAAAAAAAATCTGCGAAGCACTGCCCTTTCTAGGACTAGTGTTAGCAAACTCTCTCAGGTTGAGCCCGTGAGCTCACCCACCGGTCTGTAACTACAATAGCCCCATGGGCTACCAACGAATTTCCAGTGAAAAAACAACATTCGAACCCCGTCCTTACTGGTCGAGCCTTTCATATATCAACGTATTGATCATAAATTTCATCATACCTCACTCCTCATGTATAAATAAAAGACAGGCTTGTAAAATGAACATTCGCGCTTATTCTAATTTTATTATAATTTAATTACAATATACCATGCGCGGACTAAAAGTCAGGAGAACGGAAGAGACTTTTGCCATGAGAAAATCTTAAAATTAGCTAATTTAGGATTTAGGTAGGAGTTAGGTTGCTATTACGATTTTACAATAAAATTCTAATGTACATATTTCGATTGAACACCTCAATTCACATGAAATTTTACAATAGCAGCTCTGACCTGTGTGCACAATATATTCACAAGAGATCCAAGGTAAAGGTTTTTCTTCACGTGTGTACATATTATTTAGATACAACGTCTAAACCGTAAACTTGTTTATTTAACAAAGCAAATGTTTATTCATGACGGAACCATAAAGGTTTCCGCTAGATTGGTTTGGTTGGTTTAGGCCACTGACTTTACTACGGAAACGATAGACGCTTGCATCGTATTTCATATTACTGCCCAGATAGGGTTTAGTGGTAAACAGAGGTCTTAGAGATAGTACGGGTTTCTAATCACTATGAGCTTTTCTTATTTTCCTCCACCTTATCCCACTAGGTGGGGTCGGCACAGCTAATTTTTCTCTTCCATTCTCTTCTATCAGCCGTCATCTCAACACTCACCCCTCTCTCTCTCTCATATCGTCATTCACACACTCCATCCATGTCTTCTTCGGTCGACCTCTTCCCCCTCTACCGTGCACTACCATTTCCATACATATCCTGGTCACATGCATCTTCTCTCTACGCATCACATGTCCATACCACGCTAACCGTCCGCTCTTTAATTAGTTGATTACTTTCACACCTCCTCTCTAATTACTATAAGCATTATAAATATTAGCTAAGATACTTTGATAAATTCAATTAGAAGCAAATACAATTTGGTATGTTGTGATTATGATTTTTTTTTTATTTGCTACGGCGAGTGAAGGGGTTCTCTGCCCACCCAGTGTTAAATGTTTTTCTGAAAAATGCGGTCTAAGTCTGAGTTTTTGCAGTACAACGTCTGCCCCCCCCCCCCCTCAAACTGTGTTACTGCTTCACGGCAGAAATAGGCAGGCTCATTACACGCCTTGCCACTTCTTATTCCGAAAATTAAAAAAAAAGCGACTTTGATTTTTATTACGCGATATAGCTCTTTCATTGTGTGTCTGAATCATCCGAGAACAAGTGTCAATTAGGCATGCCAAGTGTCAATAGCATAGGGCCACGACATATTCATCTGATTTTACGGTTTCATTTACCTAATGTCGTTTCTTCCCTGTGATAATGTACAAAACATTGTTCTTATAAGACTCGTGTCTGCCCCAAACTTCGAACTGCGGTACAATTGCATCACCCAGCGCAATCACACTGGGAATCTGTTTCTTTTGTTAGTTAAAAAGATCAGCAAATATTGTTTTATTTTTGGGTAGGCCTCCCCCAAATCGCCATAAGTCCGGGTCGTGGCATTTCCTCTTCCACGTAGAGCCTGCGACGGACTTTATGTCGACTACACACCCATAGATAATAGACATAAATTAGTTATAGATAAGCAACTCAAGCACTCAACAAAAATGTTTACGGGCGTCGGCCGCTAGATGGCTTCGCTTCGATTAGTTTCTCAATGCTCCTGTAGGCAGTAACATATTACCTATATTTTATTTTTAATGAAGAATGTTGTAAATTTTTAGAAACCACAAATGCAATGCAAACAAAATGTAATCAATTGGTTTTATATTTATATTTATTGTGTTTAGCTATACCATAGTTAAATGCCTTAACTTTAACAACATATAAGTTTAGGGGCCTCTGCTACAAGATGTCGCTAGTTTCCATATAGAAAAATATTTGTCTTAAAGTATCGCAGTTTCAGGGTCCTGTACCCACCTCTGGAACGGTCGTCCTTTTAATCTTTTCCCCTCTCGAGGATACCACACGGTTACTAATTTAGTCCGTTTTTCTGTTTTGCTTCTTATTAGATGACCTATCAATTACGACTTTATTTTTTTAATTGTGTATCCGTTATCTTTTTTTTTATATGTCTGAACAAGCTCACAGCCCACCTAGTGTTAAATGGTTACTGGAGCCCATAGACATCTACAACGTAAATGCGCCACCCACCTTCCCGGTCCTACCCTTCAGACCGAAACGCATTACTGCTTCACGGCAGAAATAGGCAGGATCGTGGTACCTACCCGCGCGGACTCACAAGAAGTCCTACCCTACCACCATTAATTACGCAAATTATAATTTTGCGGATTTGATTTTTATTACAAAATGTTTATCCTTCACTGTGGAAATCAATCGTGAACATTTGTCGAGTACGTATTTCATTAGAAAAATTGGTACCCGCCTGGGATTCGAACATTTGTGTATCGCTCAACACGAATGCACCGGACGTCTTATCCTTTAGGCCACGACGACACATCTTTGTTTTCATAGGGATGTCTTTTAATTTTATCCTTCCTTTTAGCATTTAATATGCTTCTCTCCATACTATGTTAGCATGTTTGTAATTTTTTGAAATACATCTAAGTTAACAGTCGTGACTTGAACATAAATTGAAAAACGTTGTTGCCCCCAGAAAAATATCCAAAGCAAATATGAAGTAGGAATCGATCCTCAATCTATCATGCCCGTTTGACTGTGCACACTCGAGAATGCATTATTCAATGATGTCTTTGCCCTGTGAAGTGACCCGTAGGGTTAGCACTCGCTAGCCGACGCAATAGCTTATGACGTCATTCAGTAGCCTTTTTTATTATTTCGTACGACTTTGACGATTCACGTTCGAACTGCTATGTTAGTGTAGAGAAATTTTAGAAAAATAAAAATCAGGCATTTGCCGGCGAGAGTTTTATATTTTCAATTGAAATTGCTGTATTTGAAATATAGATTTTTTTAAATAATATAAGCATATTTTTTTTAAATTGCCTTTGTAGACAGACGAGCATACCATCTGATCGTAAGTGGTTACCGTCGCTCATGGACGTCAGCAATGCCAGGGGCAGAGCCAAGCCGCTGCCTATCTATTTAACGGTCGTTACTAAACGGAAGCTTATTAATAAATCCAGATTAGGTTTAGTCAAATCGAATGCATTCATCATAATGTCCAGGCTAAAACTGGCGATACCGTAAGTCTAGATTGTCGGAGCGAGTCATTTAGGTCAAGTGGTAGACAGTTTTAAGTGCTCCTAGCCAAAATCATCAGTCTACTCGTCATGAATATTTAAAAAATCTAATATTAAAAAAAAAAAATTACATGTGTGCAATTCACACGTGGTAGAAGTGAAACCTTCCAAAATTAAAATACAATTATCCTAAACATCTTAAGTATATGTAAAATTTTGTCATTAGTAAATAATTGTAAGGTAGCGCCCTCTGTGAATTGATATTTTAATTTCACGTATAATCCTAAATTAAAATTCACTACAAGAGCTTTCATACACACGTTACTATTAAAAAATTTCACAGATGGCGCTGTATTAAATAATATGTATATTTCTGTCTCATTCTTTGCTAGCTTCATCCTACACATTTTTGTATTTGTGTCTCTTACCTGTCGTTTTTTCCGTTGCATCCGGTTTGAAATCACAACGATTCTAAAGAAGTTTTCACTTAAAAAAATAATAATCTAATATTTAAAAAAAAAAAAGACATGCCCGCTGAGTTTCTTGCCAATTCTTCTCAGGACGGGGGCTAATTCTTGTGAATTGGCGGTAGTTTTTTTTTTTTTTTTGACGTTCAACAAGTATGTACTTTCATTTATGTTGAATAAAACTTTTTTTTTGATTTGATTTGATCAAGACGCTAGCGACAGAAATATCGAGATTTTTTTTATTTTATTGCTTAGATGGATGGACGAGCTCACAGCCCACCTGGTGTTAAGTGTTTACTGGAGGCCATAGACATCTACAACGTAAATGCGGCACCCATCTTGAGATATAAGTTTTAAGGTCTCAAGTATAGTTATAACGGTTGCCCTACCCTTCAAACCGAAACGCATTACTGCTTCACGGCAGAAATAGGCAGGGTGGTGGTACCTCGGTGGGGCGATGTACCGCTTCCCCGTCGAGCGCGGTGTTCCGCAGGGGTCTGTCCTGGGCCCCCTGCTGTGGAACATCGGCTACGACTGGGTCCTACGGGGCGTCGTACGGGGTCCCCTCCCCGGGCTGAGCGTAATTTGTTACGCCGACGACACGTTGGTCGTGGCCCCGGGGAGGGACTACCGGGAGTCTGCCCGTCTGGCGTGCGCAGGCGTGGCACACCTCCCGGTGACCGAGCGGCTCCAGCCTCGGCAGCTGCGGGAGATAGTTTCCGCGCTTTTCCCGCCGGCAGCGGGGGGGGACTTTGAGCCCCCCCAGATGGACGCCACGTGGGGCACACCTCCACGTCGCCCCAGCGTTCACGCTGCCGAGGAGCCCCCTCCCCCTATCACGGGGGCGGAGATCCATGCGGCCGTGTCCAAAATGAGAGCGAAGGACACGGCCCCCGGCCCTGACGGCGTTCACGGCCGGGTCTGGAGCTTGGCCTTCGAGGCCCTAGGGGACCGGCTCGGGGGGCTTTTCGAAGCGTGCCTCGAGTCGGGACGGTTCCCGTCGAAATGGAAGACGGGCAGACTGGTCCTTCTGCGGAAGGACGGGCGCCCCGCGGACTCACCCGCGGGCTATCGCCCCATCGTGTTGCTGGACGAAGCGGGCAAGATGCTCGAGAGGATCGTCGCGGCCCGCATCGTCCGGCACCTGACCGAGACGGGTCCCGATCTTTCGGCGGAGCAATACGGCTTCAGAGAGGGCCGCTCGACTATCGACGCAATTCTGNGAGACGGCCGACGTTTCAGAGCCTTCGATTCGCCTCGAAGGCTCCGTCGGCTGGGCGTCCTTGGGGTGAGCCGCGCCGTCTGGTTGTAGTGTTGACCGCGGTAGCCCCCCTACCTCATCCGGGTTCTGACCTCGGAGGGGATCGGACGTCGGGTGTAAGAGTGCAGGGGAGTCGTTTAGTGGGTGGGTCCTAAAATCCTTGGCCCGCGGTCTGCTCACAACACCATGCAGACCGTTGAGTCTCACATACCCCGCGTGCCCCTTTTGCGCGGGGACCTCGTAGGAGGTTCGGCCCACTACCCGAAAAAAAAAAAAAAAAAGGGTGGTGTTACCTACCCGCGCGGACTCACAAGAGGTCCTACCACCAGTATAGATTACAGACTAAACAATTTTTCAGACAAAGCCGTCTCCATACTTAACAATTTCGTCATCAAGCAAATATCATTCATACACTCATAGATTAGATGACCTACTGACCAAATAATGTTAAATGAGTAACGCTGTACGGCGTCATATCTGATAATACGGACATGGAGCCGCTACTGACAGGGATATTGTTCATAGGGTGGCTAATTAAATGAATTGATGATAAGCCAAAGTATTTGCGTGTTCATCGCTTTTTGTTCTAATAAAAACTCTAACCACAATTAGCCAATTAACAATAATTAATTTGAACATTTATTTGTTTTTGCTTAGATGGGTGCTCACAGCCCACTCGGTGTTAAATGGTTACTGGAGCCCACATACATCTACAACGTAAATGCCGCCAACCACCTTGAGATATGAGTTCTAAGGTCTCAGTATAGTTACAATAGCTGCCACACCCTTCAAACTGAAACGCATTACTGCTTCACGGTAGAAATAGGCGGGGTAGTGGTACTTACCCATGCGGACTCACAATACAACAACACCACCAGTGAAATGAATTATGTGCAGAAATAAGGATCAGAAAGAAATGTTATGTTAGACAAAGTGTATAATTGGGAAAACACGTCATAGTTCGTTAAACAGCGGCTTGGCTTTGCCCTTGGTATTTCTGAGGTCCATGGGCAACAGAAATCACTCACCATCAGGTGGATCATATGCTCGTCTGCATACAAACGCAATAAACAAAAATAGGGGAAAGGTATAGAACTTCATCAATCCTTAGAAAACCTTTCTTTTTTCCTACCAATGCTGATAGCCTTGAGAGGCTATTTCAACTTCACCCTAACGTGTAGGTGAGCTCACGGGGCTCAAGCTGGAGTGATACTAACACTGACCCTAGCAAGAGCAGTGCTTCGCAGAATCTACCACCGGATCGGAAACGCGACCCACTGAGAAGATCCGGCGAGAAACTCAGTGGGCTCTGTCAATGTTATATCTGTGTAGTTTGGAAATGCTCGTGGATAGCAAGGAACAGACAAAAGACTGCCTATCGCACAAGATCTCTTTCAAACCTCGTTCGAAGAAGGACATGTAATGCTCAGAAAGATACTTTACACGAAATTAGGCGGGAAACGACAACAGTAAGAGGCTGGTGTAAGCCGATCAGGGAATTTACTCGGTAGACCGACCCAAATGTTCACAACTTGTATACAATAATATGCAAATTGGTCTCAAAAATATCGTTAGCGCGATTCGGGTATCCTCCTTCTCCTTCGGTCGACCGCTCATTGCTGAGCATCATGATGCGCCCGCCTGTGACCTTTTTTTGTAATTTGTAGCCACTTATGTCGGTCAGTGGCACAGTGAAGTGTGTGGCTCAGTCTCATGTCCAGATACTCGGACACTTGGTCACGCCATCTTTTTCGGCTCCGACCTCTGGACCGTCTTCCATCCACTTTACCCGTCACCATATATTCGGGTATAGTATATATTATTAAATATCTTCTGGAATGTGACAGCTAAAGTATGAATTCTAGAACCATACGGTATGTAGCAAAAATGATGTCAGGAAACGCATTGTGCGATGCGCATTGTCTAAGTGTTGTCTCTTCTGCTGTGCTCTCTTCGCTAGGCTTATCGGTTTTAATAACTCGACATTGGGTTATAAAGTATTTATAATTGGTCTCAACAATTGACTCAGGTTACTACGCGCAACCGCACCATACTAGGAACCCCATTCCACGGAGCCCTTCATGCGGGCAATAATCGAAATAACTGGAAAGGCACAAAAAAATATCCTATCTAAATATGATAGGGTGAATAGGGTCACGACCCTATGCGAAACAGCATGCCTATTTTCTCGATTATGGTTGGAACCGAAAATTTTAAAACAAGGCCATTTTGATACCCAGCGCTGATGAAAAACGCAAAATGACAGTTTCGGTGCATTTTTTAATAAAACACAAATCCTTATCGTGAACTCATAATTGCGGTAATATGCGAGCAAGTAAAACCGGTCCATAAGCGACATCGATAAGCAAAAGGAAATTGTTATTGCGAGCACTTTCAATGTCTTCACAAGTAGTCCTGCAGTTGTATTGCGTTCTGCTGTCAATTATGTGTTTTGTTCTTTTATTATCGCAGAGTTTAATTTTGCTTGTCCCTACTTTGTGGGTTGATAACGCGTAAAATCCACCAATCTTATATCTAGCTTCTGTAAAGTAAAAATAACAGGATTGTATGCCGAAAACATACCTGCATATACCTAGTCAGGTCATAAATTCTGTCACATGTTTAATGTAAAATAATGGAAACAAGTTTATTAATTATGTAACCATTCATATACCAAAATGAACTTAACAAAACATAGATTCTTATGACACTAAAGTTTATTCAAAATGACCTCCGTGATTTTGAAAACAGGCCTTCAATCTGCGCGGCCAGTCGTCTATCGCAGCACGAACGAGGTCCATGTCAATATCGGCGGCTGCCTTAATCAAGGATGTCTTGAGTGACTCCAAATTGGGATGAGGCTTTGAGCACGCCTTTTCCTCCAAGTGTTGCCATATCTTGTAATCTAACGGATTCAAATCTGGACTGGAGGAGGGCCAGTCTTCGTGCCGGATGAAGTCGATTTCACGCGCCGCCAGCCAGTCTTGTGTGCTCTTCGCTCTATGAGCTGGCGCCGAATCTTGTTGGAATACCCAGTGCCTGTTATTGAACATGGTATGAGAAACAGGTTCCACAAGGTTCGTCAGGACTGTATTTTGATACACAACTGCATTCGTTTTTACACCTTTCTCACAAAAATGTACCTCTGTTAAGCCCCAATAAGAAACTCCCAACCATACCATGAGCGAGGATGGAAAATGACCTCGTTGGACACGCGGAATACGGTTGCTCGCTTCTTCACTACTGTGTGCGTACACCTTATCATTTTGTTTGTTGTAGCTCTCTTCTACGGTAAAAATTTTTTCATCCGAAAAAAGAATTTCCCGATATTTTTTTCCCGCGTACCGCTTCAACAAAGCGCGGCATCTCTTCAGTCTCAGGTCCATTAGACGAGCATTCAAACGATGTCCTGTTTTTCTTCGATATGCCCGAAGCCCTAAGTCTTCATTTAACACCCTTTTCACCGTGGTTCTGCTTAACCCCATCTGAAGGGCCAACAGTTTCTGCTTACGTTTGGGATTTCTTTGAATTCGCGCCTTCACAGCTTTTATCACTGCTGGAGTCCTAACAGACCGAGGGCGACCACTTCTTGACCTGTCATCTACACTAGAGTCTTCATTGTATCGTTTGATGGTACGATAAACGAATCTTTTGGTTATATTCAAATTTTTCAGTATGTTAAAAATTTGAATTGGCGCGTAACCGCAACGATGCAACGCAATAACTGCAACACGGTCTTCTTTAAGCGTCCACTCCATATTTAAAAATGAGTAAAATTGAGAAAAGTTTTTACTGTGTGACAATACTTATGACCTGACTAGATATATGCCTACGAGAATTAAATGATTATATTATGTCGGACACGGTCATTAGTTTGGTAGCTAAACGAAACGCAGCACGATTCCCGAGAGATGGCAGCACGATCACGGTATCGTCGGAACTCGGCTAACCTCGTGCTACGACAGAGCCTAGCCGATGGAGGCGCGTAGATGCCATCACACTTACCAACCAGCCTTCTTGAAGAGCGGTGCCTCCGTCTTAAGAACTGTCATTCGTTTTCGTTTGCTAACGTCAAGAGAAGATTTCTAAATTTTTCTAAGATAACAAACGTGATTGGTGTACTCAATATCTCTCTTAGCTCGATCACCCATTCGCCCCTACGATTTCTGATGATGATGTTAATAATTGTGGTTTCTCCGACATATAGCTGTTTACTTAGAATAGTTCACAGCGAAAATGGCCGAGAAAGGGGCGTTGAATATAAATCGCCTTCAATCCCGGCGATCCGGGGACTAATTAAATCATTAAAACTTTTATAATAAAAATGAAATACAGGCTGAACTGCTAAAGACATTATTTAGACGAAAGTTTATCACATAATTATTTGTAGTCTAGAAAACCATCAGTTGGATCACCGAGCAAGAAAGCTCGAAATAAAATCAGTTGATTAGCACAAAAAATAGCTTTTATCGTCGACTTTACTCGCCTTGATGTCGAAATATACTTTTGGATACCGTAAACAACACGTATGCAAAATTTTATGACGATCGCTTCATTGGTTGATACGTGAAATCGTAGGTAACAAACAAACTGGCAATCACAGCATTGATACATGGCTAACGGAATTTAGAGAAAGAGAGAAAGAGAGAGAGAGAAAGAGAGAGAGAGAGAGAGAGAGAGAGAATATACCTTATTGCACACTAAAATACAATCAACAGTAAAAACAGTCAACAAGCAGATACATTTGTACAATAGCCTGTCTTATCGCTAAAAGCGATCTCTCATAGACAGCCGGTGTAATTTACAGAAACTATGGAAAAGATAAAGATAAGATGTTGCGGTATACTATTAACAACACAATATTAAAGAAAAAATATATAGACAATAATTAGATATATACCGTTGACATTTAATTTGAAATAACTAAATGATGATTCACGAAACCATTATTTACCACATTATAAATGAAAATAAATAAATAAACATAATTTCTCTTTAGTGACAGACAACAGAGAGACAGATTTCTGTAAATCGAGACTTCATTTTATTCTCTAACTAGCGACTCGCCCTCGCTTCGCTTCGGAAACTGTAATTTATTATTAATTTCTCCACTATTTAATGGATGTTATTATACGTATAAACCTTCCTCTTCAATCGTTCTATCTATTTAAAAAAACCGCATCAAAATCCGTTGCGTAGTTTTAAAGATTTAAGCATACATAGGGACAGACAGATATAAGGACAGAGAAAGCGACTTTGTTTTATACTATGTAGTGATTACTTGTCTTTGTTTTCGCGAACGATTATGTTACTCCATGTCTAACATTGATTGTTGATCTTCGAAGCCGCGAAATAAGAGACTATTGAAGCCAACGCGACCCCAATAACGTTGTATACCGGAAAAATTTACTTCTATTTATGGGCGGAAAATAAGAACCGGGTTTGTTTGTCAAGTTTTTCCTTGTACAAAAAAAAAGGAAGATAAAAAGGACATTTCATGCAACTTAGTTCCACAATGGCGATTGTGATTTTTTTTTAGTATTTCGACGACAATAACTCATGAGCTACACTGTGTCCGGTCAATAAAATCCAAAAGTTTCGAAGAGTAATAAACAATCAGTGGACAGTATAAATAAGAGTGAAGGCAACATAATGAAAGCCAGGAGTTCTTTCTTGGAGAGACCGGAAAAGATTTTATTGAGAACATTTAATGTCGATTGGTTTTTATATTATTGGTAAACTCCAAAATAAGTCGCGTTACTTTGTAAGCAATAAATTAAATGTTTGATGAAAAAAAATACATATTCATTTTTAAATAAATAAATAATTTGTAACAAATTTTTTTGTTGCTTAGATGGGTGGATGAGCTCACAGCCCACTTGGCGTTAAGTGGTTACCGGACCCCTTAGACATCTAAAACGTAAATGCCGCTACCCACCTTGAGATATAAGTTCTAAGGTCTCGTAAGTAATGCGTTTCGGTTTGAAGGACGGGGCAGCCGTTGTAACTATACTGAGACCTTAGAACTTATATCTCAAGGTGGGTGGCGCATTTACGTTGTAGATGTCCTATGGGCTCCAGTAATCACTTAACACCAGGTGGGCTGTGAGCTCGTCCATCCATCTAAGCAATAAAAAAAACCCCCAAATTAGTCGCGTTCGTTTTTAAATAATAAATTAAATGTTTTACACAAAAAGAATATACATATTCATTTTTAAAACAATAATTTTTTTTTAAGAATTGTGTGATTCGTGATAAAAATTGAGAGGTTTTATCCAAATTCCGTGACATTTTTGCATATGTGCATAAGAACCCACCAAGGTGAAGGAATAAATTCCTGTGTTAAAAATCCAATCAGTAATCAGTTTAGATATAATTAATATAAATGATCGAATGATAGAAGAGATAGAGACATAGAGAGATAGAGACATGCCCATAGGATAAAAAAACAATAATTTTAAAATATATTGGTGATCCTTGAACTTCGATAATGCTAAAATAACTATTGGATCAAGAGAATAACGAAAACTTTTCATCCGTTCAAGAACATTGCAAATTAATGCCAAGAAGTTTATTTACGGTTTTTGTTTTAACTACAACGTCTATTGTTTGTTTATAAAATATTGTTTTAATAAGCGAATATCGAAATGGTTTCTTTGTAATTACAGTAAGTTTTCCGACGAGTTGAATGTTTAATAATTGTGAAACTTGTTTATTTAAAAAAATCCTTTCAATCAAATGTTTAACCCCGTTTTCTTGGAATAAAATAATATTTTCTTGGAATAGAATAAAATAATTAGAAGTCGTCGTGGCCTAACGGATAAGACGTCCGGTGCATTCGTGTTGAGCGATGTACCGGTGTTCGAATCCCGCAGGCGGGTACCAATTTTTCTAATGAAATACGTACTCAACAAATGTTCACGATTGATTTCCACGGTGAGGGAATAACATCGTGTAATAAAAATGAAACCCGCAAAATTATAATTTGTGTAATTACTGGTGGTAGGACCTCTTGTGAGTCCGCACGGGTAGGTACCACCGCCCTGCCTATTTCTGCCGTGAAGCAGTAATGCGTTTCGGTTTGAAGGGTGGGGCAGCCATTGTAAATAACTATAATTGAGACCTTAGAACTTATATCTCAAGATGGGTGGCGCATTTACGGTGTAGATGTCTATGGGCTCCAGTAACCACTCAACACCAGGTGGGCTGTGAGCTCGCCCACTCATCTAAGCAATAAAAAAAAAATTATTCGTATTCTCTTCGGTATTCGCGATTTGTAGACACAATTAAAATTATTTTTACGGTTTGTGGCGGGTAGCCATCATACAACGCAAGATAATTGACAGATGCCTGAATCTCGCTTACGACATTTTCAAGATAAAGCGCATATATACAAGTTCAAGACAAGACGACTAAAGGTTTAATTTTGCATTTATTATTTCATTAATTTTTTCCGCAATTTTGGAAAACTTTACAATTTTCGTGGTCGCAAACGATACGAATGTTATTCGTCGTTTCAATATTGTGCTAAAATTGTTTCTGATACGTTTACGATGATGGTACGTTTATTATAGAAAATAGCGAGATTAAGCCGTAAAAGAAGTATAATTAGGGTGGCCATAAATACTATTACAAAGGAAAAAAAACTCTATTGCAAATAACGTTTATTACTTTTACAGTGATTTAGTTTAATACATAAATATAAAACAAATTAAAGTATAAAAGGCTTATTCGAAGTGGTGAAGTCTTTTAAACGTAGAAGCACGCACTCTTTGCATGGGAAAAATTTTCACTGACTCCAAATTATTATGGCGTTTAGAGCAAGCTGTACTCTCTAAAACTGACCATAAATCCAGCAGATTAAGATCGGGACTAGACGACGGCCAGTCTTCAGCTCTGATGAAGTCCGAAACGTTCGTTTTCAACCAAGACTGCGTAGACCGAGCTTTATGACCTGGCGCCGAGTCTTGCTGGAAGGACCATTCTTGATTATTGAACATGGTATTGTTAAGGGGCTTCACTACCTTCTCAAAAATGGTATCTTGATATACTTGTGCCGATGCTTTGATACCTTTTTCACAAAAGTATGGCTCAGTCACTCCTTCATAATACCCCACCAAACCATCACTGAAGTCGGATAGTGCCCATGTTGCACTCTGTCGACTAATTGGGAAGCTTCCTTAGAGCTTTGAGCATAAATACGGTCATTTTGTTTGTTAAAATGTTGCTCAATTGTAAAAATTTTCTCATCCGTAAACAAAAATTTTCTATGACCTCTCTTTGCGTACCGCTTCAGTAGTTGTTTCGATTTTATCACCTTATTCTCTTTTAAATTATCAGTTAAGAAATAACCAGTACGTCTCTTATAGGCTGCAAGTTCTAAGTCATCTTTTAAAATACGCGACATGGTTCTGCCCGCGATTTCGTCCGCGTGGAATCGTTACTTTGGCCTAACGCTAAATTTTACCTTCATTTACGTAGAAAGTGAAAATATTTTTGGATAATAGAATGTTAAGAAGCTATTTAAACCCCTATTTTTAAACATTCTTTATTGCTGCTCCAGTTGTATTGGTATGGCCGTGATGTTATATAGCCTATAGCCTCACTCAATAAATGGGCTACCACAATCCGTACGATTGGCAGTGAAAATTTTTCCCATGGAAAGAGTGCGTGCTTCTATTGATAACTGGCCTCAACGTTTAAAGAACTGTATTGCAGCCAATGGAGACCACTTCGAATAAGCTTTTTATACTTTAAATTGTTTTATATTTATGTATTAAACTAACACACCGTAAAAGTAATAAATATTATTTGCAATAGAAATTTTTGTTTTTCCTTTGTCTCAGTATTTATGGCAAGACTAGGTAGAAGTATAGATAAGTATAGATTTTAGTATTACACGTTATTGTTGGATTTCTTGCACACGAGACGATACTAGCAACTGAACTGGCACAACGTCTATCATATCTTAATGCGTGAATACTTCAGGTTAGATAAAGGCATTATGGCAGATCGGGTTCAGAACAAGTGGCATCAGAAATAGCGGTTTGGCCGTTGTTTCGATAACACACTGCTTATGTGAAATATTTAGTAATCGAATACACTAATCGTCGTGGCCTAAAGCCTTGTTCGGACTAGGCGAGTATTTTAGTCGAGTACCGAGTAATTTAGTAGCTAAATGTGTCTGAGCACCAAAAATTTAGTCGAGTAGTTTAGTAAATAATTTAGTCAAGTCAATCCATTTTGTTCTATTTTTTCGGGCGTGTAGCGAGTAGTTTAGCCACTAAATTACTCGGTACTCGACTAAAATACTCGCCTAGTGCGAACAAGGCTTAAGGGATGAGACGTCCGGTGCATTCGTGTTGAGCGATATACCGGTGTTCGAATCCCAGGCGGGTACCAATTTTGAAGTGAAAACTTCTTTAGAATCGTTGTGATTTCAAACCGGATGCAACGGAAAAAACGACAGGTAAGAGACACAAATACAAAAATGTGTAGGATGAAGCCAGCAAAGAATGAGACAGAAATATACATACTATTTAATACAGCGCCATCTGTGAGATTTTTTAATACTAACGTGTGTATGAAAGCTCTTGTAGTGAATTTTAATTTAGGATTATACGTGAAATTAAAATATCAATTCACAGAGGGCGCTACCTTACAATTATTTACTAATGACAAAATTTTACATATACTTAAGACGTTTAGGATAATTGTATTTTAATTTTGGAAGGTTTCACTTCTACCACGTGTGAATTGCACACATTTTTTTTTAAATGAAATACGTACTTAGTAAATGTTCACGATTGACTTTCACGGTGAAGGAATAACATCGTGTAATAAAAATCAAACCCGCAAAATTATAATTTGCATAATTACTTGTGGTAGGACCTTTTGTGAGTCCGCACGGGTGGGTACCACCGCCCTGCCTATTTCTGCCGTCAAGCAGTAATGCGTTTCGGTTTGAAGGGTGGGGTAGCCGTTGTAACTATACTGAGACCTTGGAACTTATATCTGAACTTATATCTTATAGAATTTAGATCTTAAATATTTAGTGAAATCTCGTCCCCCTCCTTGCATCGTGTTCCTCAGTGCTGAAGGTCGTGACCTTTACGGGACATTTTTGCTTGGACTATGTTCCTCAATTCATTCCTTTTTTTTATTGCTTAGATGGGTGGACGAGCTCACAGCCTACCAAGTGTTAGGTGGTTACTGGAGCCCATAGACATCTACACCGTAAATGCGCCACCCACCTTCAGATATAAGTTCTAAGATCTCAAGTATAGTTACAACGGCTGCCCCGCCCTTCAAACCGAAAGGCATTACTGCTTCATGGCAGAAATAGGCAGGGCAGTGGTACCATGCGAACTCAAGAGATCCTACCACCAGTAATAAATATATCCGTCAAGTAGGCCGGTGAACTTCATCTATATATGAACTTCAACAGACAAACTGTCTCTAAATCACGTACAATAAATCACGTAGCGCTTTCGAGAAATAAAACTGTCAGAAATATTACGGAACAAACTCTGGGAGACCCCAAGATCCCGTGGGAGACCCGAGACCAAAATAATTCGTTCCTGAACCAAAATTTTATGAAACAACTTAAATTCTGTTTATTCTGTCCTCAGATTTATTCGAAAATGAGCTTTTATTATTTAGAGATAACTTCATTTGATATTTACGGAAGTTTTTTTTTTGTTTTAGCAAACTGTTTGAACTTCGAAAATGAAAGCGATTGTTCTAGTTTTTTGTTTGTTATATGGGAAACGTAGCTGACGACTCAGAACAGTGTCCATTTCCTCTTCTCGCATTAAAACTGTATAATCTCTAAACTTACTAATCTTACAGCAGAGTGTTTTAAAGGTTTAACATGTGATATTTTTAATATTAATCATCTTTGTAACGTTTATTTTTTACCAGTTACATTATATCTGTCTTTTAAAGTAAGATAAAATTATGTAGTAATTTTGTTAACAGTAGTTAAAAAATAGGTAAAATATAACAACAACACAAATGACAGTTGTAAACAGGTAAACAAAAATGACAGTTGACAGTATTTATGTTTTTTTTTTGGAGTTTATGGCCTGGTATCTAGACCTTTAAGCCACAGTATTTATGAGAAAAATACTGGTGTTACCAACTGATTCGATTCCGCATATTAACTCAGTTTCGAATATTTTTGGAAATTGTACACTTTTAATGCGAAAAGACGATTTCTGTTTGATTTCGTTTTGAGCATTTACAACACAACAATCACTAGTGCTAAGTCCACACAATACGCCCGTTTTATTTTCTTTCGTCCTTTGTAACTATCTCGTCTCGTCCTCGTCTATTTATACAAATAGCATTATTACATGTAATGATGTTTTGCAGCAAGCGAATCGTGCCTTAATATGAAAACTTTTTATCGCCAATAACATGAAACGGTTGTTTGTCTTTTTGTACTTAAATATATTTTCACGTACAATGGTCTTGTTGAAAATAAAACAATTTTTATCTACAATATCCCCTTCGGTTTTCATGAGTCTTAGTGTTGGAGTTTGAATATAAATGTAATGGCAGGCAACACTTGACACATGATTACAGATTTCGAATATTAGAATTATTTTAAATGTATAAAAAACAGATGATTGTATTCTCGTAAGAAAAAGTCAGCACTTTTCATCTAGACACGGTCAAAGAAACATGTAAGAGTTTTATAAAAAATATAAAGTAAATAAGTTTATATTGGTGTAACAGTGTTCAAACTATCTGCAATATAATTATAATGAAGTAGTGTGTTTTTAAATAGCCCCTCATCACCTACAGAACCCAGTCCCCTCAAATATAACCGTCCAACACTTAGACATAATTAAAATAATTTTCACGGTTCTAGTTTTTTATTTATTTATTTCGTTTTGTTATTGGCGGACTTTTGGAATATTTTACAGTTTTTGTGGTCGCGGACTACTAAAGCGTCACTCGTTTTCGACATTTGAATATCGTGTATGACATTTAAAAACGCGAGAGCTAAACCGTAAAAATCATTTGAAAACGTGCTCTAAATATTGCTTAATAACAACAATATTGCTTAATGTATTTTAGTTATTAGTTCGCGGCTCGCTAACAATCTATGGGAGTGACTTTGCCACAAGAATACTCAATAGCCTGAAACGGCTGATGGTGGCAGGGAAAGTGGAGGTGAATTAGCCGGAGGGGTCACGGCCCAATTTATTGGACCGATCAGATTTCCAACCAACTGCATATATTCACCAAGTGGCAGAACGCATCCAATGCCGGTATATTGATCTTTAATTGTTACTTTTTTCCTTCCTATTCGTGGTAGCGTAAGGGACTATTCCGGCTACGCGTGGACGGTTAGGTGAAATCACGGGCTCAACTTGAGAAAACTTGCTAACACTAGCCCTAGCAAGAGTAGTGCTTAGCTGAATCTACCACCGGATCGGGGTCGCGACCCATTGAGAAGATCCGGCGAGAAAATCAATGGGCTGGGTCTATGGGTTAGTTCGGTTGTACTCTCCATAAAACGCGACGAATTGTAGATTTATGTTGGTGACAACGTAAATGCGGCCGTACACCTTGAGACATAGCGTTGAGGTTACCAATGGCTTGTAAAATGGTTTGTCTCCAACCAGAGACTCTGCCGGACATATAACTACTAACCGTCACAAATAGGGTTGCCACCCATGCTTTATAATAAAGTATTGTACGTTTTTAAGATAATTGTACTCTATACTTTATGTGAATAACAAAGTACACGAAAATACTTTATTTCGCATGATTCGGTTACTTTGGGATTTTAAAAAGTTTAGTCATATGTATTTTTTCGTTAAGCGAAATACATCGATTGCTGAATCAATGTTGCCACCCGTCAACGCTACATCGCCTAAGCACTCGTTTTTTAACAAACATTTCTGAACGCAACTTAACCTCAAATGTCAACAATGTCAGTGTCATTAATTGTCACAATTTCTTGTTTAATTTGTTCAATTAATATATATTATGTATTTAAACATAATAATCTATTTACATCACTGAAGTAATGATTTACATAAAAATGAATTGCTGTTCGTTAGTCTCGCTAAAACTCGAGAACGGCTGGACCGATTTGGCTAATTTTGGTCTTGAATTATTTGTGGAAGTCTAGAGAAGGTTTAAAATGTAGATAAATATGAAAATGCTCGGAATTCAATAAAAATAATTATTTTGTTTTTCCTTTGATGTGTCCCCCGTCGGATGGATTCCTTTTGTTTGTTTTAAGTTTATTTTATACAAAAGTTTAGGTCTTCTATTTATCGATTGAGGCACTACGAAGTCTGCCGGGTCAGCTAGTATGTAATAAAAATTAATTGTACTTTATTTTAATACGATGTACTTTTTTTTCCTACCTATAATAAATAACCTATAATAACTTTATCTGCAAAAAAAAGGTGGCAGCGCTAGTCACAAATCCTCTCAGCCATTGATTTAAACTCTCAGCACTTTCGAATGTCATGTTCATTTTGCATGGAATATTAAGTTTGTCTGACTTCTCAATCAGCGACACTTAAACTCCAGAATTTAATGGTATTATTGACGATGATTAACGGAAGACACATTATGATTACGAGAAAGTCAGTGGGCTGTGTCTACGGGTTAGCTCACTCGTCGAACGAACGACAAATTCGACAAGGACTCGACATTCGCAGTGGTTAAAGAACCTAAAAACACCTAGAGCAGATCCTGGGAATCCGACCGGACTGGTGGTAGGACCTCTTGGGAGTCCGCACGGGTTGGCACCACCACCCCGCCTATTTCCGCCGTGAAGCAGTAATGCATTTCGGTTCGAAGGGTGGGGTAGCCGTTGTAACTATACTGAGATCTTAGAACTTATATCTCGAGGTGGGTGGCGCATTTACGTTGTAGATGTCTATGGGCTCCAGTAACCACTTAACACCAGGTGGCCTGTGAGCTCGTCCATCCATCTAAGCAAAAAAATAATAATAATAAAAAATTCTACGAGTGACGACGGCTTTGAATTTGCAATGCCAAGATCGAATATGGTTGTTACTGAGTCACGACCCTCAACAGTAAGGGAACGATTCAGAAGACATAGATTCGCATTGGTAGGCAGCGGCTTGGCTCTGCCCCTGGCATTGCTGAAGTCCATGAGCGACGGTAACCACTCACCGTCAGGTGGGCCGTATGCTCGTCTGCCTATAAGGACAATAAAAAAAAAAAAAAATCGCGCTCATCACTTTGAGAGAAGCGTTCTTGAAAGCTTCAAAAGCGTTTTCGCATGTCAAGATTGTCACGGTCGCTCAGAACAGCTCTTTGTATATAGCACGAATTTCTTTCGCGCAGTTGAAATAACAGCCCGCCCTTACTATAATGATATGAGGTTTAGACTCTGAACTAGGTCGTCTGTATGCAAACGAACAGTTTCAATAAAACGTATTGTTGAGAGCGCCGAAAATGAAGGCAAGGCTTCGTACAATAATACATGCTTTGTCCATTACATTAATGATTGTTTCCGCGGAACAAGAAAATAACAACAAATCGGTAAATCAACGTCTTTATTACGTATTTATAAAGAAGTATCATACGAAAACTTTCTGAATAAGTAGATTATTACTACAAATTACACATTTGTTTTCTTGCTACCTTATTATTACTACATTAGTGTATAAATTAGAGAGAGACAGAGAAAGAGAGTGAGAGGGATAGAGAATATAATTTATTGCACACGAAAACACAATTAACTTTTCTCATTCGCTGGTAGCCTAGGGGGCTATTTTAGCTAAGCCCTGACGGGTAGGTGAGCTCAGGGGTTCAACCTGAAGTAAATTTACTAACACTAGCCTTAGCAGGAACAGTGCTTCGCCGAATCTATCACCGGATCGGAATCGCGACCCACTGAGGAGATCCGGCGAGAAACTCAGTGGGCTGTGTTTATACGATACAATCATAGATAATATTATACATAAATTAGCTATAGATAAGCAACTCAAGCACTCCATAAAGTGTTATGGACGTCGGCCATTAGATGGCTTCGCTTCGATTAGTTTCTCATTGCTCCTGTAGATGGCAGTAACATTCTACCTATCTTAGAGATGCATTTAATGACAAATTGATAAAATTTAATCACTTTGACTAATATCAAATAAAGACTTCTATGATTATTTTTTCTGTGTTTAGTTGTACAATAATTAAATGCCTTAACTTTAAGAAAATATAAGTTTAGTGACATACGCTACAAGATGTCGCTAGTTTCCATACAAAAAAATATTTGTCTTAAAGTATCGCTGCTCTGAAACCAGCCCTGGATATAATTAACATTCAAAAACAGTCAACAACACGTATGATTGTACAATATGCGGTCTTATCGCCAAACATGAAGCGTTTTATCTAAAAAAATACTGAAATAGATACAGCAGGTAAGTCGCAGTGTACTATTAACAATATTTGGAGTGGAGTTATGTTAGTTTTTTAACATAAAATTTAGCTCGCACGAATTGCTATAGAGAATGTTTTTATATATTAACGCACGGATAGTTTTGAACAGAATCGAAAGACAAGATAAAATTGGATTAATTCATTAAGGTCAGTATTGTTACGCGCTGGAGTTCAAGATAAATAAATGTTCCACCAAAGTACAACTTCAAACTGTATTTATCACTTGGAACACACACAGAGAACACTTTAAAATTCTCAATTCGCTTCTTCCACTTCGCTTCAAGTGATCCGTTCCCTGTTTCGCTTTGAGTAGTTCCGATTATTGACTGATTGCGTGCCATCTCTGCAACGCTTTTATAGCCGATACCACATCCTTAGAATTATCGAGAATATTCCACACGAGTCGAGTATTGTGTTTCCGCTCTCTGACAATAGATGGTGTTGTACTTCTGGAGCGCACTAGATGCTACTAGATCCTTCGATATTCGTTCGACTATTCGGCGATAGATAGCGTTACTCTTACCGGCGTAACAGTATCATAATCATTCAAAAGTTGGCGCTGTATAGAGGGAAGCACCTACCCATAATGAAATCGACCGGTTTTTCTCCGAGAAATGCCCTCATTTCACATGCCCAAATAAAACATTTTGATCTACATTATATCGCCGCGTTTCTCGACCGTATTTTTGTTCCTACTTATCACATAACGATTTGGAGCGAACATTAAGACCCTTCGAACCATTTAAGACAGCGTGAGATCATAAGAAAACCTCGAGCACTTATCTCCGAAGCTGATAGATTCCAATAAGAATTATTATTGTCTTTTTTTATTGACTTGTCTTCACGCGGCCCTTTTCGCGCAGACAACAATGCGAACCGATCGTTCTGGAAAATTTATGCTTCTGCAAATGGACTACACAGATTAACCCTAACAATTTATTATCAATCCAGAAGAAAACCTTTAAAAGCCTCGGCCAATCATTCTCGGACAATGAATCGACGAAAATCGTTCGGCCAAAGTGAAATTTTCCCGAGTATTCGATTTAATCAAACCGTAAAATTCGCTTTGATGTAATGTTGCCGCGCGTCGATTCCTCACGATTAATCGAATATTCGGGTTCTTGTTTTAGAGTTTCATTAAATCATTCGAATATTTTTGGTTTTTTTTTTTAACATTAAATAAGTATCCGTAATCTGATGTTCTAAACGCTTATACTTCAAGAAATACTAATCGCATTTGTTTGTATTTGGTGAGTCAAATTCGAATCTACTTTTCCGTCTGATCCAATTTTTTTTTTTTCATTAAAAAGGATCATTATCAAACTTTAATGTATTTTCGAATATTTTTTCATTAGGTGACGCGCCTTTCGCACCAACGCAACGTGTCTATTCTGAGAGAGCTTCATATCAAAACTAGACTTTCCACTATATGCCTTCGTAGGGTGCTGGAATTCTTCGGACATATTGCTCGTAAAGAGGGTCACAATCTAGAGCGGCTGATGGTGACAGGAAAGGTAGATGGCAAACGTCCCAGAGGACGCAGTCCCACGAGATGGTCGGACCAAATACGATCTTCTCTAAACATCAACTTCCACAATGCCCTTCATGAAGCTAAGGATCGTAGCAGATGGAGCGAAACCGTACGGGAAAAACTGATGCAGCGGGGGAGTCACCACCCACAATAATGAGGAAAACGACGCGAAGAGGACTTTGGTATCTATACGTACTAACCATATAATAAGTCTTAAAACCACTGAGAATATTAAGAGGTAAGGTTTTTTTTTTCACATTACGCACATATTATTATGTACATCAACTTACACTCAATAATAATTAATAATGCTCAAATAACTTAATAATACCTACTTATCGGACTAAATCACCTTATAAATATTCCAAAATAGCTTTTCTATATGCTACAAGTCAGATGTCAGCATTAGAGAAATTAGTATCATACAACCCACAAGTACCTACCTATTTAAGTACGTATAATAATATAAGTATGCACGTCAATCTTTGGTGCCCATAACACAGGGAATCCTAAATTGAGGCAGGATCACCGTGCGTAATTTGTTCCCAGCTATTAATAATTTATGATGTGAAAAATCTATAGCCCCACGTAAAACCGATTTAGGGCGTGGCGACGCATGCCGTGGCGACGCGTCGCCATGCGCAATCGATTGTGCGATTCTCTCCCACTCGATCCGGCGTTAAGCCATCTCTCTCGCTACACTGAGCTCGGATACCTATTGTGTATACTCCGTAGTGTATACAGTGTTGTTTACTACAGTACTCGTACACATAACCTGTGTTTTACTTGAAAACAAATTATTTTTTCGTGATATTTTATTTTATCATTATGACATATTTAGTTCCTATCACAATCTGTTCTTTTCTGCATATTACTTTTACAAAATAATGTCGATGTTTCACATCTGCCAGGCGTCCCGTGACGGCTCACTTTTTTTTTAAATTAAAATTAGTAAAAATTGTTCCAAGATTACAGTTCACTTTTTTTATTAGGTAACACTGCGTACAAGGTAATCGCGCCTAAATCATTGAATCCCCACATTCCGTTCAGGTAATGAACTTATCCGTATAGAACTGACTGAATTATTATAACGCTACGGTTTATTGTAAGGCATTTGCATGTTTTCTCTTACGTTGGCGGAATACGCAAAAGGGTCAATTCTGTCTTTAGTACAAATAATAATTATAAATATTTATATCAGTAAAAACCGTACATTTTGTTAGTATTTATTTATTTATTGCTTAGATGGGTGGACGAGCTCACAGCCCACCTGGTGTTATGTGGTTACTGGAGCCCATAGACATCTACAACGTAAATGCGCCACCCACCTCGAGATATAAGTTCTAAGGTCTCAGTATAGTTACAACGGCTACCCCAACCCTTCGAACCGAAACGCATTAGTGCTTCACGGCGGAAATAGGCGGGGTGGTGATACCTAGTGCGGACTCCCGAGAGGTCCTACCACCAGTGATTACACAAATTATAATTTTGCGGGTTAGGTTTTTATTACACGATGTTATTCCTTCACCGTGGAAGTCAATCGTGAACATTTGTTGAGTACGTATTTCATTAGAAAAATTGGTACCCGCCTGCGGGATTCGAACATCGGTGCATCGCCACATACGAATGCGCCGGACGTCTTATCCTTTAAGCCACGACGACTTCTAGATTATTAGGTAGACTTCGCTATCACAATTCACTTATTACGCCATCACTTTGCTTCCAATAGAACTGTCTTCGTGTGCTCTATGTCACGAAGGCAATGTTCTTGTACGAAACTTCCAAATGCTTTTAATGTTTTTTTTTTAAATAAGCTCAAAACAGCTTTTGGCTAAGCTTGCTCTATGTGTACATTCCCATTTCGTTAGAAATGTTTCCTACACTTTTTTAATTATCCCTTCAAACCGAAATGCATTACTGCTTCACAGTAGCGTGTAGTACTCTCACTAAGACACAGTACCGCCATTTCGAAGATTAATATAGAAGCGGTAATAATATAGGCAAGTGCTTGGCCGAGCCCTTGAACTTTGCTTACGTGAGATATAGCTCAAACAAGAAAAAAATAATTGAATAATATAAAAAAAGGACAAGCCCACTGAGTTCGTTTCTCCGGGTCTTTTGGGAATCGGTGACAGAGTAGACATTTAATATTTTGACATTCAACAAGTACGCTAAAAAAGTCTGTGTTAGATAAAATAAGTTTCATCTCGGTTCAGCCCAAAAAAAAATTTACAAATCTACGCGGTCATTAGCTAAAAACATAAAATTTTGTAAATTAACAATTATAAAATATAATTTTTACACAGACCAAACTAATTGATTTCTGTTAGTTTGTCTGACTAGGGCTTTCATCTTCACGATAAGAGGATTCTGCGTAGACGTTTGATAAACGTCAACCGTCTTGTCTATTAAAGTAAGGATGTTTTTTGGAACGAAGATCCTTATGGGACGATGCGGAGGGGTACCCTAACCGGGAAAAACGTCCGTCACTTAAGATTTTTATTAGTAATGCACACAGTGCACGACTTAACTTTGTAATAACGTACAATAAATAAAATATTTTTTTATCATTCATTGACCACGATCTCAGAGCGTTCGTTTGCGCAATACACTAACTTTTACGCAAACAACCGTGAATGAAGTGTACCACAATAAGTTCGCACGTTACCGAGTGGCCGTGGGTTGTTGCGAAACCTCCAGTTTTATTGTCTTTATACTTAGAATAGAACTTAAAATAATGATTTTTATAATAAAGAATTTCATTCCGATCCGGTGTCCCACGACACCACACATCTTTTTTTTATCTACTTCACTGGCCTCAAAGCACCATAAGTGGAGTTTGTTATTTAACAAGCATCTTAAATGTTCTTGTCAAATCATAATATGAAATTGTTGGCACCACTGTCCACGGCACGTTGACAAATTTCAGTCGAAATAAACCGATCAGTGTGCTTGATCCGAGTTTTTAACGTTCTCGACAGCGTAAAAGTTAACTCAAATTTGTATGGAGTTGGAACGTTTGCCTACGTAGGTTTCACCGGACTGTTCCAACTTCATACAGACTAGTGGTCCCCGCAGTAGTCGAAATTCGACTATAATTGGTGGTAGGACCTCTTGTGAGTCCGCACGGGTAGGTACCACCGCCCTGCCTATTTCTGCCGTGAAGCAGTAATGCGTTTCGGTCTGAAGGGTAGGGCAGCCGTTGTAACTATACTGAGATCTTAGAACTTATATCAAGGTGGGTGGCGCATTTACGTTGTAGATGTCTATGGGCTCCAGTAACCACTTAACACCAGGTGGGCTGTGAGCTCGTCCGTCCATCTAAGCAATAAAAAAAAATATTTAATTGAAAATCAAAGTTTGACTACTATTATGGTTCTATTGTCAAACACTATTATACTTCTATAATAACACAGATATTAATATATTCTATATAATACCGACATTATAGATAAATAATATTAAAGACAAAAAACATTAATCTATTCTCAATTTGACCACAGACTTTAAAGAATAACAAAAGTTTCACAATTGACAATACGCAAAGAGTATATTTATACGTATGTGTTGTTTCAAATACATGGTAGTGTGTGTAATGTTTTCTTTATTGATTTAATGTATTTTTAATGCATAAATTAAAAAAAATAGTAACCTTCTGCACTTTTTCTCTATGTTCTCTATAAATGTGGAAAATTTCATACTCCTCCGTCCGCGCCATTTTCGTAAAAAGGGCTACAAAGTTTTTGCTTCACGTATTAATGTATAGATTTGACTTAACTTTTACGATATCGAAAACGTTAAAAAACTCTCACTAAGCATACAGATAACCGGTCAATAAAACACAAGTATCCCTTACGTGTGTATTCTCGTAGTCGAACAGATAATAGAGATGAAGAGATTAGCGACGATCCAGCATTCAATTGTCTAAATTTGTGTTCCCTGCAAACGGTAGGTGTTGCTCAACCGTACGGTACTGTGACCATGCAGTTTCAATTTTATGGGACAAGTCCTTGTTTTTTTTCACTAAATGTAAGTACGATTTGCTGGAGCTGATCACTCTTTTTTTTATTTCTTACATGTGTGGACGAGCTCAGCCCACCTGGTGTTAAGTGGTTACTGGAGCCCATAGACATCTACAACGTAAATGCGCCGCACACCTTGAGATATAAGTTCTAAAGTCTCAGTAGAGTTACGACGGCTGCCCCACCCTTCAAACCGAAACGCATTACTGCTTCACGGCAGAAACAGGCAGAGTGGTGGTACCTATCCGTGCGGACTCACAAGAAGTCCTACCACCAGTAAAGTAGGTACGATTTGCTGGAGCTGATCACGCGCGCCACCTACCATATGTTGGTGGCACTATTTTGCCATACTTCAGGGACGAAGTGCTTAAAAAAGCAGTACCTAGTTCCACAAATGGACAAGCGGCTTACGGTTTGGTATTATTTACGTTTAGCGTACAAATATATTATATAAAGTGAAGTTTATTTTTATTAACGGAAACTGTTTTGTGTTAACGTTTTTTTTAGATTTAAAAAAGTAAATTAAAAGGATTATTTCATTTCCGATTTTATTATGGGAGAAATTATTATAGCGTGTAATTCATTTTGAACAGATACTTTATAAAATCAATAAACTCAACTTCAATAAATAATAAATCTAAATCAATGAATGAATGAATGAATGAAATGAATATGTTAGAGGAAGTCTGAAAGTAGCACATGTGACAGAGAAGCTGAGAAGTGCACGTTTAGGATGGTATGGACATGTGATGAGACGAAATGAAAATAAGGTTGGTAAGAGAACGTTAGCTATGAATGTGGAAGGATATAGAGGAAGAGGTAGACCTAAGAAGAAATGGATGGATTGCGGGAAAGACGATATGGGTAAGAAGGGAGTAAGCGAAGAAATGGTATATGATAGAAGAGTATGGAAGGAGAAAACATGTTGCGCCGACCCCAGGTGACTGGGAGAAGGGCAGGATAATGATGATGATGATGAAATGATGACTTAATAAAATCAATACTAAAAAAGTATTTATTCAAGTATGAATTCCCAGGCGTTTCCAAAGCTTTAATTACTAATGAAATACTACTCCATTGATGTGTATACACGGCAGTCTCATTTCGGATGCGGCAAACTAATTAGGTAACTTCTTCTTAAGACAGGCATGAATAATCGAAGAAAATCAGACGCAAAAACATCAACCGCCCTCCGCGACTGACGCCACGGATTTTATTTCGTACAAAATCAAACTGAATCGTCATAAAACTAGAGTCGCCTACACAATGACCAATTTGAGGAACATAAAAAAACAGAACAATAAACACATTTTTCATTACCACTTTCGTTTGAACGTACAATAAAACTTCCAATTCAATTATTAATACTTACAGAAACGTTGTAAACATGATTGTTTTCATAGAAGCTATGCCTATTGCTTGGCTAGTGGACGCTTTATCTGTTTGTCCGTTCCGATGTCATGGTGAAGAATTGGCTACTACTTTATTATCGCCCTTATTGACAAAGTGCCTTAGAGAATAGAGATGACCCTCCATCGCCTTATTATCGCCGCACTATCTGCTACCGGAACAAAGATCACCCCTACTGTTTCGAGGTACAGCGATCACCCACAGTGCTTTTAAGTCCCAATTTTGGGCACGTATCAAAGAGATTTTATAAGGTTCCGCTTTGGTAAATAGTAACTCTGATCAGCGTTGAGTAGACATTCACGGGCTACTGTAGGAATGAAGTTACGATATTTCGAAAAATCGTAGATATATAAACTAGGACCTATGTATGTAATAACCGGTCGTAAGGCTGTTGTTAGCGTGAATATATTCTTAAGGCCTATTCTATTGAGAGTGTTGAGCAAAGATTGTCTTACTCTTCAAACTGCAATGCCTATTCCGCTACGAGAATAAGCAGCATGGTGCTGGTGAAGTTCGTTGAGCACATGCTAAATCCATACTTATTTCGAGCAATTGGTATCTTTCCTACATATTAACCTCATGGAAATCGCATCATTTCGGCGAGTACACCAGACCAGACTTACCCATTAGGCCACGACACGTCACGTCACAGAACTAAATACATTAAATTTATTTTTCGCCTATTTCCGCCGTGAAGCAGTAATGCGTTTCGGTTCGAAGGGTGGGGTAGCCGTTGTAACTATACTGAGACCTTACAACTTATATCTCGAGGTGGGTGGCGCATTTACGTTGTAGATGTCTATGGGCTCCAGTAACCACTTAGGACCAGGCGGGTTGTGAGCTCGTCCATCCATCTAAGCAATAAAAAATAAATAAATAAAATATAAAAAAAAATGCGGCCATTATACATTGTGCAAAATTACAATACGTAAATAGCATCATTATTATAGTAAAAACAATCTGAAGCGGCCGAATTGACAGTCGAGATTACAGACGTCATTTTGACACACATCCATCGCTAATAAAACACGCCGAACTATAAATGTCGGCTGAGATCAGACTGTAACTCATTAAACTGAGTTATGTTCGGACTGAAAACTAGGGATGAGGAAACATCATAATTCGGTATAACAATCTGAAATTTATGAACTGGTAAATGAAATTAATTTATGAATAGCCACAGCTGACTATGCTCCGTTGTAATCATGATTGTGAAAATGTTTGTCGCTCAAGAGGGACTTTAGAAACGTCTTTACATCGACGACTCCTACGCGATGCCGGTTCTGAGAGGGCGTACAAGGTATACCGGTTTTTAGTCTGGAACCTCAAATTCAAATTCGAAATTCAAATTCAAATTCAAAATCATTTATTTCAACCTGGATGTCAGCTTAGCACACTTGTTGAATGTCAAAATATAAATGAAAATGTTAACTCTACCACCGGTTCCAAAAAAAGTCACAGTCCTGAGAAGAACCGGTGAAACAAAGTCAGCGGGCTTTTTTTTTTGTTTTTTATAATTTTTTTTTTTTTTAAATAAGTAAAAATATTTGCAGTATACGCAAAAACAAGTCAAAAATACAATTAATTAAACGAATTCCCAGGACTTCTCACGTGATTGTCCGAGCCCACCCAGGACGGATGTGAGGGAGATAGGCGCTTCATTTAAGCCGTGATATGGGAGATGACAGCATTGCGATGACCTCGTAACAATAGTTTGTGCAATTGTTTGGAAGATCAATTTCCTCCTCCGCCATCACTCATCTGTCTGTATTGGTTTAATTACTTCACATTACTTTCTTTAATGGGTAGCTTAGGTCGAGCTCACAGTCCTCTTCGTGTATATTAGTCAACGAAACCAATAGACGTGACATTGTAAATGCCACCTTGAGCCATAAAGTTAGAGTCTCAATTGAATTGTACGACGGCTGTTGAATTTTGAAGCCGGAACTAATGTTTGCTTCCACTGCATTATGGTCCCTATCCATGCGGGCTTATTATAACTCCCTGACATTAGTATACGCTGATTGGCCATCGCAGGTAGAATGCTCAGAGAACTCGGCCGCTAATTCCCCGGTGAGTCCTTTAGACGCCTTTTACGACACCCACAGGCAGAGATGAAGTGGCGCTATTTTAGGCCTCACGACCAATTAGACTTAACTTCACAAGACAAATAACGTCTTTAGAGCGTATTCAGACTGTGAGCATAATTAGTCGAATAAAATTACGCATAATAAAATATTCAAGCAAAAATTCTCGCGAATAGCAACTCTATACGAAGAAAAAAAAGATATTACTAACATTTAGATCTCATTCTCGAAATAAGCTAAGCAATCAAACTGTAAATTTGTTTGTGTTACAATCATTTTTATCGTTTACATTTGAACACTAATAAAATAGTTGTGTACTGCAATTTTTTTGAAAGGCGAGACGTATTAAAGAAATGGCGTTTCTTTTATACGACACGGTCATTACTAAATAGATAAATGTGCTATTGTGATCAGAGGGGATGCTTTGATGAATTATGAGAGATCCCGTTATTTTGTATCTGATGATACAATGAAATCCCGTTGTGTTTCTTATGAGACTTTAATGGAACGAAGTTCCTTATGGGAGGGGTACCCTAACCGGGAAAAATCGTCCGTAACGTAAGATTTTTATTATTTATGTATAGTCTTAGTATGATGGCTATACAGTGTCTAATGTATAGTCTACGTGATGACGGTTATTATTATTATTCATATAAATAGCTGTTTCTTTGTATATTAAAATATTATTATATTTTTTTTTTATAAATCATTATGAATAAAATAAAGTTGATAACTTTGTAAAGTAGTTTATTTATTTATTTTTGTCAATAAAAAAATCATAATAAAAAATGTATACCCGAATAATTATTTTCTTTATACCTCGAATATAACTTAAAATTAATATTTTCATAATAAGGAACTTCGATCCTATCCGGTGTCCCACGACACCACACATCTTTTTTTATATTTGTACAGTAGTTTGTTTAGAGGTGTTTGGTTTTGCATTTTGATAAATTAACGAAGTAAAGAAGCAAGAAAGTTGGTTAAATTAAATAAAGTAGGTACAGAGCGGGGATTTTTCCCTCGTAATTTTTTTTATAGGACACAGACTATGTTAAAATTACAGAGTAGTTTACTTAAATCTAATAACAGGCTGATTAGCTTATTATAGATTATACACAGCACACAGACACGGCAAAGGCGTTAGTTAACACCCGTAATCTGTTTTGTGCCGTCATCGACATCTGACTTAAATTCGCCGTGTTTGGGTTCCAAGAGACTATTTCTGAGTGTTTCTCGAGCGCTATGACGTGTCTTCTTCTTCTGTGGACCACATACACGCGGAGAGCTTACAATGCCCTACGTGTTCAATATAATAATGCGTTTAGGATGATGTTGTCACTGCCGCGCTTTTGTGGTGCATCCACAATGTTTGCGACATCTCACACCGATGACTTCTTTGCAATAATGCGGAAGAGAAGTGCATCGTTATTGCGTCGAGTCCGTGACAGTGGCAACAGTCTTTTGAAAATCATATCGAGCAAGATCGAGGGACTGCTGATCAATAGCCTTTGCAGTAGGCACTTGGAAGGAGAAAAAAAAAATGTAATGGTACAAAATGTATATAATGATAGTTATGTGTTAGATTTTTTAAGTTACTAACATAGATTATAAGTAATTATTACTAACAGAATGTTAAGGTTTTAAAAAAAAAAAAAACTGAAATAAAGTATTAATAATAATAATTAAAGCGAACTATTTAAACAATCCCAAATGTCAGACACCTGTTTTTTGGCACCACTTTAGTGACTAAGGTTATTGTTCAATTTTGAGTATAATTTAATGTTTAATTAAACTATATGTGAATTTTTATCTCATAAACATTTAAATAGTATTATTAAAATGGTTTTCAGCGCGACTTTTAAGGAATTCCAGATATTTTTGGATTCTGTTGTAAGCGATATGATCATGGTCGAACTTAGACGGATTAGTCTATGCTATTGGCATTGTCTATAAACGACGGTAGTTACAAAACAGGTAATAGCTTAGTAAACTTGACTGTAGATTGCAATGGAGCTACGAAAAAGAGTTTAAAAATTAAAAAAAGAAACATCCGATTTAAAGGAGTGAATTTAATTTTTTATCTTCACGACCTTGGTTACAATTTTTAGGCTTAATAAATACAGGTAATAACACTGTCATCGGTCTTTGTAAAGTGCGCAAATTTTAAAGGTGACAGAAAATTACGTTAAAATATTACATTTAATATAAGATAACTCAAAACAAACCAAGTAATTACCATCAAAGGAGGGTAAATAAATGGTGGGTAGTTTTATGCATGATTTCTTTGTGGAGCTCGATTTCTCACTTTTATTATTTAAGATACATTTAGCTTTGGCCACAATGGAATAATATTGATTTTCGAAAGATTCTCTGACAAGCAATTCATTCTCTAATTGAAGATCAGATACCTTCACATCAATATCATCTTGGATATCAGAAAATTGTTCGAAAAGCAGTTCGATTTCTTGTATACGAACTTGCAATTCCGACTTTTGCAAATCAGTTACAGTGGAAATATCAAGTGCCTCGACAAATTTCGAGAAAAAAGTGAGCTTGCTCTTTAAAACACCTCGCCTCTTAACTAATCTTCCATCCATCTTCCATCGAATGTTGCTTCCTTTTGGTCATTTTATTGTTTTTTGGGAAACAAAGGTAAAAACTCACGATTATTTCACCGGTACGACGAACTGCACAAATTGTTCACGTTCGCAGGTAGATCGCACACCGTGTTCACATATTCGAAAACTTACTAAAAAACGTGTTAAAAATATAATCGGGAATATCCTGGATAGAAAAAAATCATAAGCACCCTAAACTTGAACGCATTATGGAGCATTTGTTTCGCTGTATCTTTATGAAGACATACGAGGGGTCGGGATTTTGTAGAGGCGTTCTTTGTATCCAACTGTCACATGTTCGGGGTCAATGTGATTGATCGTTCGATGTTTTTTGAATATTCAAATCTCGAATTACCATTTCTTCTTCTATTGTTCACATTTTTTTTCTTTCTTATATTTTCTTATCCTTTTCAGTCTTTTCTTTTCAGACTTTATCTTTTCAGAATTTTTCTAATGAAATACGTACGCATCAAATGTTCACGATTGACTTCCACGGTGAAGGAATAACATCGTGTAATAAAAATCAAACCCGCAAAATTATAATTTGCGTAATTACTGGTGGTAGGACCTCTTGTGAATCCACGCGGGTAGGTACACCACTCTGCCTATTTCTGCCATAAAGCAGTAATGCGTTGTAACCATACTTGAGACCTTAGAACTTATATCTCAAGGTGGGTGGCGCATTTACGTTGTAGATGTCTATGGGCTCCAGTAACCACTTAACACCAGGTGGGCTGTGAGCTCGTCCACCCATATGAGCAATAAAAAAAAAGACAATTAGCTTCTTGTGACGCCATTTTTGCTAAAATTAATCTTGATTTAAAGTGTGATAGTCTATATCGGCGCAAGCCTGTTATTTAGTTATCTAAGGTGGTTAGAGTTAACTGTTTCCTCAATTGTTGAATATCTGTTATTTTATTGGAAAGGGTTTTAAAAAAAGAAAAAAAAAATATTTGTTTCTAATAATTAAAATATTTGAAACTAGCAATTGAAATTATTTGGGGCAAGTGTCATCGGGAGCGCGGTTAGAATTGTACTGAGTGATCTAATCGGCAACCTAACTATCCTGAATTACGATAATATGATTATGGACCTTATGGTTATGTTTATGGATTATGCACCTTACGTTGCAATTTTTTTTTATTGCCTAGATGGGTGGACGATGTCACATCCCACCTGGTGTTAAGTAGTTACTCGAGCCCATATACATCTACAACGTAAATGCGCCACCCACCTTGAGATATGAGTTCTAAAGTCTCAAGTATAAGTTACAACGGCTGCCCCACCCTTCAAAGTTTAGTTACATTAAAAATATAAAACAAAGTATCTACGCCGTATATATATTTTCTAAGTATCCAAGAATCTAGAGTACACATTAATTCGGAATAACACGTCGCATATTTCCTCAAAAGACTGACACTACACGACTCATGCGTCGCGAAAAATCACGCAAAATGAGAAATAAAAATTATTACAAAAAAAGAAAAATTGATTAAGTAACTATTATACAAAATTAAAACAGAGTAGCGAAAAATTATCGCTTGCATATTTATATTTGGGTCGATAATCGTGCGCTGAGAGATTGAGGACGATGCTTTAGTAACGAGGGTTGTCATTTACAGAGATTTTTTTTTGCTCTAGATTCGTAATTATATTATCTGTGTATACCGAGTTCCAATAAGACATTTCATTCCGAATAACCCGCCAATTTTATGATTGAAGATTTACTGGTGGCCCGGAAGCCTTTTTAGTTTCACCAGAACAGGTGGGCAAGCAAAGGCTCAGCCAGAAGGGGCGGGATTTGCTAACAGCTGCCCGAGCGCCTCCGAGACCGAACAACTCAAGAGCAACTGCTTCGCGGTAACCACTCACCGTCAGGTGGGCCGTATGGTCGTCTGCCTACAAGGGCAATAAAAATAAAAATAAAATCGCGCTCATCACTTTGAGAGAAGCGTTCTTGAAAGCTTCAAAAGCGTTTTCGTAAGTCAAGATTGTCACGGTCGCTCAGAACAGCTCTTTGTATAGAGCACGAATTTCTTTCGCGCAGTTGAAATAACAGCCCGCCTTTGCCATAATGATATGAGGTTTAGGCTCTGAACTAGGTCGTCTGTATGCAAACGAACAGTTTCAATAAAACGTATTGTTGAGAGCGCCGAAAATGAAGGCAAGGCTTCGTACAATAATACATTCTTTGTCCATTACATTAATGATTGTTTCCGCGGAACACGAAAATAACAACAAATCGGTAAATCAACGTGTTTATTACGTATTTATAAAGAAGTATAATTCGAAAACTTTCTGAATAAGTAGATTATTACTACAAATTACACATTTGTTTTCTTGCTACCTTCTTATTACTACATTAGTGTATAAATTAGAGAGAGACAGCGAAAGAGAGAGAGAGGGAGAGAGAATATAATTTATTGCACACGAAAACAGAATTAACTTTTCTTATTCGCTGGTAGCCTAGGGGGCTATTTTAGCTAAGCCCTGACAGGTAGGTGAGCTCACGGGCTCAACCTGAAGTAAATTTACTAACACTAGCCTTAGGAGGAACAGTGCTTCGCCGAATCTACTACCGGACCGGAATCGCGACCCGCTGAGAAGATCAGGCGAGAAACTCACCGAGGTCATGCATGGGTTAGGTTAGGTTAGGTTAGGTTTAGGGCCGCCGTACCGCGGAGACTGACGTCGTTGGTCGTCGACTATCGCCTCGACGACCCGTCGGTCGGGCGTCCTCGGGGTGGCGCCGCGTGTCTGGTTGTAGTGTTGACCGCGGGAACCCCCCTACTCTGACCGGGTTTTGACCCCGGACGGAGATCGGACGCCGGGTGTAAGAGTGCAGGGGAGTCGTTTAGTGGGTGGGNCGTTGGTCGTCGACTATCGCCTCGACGACCCGTCGGTCGGGCGTCCTCGGGGTGGCGCCGCGTGTCTGGTTGTAGTGTTGACCGCGGGAACCCCCCTACTCTGACCGGGTTTTGACCCCGGACGGAGATCGGACGCCGGGTGTAAGAGTGCAGGGGAGTCGTTTAGTGGGTGGGCCCTAAATTCCTTGGGCCCGCGGTCTGCTCGCAACACCTGCAGATCGTTGAGTCTCACATACCCCGCGCGCCCCCTAGGCGCGGGGACCTAGTAGGAGGTTCGGCCCACGGCCCGAAAAAAAAAAAAAATGGGTTAGGTTGCACGTCGACCTCTTTGTCGAGTTCGACGAGTACCGTTACTGGGATTCCTCAGCCTGCTCCTAGTGTTACAGCTGAAGGTATCTAATGCAAGAGTTATTGGATCGGATGGATCCGTAAGGACGTGAATAGCTCGCCATTTTAATAGTTGTCATGAGTGAAGCTGTCACTAATTGACAGATAACAAGTAAAAACTACGTACGGTAACTGATAAAATTTTAACTTTATTTTTATATTTATTAAAATTCCTTAGTATTTTTGGATCGAAGTGAATTAATTACCTTTTCGGCCCGTCTATGCAAAATATTAAAAAATTGTGAAATTTTCGATTTTGTTGAAATGTTCAGAAAATCTTCATTGGTTTAGCGGTTGATCCGGTGAAGTTTGGAAGCAATCGAAAGAAAGCCAAATCAGACATCGCCAACTATGTAAAATTAACAAAATCTCAAAATTCTCAGTTTCTGTGGATAGTTTGTTTTAAAGACTCAAACCTCATGTCTCAAGGCAGGCATTCCCGTTGTAATGTCAACCGGTAACCGCTCAACACCAGATGGAATGTGAGCTCTCTTACTGTTTCTTTTTTTCTCCACCTTATTCCCCTAGGTGGGGTCGGCACAGCAATTTTTTCTCTTCTATTCTCTTCTATCAGCCGTCATCTCAACACTCACTCCTCTCTGTCTCATATCGTCATTCACACATTCCATCCATGTCTTCTTCGATCGACCTCTTCCCCCTCTACCTTGCACTACCATTTCTATATATCTCCTAGTCCATACTACGGGAGCTCTCTTAGTTAGCGAAGTAAAAAAAAAACTGTGTATTACAATGTTTCCACAACTTTGCATCGATATTTAGAATCTTTATTCTTGAAGTAGATATGCGCCGCGACCAAACTATAAATAACCATTTGTCGTCTTCAAGCGTCGTGAAAGCAATCCACCAATTAATTGGCCAAACGAAACCAATATTTTTTCCAGCGAACAGTCAACCATAAAGATTGTTCACTTAAAAAAAAAACACACATAATTCGTTTCTCCTTTCCATTATATTGTTTTGATATATACGGCGCGTTTATATGATACAGTGGACGCGGTGATAAACTCGCGTATAATTATTTATAATGCTCATTCCCGTTGTTTACGCTTATTTGAATTCGTATCAAAAATTTATTTCGATGCTTTTATCGTGTGTATCTGTAGCGGCGCGTTCGCGGCGTCGGAACGTGAATAGAAAACTTTAACCCGGCTTTTCTTTTCGGTCGGCCAATAATCTCGCGTTCCACCCGATGTTTAGTGATCACTTTTAAGGCTTCGTCAAACAGAACGCGTACTTACCGCTGCGTTTTAACGTCGCGCTCTTTTCGTGTCACACCAATTGACTAGATGAGCCTAACGTTCCTTGACGCAACGTAACGCTCAATCATAGTGCCTTTCGATAGCAGTGTGAAAATTTAAAAGTATTAAGATGTCGAGTGATTCAGATGTGGCATTGTATAAGCATGGTTATTTTCTAACTAATTCTATCATTTTTTCGGGAGCTATTCAGTATTTTAATACACCTTCACTCGGACGCTGAAATAAAATTTGTAAAAAATTACAACGCCTGACGTCAAAGCGTCCTAACGCTGCGACAGAGCGTCGCGTACTGCTAGCGCTGGCGCTCTGTTTGACAGTACATTACCATAGTAGTACAACACATCTCGGCGTCATAGCGCGCCTCAATTGAACGCTCTGACGCGCGCTAAGTACGCGTTCTGTTTGACGAAGCCTTTAGTGAGCCGGAGCGTCGAATTACCTTGTGTTACCAACGTTTTAAAAAAAACGAACTACCCACATGTGGGTTACGGACTAAATAAATTTTAAGAATTGTTTTTCAGTTACTAAGGTCGAAAATCGTATTGCAACTGCTTCTTTGTTCAAGGTTCACTCGAGACTGATACTTTCACCGTTCGCTCCTTCTCGTTCACCTCCCTAAGCTTCTCGGTCTTGTCAGTGGGTCACGATTCCGATCCGGTGGTAGATTCAGGGAAGCACTAGGGCAAACGTTAGCAGAGTACTCTTCACGGCAGAATTAGGCAGGGTGGTGGTACCTACCCGCGCGGATTCACAATAGGTCCTACCACCAGTAAAGTAGTCCCCACATATTAACTAAGGCTTTGACCTCTGACTAGGGACACGCGGTCAAACTCAGCTGTGCTCATCTCTTATTGTTTGAAAATTGTCGCGTGCCACCTGTCGTGTATTGATGGTGCTATAGAAGAAATCTTCTCTAGTATGATAGCCGCACGAACTGTCATTGCTATCGATTAATGAACTGGAAACGCATGAAGGATAATCAGGCCATACAAAGATTATTTTTTATTTGTACAGTATACAATTAATTCTACAGTGAAAAAATATGTTACTGGTGGTACTTTATTACTGGTGGTGGACCTCTTGTGAGTCCGCGCGGGTGCGTACCACTACCCTGCCTATTTCTGCCGTGAAGCAGTCATGCTTTTCGGTTTGAAGGGCGGGGCAGCCGTTGTGACTTGAGACCTTAGAACTTAACTAGTCAGGTCATAAGTATTGTCACACAGTAAAAACTTTTCTTTTAGAATGCTGGCCACAAAAAAGTTTATTGAATTCGAATTTCGAATTGTTCATGAAAATAAAAATGTATACTTTTAGAAATTTTACTCATTTTAAAATATGGAGTGGACGCTTAAAGAAGACCGCGTTGCAGTTATTGCGCTGCATCGTTGCGGTTACGCGCCAATTCAAATTTTTAACATACTGAAAAATTTGAATATAACCAAAAGATTCATTTATCGTACCATCAAACGATACAATGAAGACTCTAGTGTAGATGACAGGTCAAGAAGTGGTCGCCCTCAGTCTGTTAGGACTCCAGCAGTGATAAAAGCTGTGAAGGCGCGAATTCAAAGAAATCCCAAACGTAAGCAGAAACTGTTGGCCCTTCAGATGGGGTTAAGCAGAACCACGGTGAAAAGGGTGTTAAATGAAGACTTAGGGCTTCGGGCATATCGAAGAAAAACAGGACATCGTTTGAATGCTCGTCTAATGGACCTGAGACTGAAGAGATGCCGCGCTTTGTTGAAGCGGTACGCGGGAAAAAAATATCGGGAAATTCTTTTTTCGGATGAAAAAATTTTTACCGTAGAAGAGAGCTACAACAAACAAAATGATAAGGTGTACGCACACAGTAGTGAAGAAGCGAGCAACCGTATTCCGCGTGTCCAACGAGGTCATTTTCCATCCTCGCTCATGGTATGGTTGGGAGTTTCTTATTGGGGCTTAACAGAGGTACATTTTTGTGAGAAAGGTGTAAAAACGAATGCAGTTGTGTATCAAAATACAGTCCTGACGAACCTTGTGGAACCTGTTTCTCATACCATGTTCAATAACAGGCACTGGGTATTCCAACAAGATTCGGCGCCAGCTCATAGAGCGAAGAGCACACAAGACTGGCTGGCGGCGCGTGAAATCGACTTCATCCGGCACGAAGACTGGCCCTCCTCCAGTCCAGATTTGAATCCGTTAGATTACAAGATATGGCAACACTTGGAGGAAAAGGCGTGCTCAAAGCCTCATCCCAATTTGGAGTCACTCAAGACATCCTTGATTAAGGCAGCCGCCGATATTGACATGGACCTCGTTCGTGCTGCGATAGACGACTGGCCGCGCAGATTGAAGGCCTGTATTCAAAATCACGGAGGTCATTTTGAATAAACTTTAGTGTCATAAGAATCTATGTTTTGTTAAGTTCATTTTGGTATATGAATGGTTACATAATGAATAAACTTGTTTCAATTATTTTACATTAAACATGTGACAGAATTTATGACCTGACTAGGTATATCTCAAGGTGGGTGGCGCATTTACGTTGTGGATGTCTATGGGCTCCAGTAACCACTTAACACCAGATGGGCTGTGAGCTCCTCCACCCATCTAAGCAATAAAAAAAATATGTAATATTTATTGAGACAAATTCGTGGAAAGCGACATTTGCAGCCAAACGCTACAGTGCTCGCTTCGTGATTCACAGATTAATTTCGTGACGGGAAAAGTGCCGCGTTGCTAAGCAAAGAAAACATTTCTTTTTCCCTGATAATTCATATGTTACGCACAACATGTTCGCAAGTGTATACCCAACCGGCTTTTATTGTAGTGTTTTATTTAGTTTTTTTTTAGCTTAGATGAGTGGACGAGAAGCCAATGGTGACTGGCAAGGTGAACGGAAGAAGACCACGAGGTAGAGGCCGACACGTTAGACTGACCAGATCCGCACTACCCTCGACACTACAATTCACGATGCTCTACACTCGGCCGCAGATAGAGGCAAATAGCGTGGAATGGTCCGTAATAAACTCCTGTTGCGAGGAGGTGGTCACGACCCTCAGTGTTGAGGAAACCGAAGGAAGAAGAAGAGTGGACAAGCTCACGACCCACCTGGTGTTAAGTGGTTACTGCAGCCTATAGGCATCTAAAACGTAAATGCACCACCTACCTTGAAACATGATTCCTAAGGTCTCTGTTTTTACAGTACAACGGCTGCCTCACCCTTCGAACCGAAACGCATTACTGCTTCACGGCAGAAACAGGCAGGGTGGTGTTACTACTAGTGGGGATCAAATCAATATGTTGATTATGAAGACGGGATATGTGTAATATCTTCCTGTGGGATTTCATCCGTGGGTCATCTCTCGTATATTAATATGTCTTTCGTTCTGTTACGTGGATTTATTAGAAAAGCTTTTTTTAAAAAAAGAAGTTTATTTAATTCTAAAAATTAAAACATTTGAAATTGACCATTGAAATTAATTGGGGCAAGTGTCACTTGGAGCGCGGTTAGAACTGAACTGCGCGATCTATCGGCAACCTGACTAAGCTGCATTACGTCGTGCACCTTACATTGCCTCTTTTGATACGTTCAAAATATATAACAGTTCCCTCGACTAGCGTAGGTACTAAGGATTTTGATCTCTGCGGCCTATAATTCAGCAGCAATCTATACTAATATTATAAAGAGGAAAGATTTGTTTGTTTGTTTGTTTCGAATAGGCTCCGAAACTACTGGACCGATTTGAAAAATTCTTTTTCCATTAGAAGCCGACATTGTCCCTGATGAACATAGGCTACTTTTTTTTAATTTTTTTTTATTTTATTTTTTTGGTTTCATGTGTGTTTTAATGTTTCCGAAGCGAANATTATAAAGAGGAAAGATTTGTTTGTTTGTTTGTTTCGAATAGGCTCCGAAACTACTGGACCGATTTGAAAAATTCTTTTTCCATTAGAAGCCGACATTGTCCCTGATGAACATAGGCTACTTTTTTTTAATTTTTTTTTATTTTATTTTTTTGGTTTCATGTGTGTTTTAATGTTTCCGAAGCGAAGCGAGGGCGGGTCGCTAGTATTACCATAAAATCGTCTCGCCGAATGAGGAGTCAGACAAACTTAATATTCTATGCAAAATGAACGTGAAATAAAGGTGCTGAGGGAATTTGTGTCGGTCAGCAGTTATATGTCCGGTAAGGTCCTAGACGGAGACAAACGATTTCCCAAGTTGTTCGCAACCTCAACACTATATCTCAACGTGCACGGCGGCGTTCACGTGTTATCAACATAAGTCTACAACTCTCCGATTATGACGAAGAGTTCGAGCGAACTATCCCATAGACACGCCCGCTGAGTTTCTCGTCGGACCTTCTGAGTGGGTCGCGATTCCGATCCGATAGTAGATTCAGTCAAGCCTTGCTCTTGCTAGGACTGGTGATAGCAAATTCTCTTAGATGGAGCCCGTAAGCTCATCTACCCGTACGCACGAAGCCCAAATAACAACAATGCCTGTTTCCGTGAACCTAATATTTCAAATCTATATTTAAATAGGCAAAGAAAGTTTTATAACGGTGAATTTTTCTGTTATTTGCATCAAACCATATTTTTTTTTGTTTTGCCCAATAGCAAATTCTACTGGTGGTAGGACCTCGGCACGGGTAGGTACCACCACCCTGCCTATTTCGGCCGTGAAGCAGTAATGTATTTCGGTTTGAAGGGTGGGGTAGCCGTTGTAACTATACTGAGACCTTAGAACTTATATCTCAAGGTGGGTGGCGCATTAACGTTGTGGATGTCTATGGGCTCCAGTAACCACTTAACACCAGGTGGGCTGTGAGCTCGTCCACCCATCTAAGCAATAAAAAAAAAGAAGCTATTTACGAGCTTAAGAAAAAAAAGTTTATATTTACATATATTAATTGAAATTGAAATTAAGTCTTGAAATTTCAATGAACACAATATTTAGATTCTATTATATGAGGATAGTTACATAATACTTGAGCACAATAATATTTGGATAGATTAAAAATGGTATACGACACACATTCATAACATTAAAACATTAACGCTGTTTCCCCGAATCAACATCGGACATAGTCAAAGCAATTTGTAAAAGTCATATTTCTCGTATAAAATTTTCGGATCATAAACACAATATATTTCCTTTGAAATTTTTTATTCGAAGCGAACTAGTTGATTTCTGTGACATTGCTCTGTTTTATTTGTCGCTTTAGATGGCAGACTCACGCCCTATGGTCCACCTAGTCTTAAGTGGTAATCGTGAATCCAGTCACCCATAATGCGAAATAAACCCCAAATCACATAAAAATCTTAAATGTCATATGTGAAGTATATTATTATCATTTACTTTTTACTGCCTTCAAATACAAATGCTTTTAAGATATCCATTTGATGTTGATGAATTATTATAATCAGTACCTGTATACACATCGCTAAAATGTTTAGTTTTATAATGTTTTTTTTAATCTTTTTTTTTTATTGCCCTTGTAGGCAGACGAGCATACGGCCCATCTGATGGTGAGTGGTTACCGTCGCCCATGGACTTCAGCAATGACAGAGGGTACAAATTATGCACTATCATCCTGCCTCAATTTAGGATTCCCTGTGTTATGGGTACTAGAGACTGTCATACATACTTATATGTGGACATTTAAATATATATGTCGGGCTACGACTGATATCAGAAATGAAACCGAGGTATAGCAACACAGGAATTTAATACTATTAAATAATCACCGATCGTAACTCAGTAATTTAAGGGAATAATAAAAAGGGAACTAGTTAAATGACAATCGTTAATTATAATTATCTATACTAATACATATTATAAAGCTGAAGAGTTTGTTTGTTTGAACGCGCTATTCTCAGGAACTATTGGTCCGATTTGAAAATTTATTTCAGTGTTAGATAGCCCATTTATTGAGGAAGGCTATAGGCTATATAAAATCACGCTAAGGCTAATAAAAGCGGTTTTTTTTTGCTCCTTTTGAGAGCGTCCGCTGCGTGCGCTGCAGAAACGGTTAAAGTTTTACTAAAATAATGTATGACAGAATTGTTCCCCTTTAAAAGTTCTAAAAAAAGTCCGTGACAGCATATGTCTATATGTTAAAGTTGGCTCACTATAATGTTTTTTATGTTAACCAAATTTGTTCTAAAATAAAGCATTATTTGTGAACTATTTGTGAACGCCACGCGGAGGAAGTCGCGCGCAAAAGCTAGTACCTAAATAAAGGACAATTTTGTAGATGGCAAATGGCAATGTGTGCGGTTACATAGGGCAGTATTATCTGTCAGAGTCACAGGCTTACCCACCGCAATAGGGACAGCACTAATTGTCAAAGACCACGTTCCATGTCCAATGATTCTTAGCGGGAAAGCGAGGAGTGAAGTTATGTGATTTATTTTATTTTGTCTATTTAGTGTTTCTTCAGGTTTAAGTGAGTAATAACGGTGGTTTGTTAACTGTTTATTATCTATGAATATATTATATTAGTTACCAGATGATAAAATCCCTTTAAAAAAAACCACGTCCAATGCTTGTGCAGTACTGACTGTCGTGACCGATGTGGAAATTGAACCCGCGACACTCAGCGCAACAGTACGGGACGCAAATTACTACCCACCGACTTAGTCAAGTACAGTACAGCTTGTTTTTTTTTCTATTCATGTTCACGACCTACTCACGACGAACGAAGTCACAAAACTTAGTACCCCCTTTGTTTTTAACACTGGGGAGTCCATTTACGGATACCCGGTCGAGGGGGGTAACGGACCGGGTTATTTCGGACTCTGGTGCCTCCTGAGAGGAAGAAGGGGAGAAGAGAAGGACCGAGGTCCTCCCACTCCCCCAATTTCTCACAGGAGACTACGCCTTGAAAAAGGCGCGCGAGGCACTTACCCCGCAGAGCCGACTACCGACTAAACCCCATCGAGCTCCACCACGCCGACTACACGAAACTTATCCCTACAAAAACCGTAAAATATTCGAAACGCCATAACTAACATAACGATAATTATTCGAGATTAAACCGTAAAAGTATTTTTAATTGTGTCTACCGATACCGAATACCGAAGACAATTCTTTAAGATTTACTGGTGGTAGGACCTCTTATGAGTCTGCGCGGGTAGGTACCACCGCCCTACCTATTTCTGCCGTGAAGCAGTAATACGCTTCGGTCTGAAGGGTAGGGCAGCCGTTGTAACTATACTGAGATCTTTAGAATTTATATCTCAATGTGGGTGGCGCATTTACGTTGTAGATGTCTATGGGCTCCAGTAACCACTTAACACCAGGTGGGCTGTGAGCTCGTCCACCCATCTAAGCAATAATAAAAAAAAGATGTTTCACTGAACTGGTGATATTGCACGATAGACCTTGTGTTGTATGACGGCTACTGCTACAGCGTCATGTAAGAAATATGCACGAGGGTGGTGGTAAATACCCGAGATCCAAAACGCTCTGTCTGTATCAGCCCTGTGTTTCACGAACGGGGACGTGATTCGTATATTTCTACGCACATTGAAAATATTACATCATAAAATTTTTAATTATTTTGAATGTTTTGGAAAGAAGTTCCTTATGGGACGATGCGGAGGGGTACCCTAACCGGGAAAAAACGTCCGTAACATAAGATTTTTATTAGTAATGCTCACAGTGTACGACTTAACTTTGTAATAACGTACAAAAAATAACATATTTTTTATGATTCATTGACCACGATCTCAGAGCGATCGTTTGCGCAATACACTAACTCTTATGCAAACAACCGTGAATGAAGTGTACCACAATAAGTTCGCACGTTACCGAATGACCGTGGGTCGTTGCGAAACCTCCAGTTTTATTTTAAATTAATATTTTTATAATAAGGAACTTCGTTTCTATCCGGTGTCCCACGACACCACACATCTTTTATTTATTTTTAAATGTCCTTGTATGCAGACGAGCCCTCTTGATGGTGAGTAACTACCGTCGCCCATGGACGTCAACAAAGCCAAGAGCAGAACCTCGCTGCCGCCTATCTGTTTGTTCAATAACCAAATAAAACGACCCGTGATCGGTTTTAACTAACCGAAAAACACATACAAACCGACAACGTTACTTTTGTATTTATATAAAAGACGTAAACATTTTAATAAATTCTCGCTAATGACATACTCATTTCTTTACGAGTTTTATTAAAATGTACATTTTATGTTCTGATGCTTAATAAAAATAAATTTATTGTCTAATTAATATTTTTAATTAGATTAATCACGCGTGTGCTTGTAAAGGATTTAAGTTAATGCATTTTTGTGATTATTTATTTCGTTTTTGTTGTTGTAAATAGATGAGCCAGCTCACGGTCCATCTGATGTTAAGTGATCACGGGGTCGCATGGACAACAACTCTTCTACCATTCAGAGTGGAAGGAACAAATGCTTCGCAGCCAAAATAGAAGTTGTAGATTTATGATACATTTGGTACATTTGGCAGTAAGAGATAATTTTACTATCACGGATAAGGTAAGGTGCTTGTTGTATTGTCTCTGTCTATTTTTTTAGTCTTTAACAACAGAATATGAGCACTTGTGAACATACAACAAGCGACGTAAGTACCCAATAACTTACTAAGAGACTGTTAGAGTAAAAGAAAGATACACTAATCTGATTCCTTCAACATTTGGTATCTGAGAAAATATAGAAACCTCTAGAAGAATATCGGCTTTTTATTTATTAAAAAGTATTATTAACATTATTATTTTTATGCTATGTTAGAACATAGTGAATATTCGGATAGACAGACCGATAGACGGAATAGACAGTTGACTAATTAATACGTAAGTAATCTGGAATGTCCTACATTTTCTTTTTTACAAAATAACTGCTCTTTTTGATTAATTTAATATCTTGAATATGTTGTTATGTAATAACTAAACCAGTATCTACTTCATTGTAATCGGTCGTTGTATGTTTAGATTGATATCGGAGTAATATAATTTTTGACGTTGTATTTTAACAGTTATCCTGATTTTTGTCAGAATAGAAACATCTATATAGTTTTAAAATTTCAATTATAGCAAATACAAATGTATGTACTATATAAAAGAGATTATATGTGTGCATATATGTTCACCTAAAATTATTTTACGTAGTTACTTTTCTGAATCCTCTTATGGTTTTTATGTGTTTTTTATACAAAATGCATTTTGCTGCGGCAATACCGCGCTAAAATATTTTTTTATTTTATTTAGTCATACGTTATTATTCGGGTACTATTAGATTTTTTTAAATGGAAACAGATGAAATAGTTTTAAAACATTACATCGCTACAAACATATTTCTAAAGAATTAAACAAAACAAATTCAATACTTACATTTATGCTCAATAATGCGTCGGAAAGTCACAAATTAAAACACTACACATAAAATAAGAAAATTTTACAAACACAATACTATTACGGTATTTTTTTTTTAATACGACACAATCAAATTCGATTCACGTAAACGAACGCGCGGAAAACTTTGTGGAAGCGCTGTAGCTTCTCATCACACAACCGAACTCGGCGCCAGTTGCGCGACAACTAACTCAGCCCCAAAGAGTATTTTCTCTGAACGACACGATTTTTCACTTTTGAATTTCGATCACGCGTCGAAAACGCGAGGGCGGGAAAGCCGCGTGCGAATTATGAATGTTACGTTGTCTATGCTCTGACGTAGTATTTAATGTAATGCGCCAATGGCCGGTGTTCCAATTTCGTATGTGGAATATTTTTTTTTTTTTTCGTAGTTGAATCAGAAAACATGTCGGCCTGTTATAAATATTATCGGGTACCGTCACTCAAAGACATAAATAAAATGTTGATAAAATATTTGTGTAGAAAGAAATTGAATTCAGTGTAACCGATGATTTGGTTGATAAATAAACACCGTAATGCACATTTCAATGGAACCATTTGATTTGTGAACCTTTCGTGCCAGTAATGAATTGGTTTTAGCCATTGCCAATTGTAGTAAATAGTTTTAATTTAAATTACGTGTACCTAACACGAGATAACTATAACTCTGTCAATGTCGGTCCCAACACCAGATGAGAAAAGAGGAGGATTGAGTTAAAGTTCCACCTTTCAACCGTAAAATAGTCAACGCCAAATATCTGGCGGTGGTTAATTAGCTGGACTCAAATAAGGCTTCAGTCGCCTCGAAGAACTAAATCTCTTCCAAAATCATGGCCGTAGAAGGACAAAAAATCCCACGATGTGTATTTTCCCAAGAAAGCCTCATGAGGCCATGACCCTCAGCATTGGGGATTATCGACGCAAGGGAAAACGATGAAGAAATATGAAAAAAAAGCAACTCTCTTCGACATAATTTCGAAAAAAGAAAGGGACAGGTGTATCTTTCGAAGCGCGTTCCAGGTCTATTTTCGTTCATAAATAAATACAGGAGAAAAAAAAAAAACCCGAGAGCTCCAAGATCAAAGCGGCCTGTAATTTGTATGTTGTTCCGCAGATTGGTCACGTTTCGTCCGTTGTTCTCGGGCTAAATGCGTTATATATTGAGTTCGGTTGTACTCGACACTGGATCAACAGGATTAGGGTTGCACGACCGAAAATCAAACAAAAAGATGTGTTGTGTCGTGGGACACCGGATAGGAACGAAGTTCCTTATTATAAAAATATTAATTTTAAATTCTATTCGAGGTATAAAGAAAATAAAACTGGAGGTTTCGCAACAACCCACAGTCATTCGGTAACGTGTGAACTTATTGTGGTACACTTCATTCGCGGTTGTTTGTATAAGAGTTAGTGTATTGCGCAAATAAACGCTCTTGAGATCATGGTAAATAAATGATAAAAAAAAAAATTTTTGTTGTTGGTTATTACAAAGTTAAGTCGTACACTATGTGCATTACTAATAAAAATCTTAATTACGGACGTTTTTTCCCGGTTAGGGTACCCCTCCGCATCGTCCTATAAGGAACTTCGTTCCAAAAATATCGCTTTTTAATTTGATGTTCCAATAACTAGATCCGGATCGCGAGACCTTACTTTATAAATAGCCTATTATTATTTCTACTACCACGCTGGTGGTATGACCCCGAAGTGATTTTGGCCTCTGACCATAAGTACTACCAGTTGTTCCAACGCTGAAAAACCACGTAGCAATTCGGCACTTGGAGCACGCGCAGATTCCACAGTACCAGACCAGGCTCTTGGGCTTCCCTACGAGAGAGAGCACTCCTTGGGTACACCCGATTCGCAGCCCAATCCTGCTTCTTCTAGACTATATACTTGTAACTATACTGAGACCTTAGAACTTATATCTCAAGGTGGGTGGCGCATTTACGTTGTATCTATGCTCCAGTAACCACTTAACATCAGGTGAGCTGTTAGCTCTTCCATCCATCTAAGCAATAAAATAAAAAAATATATGCCCGAGCCACAGAACCTCCCCCGGAATAAACGAATAGCCGAGATGGCTACAAAAATAATATTGTCAAAACCTGCTTAAGGTAAAATCACATTATTTAATATGAAATTATCACGGGTTCCAGTACGATGCTTGAGATTCAAATTCTCATAGTGACTGGTGTATTTTGATCACGTAGATTATAGACCAGACCATATATACAAGATCTACAATTTTATATATTCGAAGATATGGGATGATTATTTATTACAGATGTCGTAATGGCCTAAAGGATTAGACGCCAGGTCTATTCGTATCGAGCGACTGTGCCAGTGTTCCGAATCCCACAGCCAGGTACTTTTTTTTAATGAATTACACACTTAATATATTTTCATCTCTACGAATAACTTCCCCGATGAAGGAATGACTACATGGAATAAAAATCAAAGCCGTAAAAAAATATGATTTGCATAATTAATTACCAGTGTTAGAGCGTCTTGTGAACCGTTCCGTTCCCTTTTGTAGAGTTAGGTGGCCATTTTATAATACAACAGAACTGAGAATAGAACACATGTCTTAGAGTGGGTGTCGGCATTTACATTGTTACTATCTAGGAGGTAGCAACCAAATGGGTCCTGATTTCGTTCGCACTTCTAAGGAATATAATATTGATAACTAGCTGACCCGGCAGACTTCGTAGTGCCTCGATCGACAAATAAAATACCTAAACTTCTGTATAAAATAAACTTAAAACAAACAAAGGAATCCGAAGGGGGACACATCAAAGGAAAAACAAAATTTTTATTTTTGTTTAATTCCAAGCATTTTCATTGTTATCTACCTTTTAAACCTTCTCTGGACTTCCACAAATAATTCAAGACCAAAATTAGCCAAATCGGTCTAGCCGCTTACGAGTTTTAGCGAGACTAACGAACAGCAATTCATTTTTATATATATAGATACATAGATAAGATATAAGATAATATGGCTTCGTAGCAACTTCGTAGCTGAAACGTAGTTGCGTAGCATACAGACCCTATTCGTAGCACATAAGGTATTAGACTTACCACAATTTAATAACAATGCTTAAAATTCTTCTTATTAATAAGGTATTCTGCGAGTCTGTACAAGCTGGGACTGTCTTGACTATTTTTGATAGATAGATAGCTACTACGAGGTTGGCCATAACCGGGCCAGGAATACGTCCAACTAAATGAGGATTAAGGGGTAACAACAAAGGAAAGATCTTCCATCGAACGGGTGAAATTAGTCGGTAAAATTACTGATGGTAGAACCTCTTGTGAGTCCGCACGGGTAGGTACCACCACCCCGCCTATTTCTGCCGTGAAGCAATAATGCGTTTCGGTTTGAAGGGTGGGGCAGCCGTTGTAACTATACAGTCAAACCTGGGTAAGTGAGAACTGGATAAGTGAGAAAACTCTATAAGTGAGAGTAATAGCCAGGACCCGTCATTTTTAGCTCCTAAAACATCTATTAGCGAGAAACAGAAACCTCTGTAAGAGAGAGTCATTTTTCCCTCATGGACATCCGTAAGTGAGACTGCTACTTATGTATAACTCTATAAGCGACAGTCGAGCTTTATTTATTTATATTATTTAGGAGGAACAAATGACAGAACAAATTCCAAATTTAATATCAGCTATTTTATGACCCATTCTTAACTTTCGTGGAACTTCTTAACATTGTTTTTGTATTGTTTTCTCGTCAATATTGAACCTATTCCATTTCGTGGACCTAAATAGCGTTGTTATTTTATCGCATTCTTTTCGAATGGACACGTGTCCCTGTGTACCGCCCTGTTTGTCGGACTTACTCAGTTTATCGTTAATCAATTGCGAAGGAAAGTTCTGTTCTGCATCATGTCAAAACGGAAAATTAAAGTACTGTCATTAAGTGATAAACTTAAAATAGTGAATGCATTTGAATCCGGAAAATCGTGAATTGAAATTGAGGGGGTACATTAGCGAGAAAACTCGGGTTAGTGAGAAACCTCTATAAGTGAGAATGAGATTATGCTCTCTTGAACTCTCGCTTATCCAGGTTTGACTGTACTGAGATCTTAGAATTTATATCTCAAGGTGTGTGGCGCATTTACGTTGTAGATGTCTATGGGCTCCAGTAACCACTTAACACCAGGTGGGCTGTGAGCTCGTCCACACATCTAAGCAATAAAAAATAAATAAAAAACATGTACCCCAATTTTAACGTTCGTGTAATACTGCGTACCAACAATCACAGCTCGTTACACACATTCCAAGGCAATAAATTATATTTTTTACGATATTTTCAATCAATACTAAATACATAACTCATATCCTTTTCGTCGAACTAAACCATAAATCAACGTGACTTATTTTACTAATCTAAGTCACAGCGGGACGTATATTAAACGGATTGTCGCAAAAATAATGTCATTTTGTGTGTATATGTTTCAATAGTTTTTTTTGTTTTCACACTTAAAAATAATTTGCTAAAATTAAAATTTTGTTATTAATTTTAGAAACACCTCTAAGGTTCAAGGTGTAATTGTACTGTGAGATGCATTAAAAATGCACATACTGAAAGAATATAATAATAAAAAAAATTATTAGTAAATAGTTTGACAAAGCCGTCTTGGATGCTTCTTAAGGTGCCCCAAAACTTTGAGACATGAGGTCTTAGTCTCAATTTTACACTAAAAACAGCCTACAAAATGTATAATTTACTTACCAAGAGAACTACAACCTAATCTTATTCTAAAATGAAACTATCCAGTACTGGATTCAAGGAAATATACAAATATATAAGCCAATACATCTCGGAATTTCAGAAGAGCTTATAGAAGAAATTGTTATGATCTCAAAAAACCAAAGTCGTAAGCCACAACTAGTTTATAATATACTAGCGGCCCGCTCCGGCTCCGCTCGGGTATTTAACAAAAATTTTAACGATATTTGACGTTGTTTTATTTTTTAAAATAAAAGAACACTTATTGCGGTATAACTATAATAGTTAGACATATGCTGTCGCGACACTTTTTATAAATAATAATGTCTTCTACAAAGTCGCAGTACATTATTAAATTTGATTCTATCATCAATAGTTTTCGCAGGGCACGCGATGTAATGAATATTTTAGGTAATTTTTTTTATACCTTGGGTTACATTATTGGAGTTCTAGTAAAAAAAAGAATATAGCCTATGTCACTCTGGAATAGTGTAGCTTCCAAACAGTGAAAGAATTTTTTAAATCGGTTCAGTTGTTTCGGAGCCTATTCAATACAAACAAACAAACAAATCTTTCCTCTTTATAATATTGGTATAGAAGTATAGATTACGTATAAAAAAGCAATATTACCGTTTGTTTGTAAATGAAACGACATCGTAAATCATAATATTTATGTGATGTGTACATGACCTGATCCGAGTGATTTAGTCAAATGAAAAATTCTATGAAAAAAAATATCGATAGTAATTTTATTTTATTTTATTAAATTTTCTTCGATTTTCTTTAATAATAAACATAATTAGAATTAATTTTATGGTATATGGTATATAGATATGGTATATGGTATATAACTCACACTTATTATAATTCGTCATAGTATTATTTCCGCCATTTTGAATACTTTACAGTTTTCTTGGTCACGGACGATTTGAAGTAGTTTAAATTATTCTTCTCTCAAATCGGGTGTTAATGTAGTTAGTAGGTCACATATAAAACAGAAGATCAAACATTAGAATTATTAGAAATAGGCAGGGTGGTGATACCTACCCGCGCGGACTCACAAGAGGTCCTACCACCAGTAATTACGCAAATTATAATTTTGCGGGTTTGATTTTTATTACACGATGTTATTCCTTCACCGTGGAAGTCAATCATGAACTTTTGTTAAGTACGTATTTCATTAGAAAAATTGGTACCCGCCTGGGATTCGAACACCGGTTCATCACTCAACACGAATGCACCGGACGTCTTATCCTTTAGGCCACGACGACTTCAGAACTTTAGACTCCCAAACTTCAATCATCTCTCAAGATGTAGATTAATTAAGCAGACCGTGAGCTTGTTCATCCAGGTAAGCAAAAACTGCTCGTCTGCCTACAATGAAAATAAAATAAAAAAAACATATCAAAAACTGTGATAAATATACTAGTCATATGGCCTCTTAAAAGCACTGGCCTCTAACATCTTCGGCCCCCTAGTCTTATATCTACCGCGCACGCTTCATAGAGTGCGGTGCCCTAAACACGTCATTACGGATCCTCCCGATCCATTAACGGTGCTTTTAGGTACCTCAAGCGCCGGTCACCGTCCTCGCCGAACCTGTCGTTTGCGATAAAGAGCTCGACGAATAAATTAACCTACAGACACAGTCCATTGAGTTTCTCGCCGGATCTTCTCAGTGGGTCGCGTTTCCAATCCGGTGGTAGATTCCGCGAAGCACTGCTCTTGCCAGGGCCAGTGTTACCAACACTCCCGGTTTGAACCCCGTGAGCTCACCTACACGTCAAGGCGAAGCTGAAATAGCCTCTCAAGGCTATCAGCGTAGGTAAGAAAAAAAAATAGCAGCTTTGAATACTCTGACGTGATATCACCCACGTCTGTCAATATAGGGATAAGTCAGAATCCGAAGAAAAAATATTCAATGAATCATTCGCTCTTCCAAAATAGTAATCATGTTATTTTAAACACAAATTCTGTTGCATTTTTCTCACAATTATCCTTATTATTTGTAAACAAACAGTTGGAGAGTATGAAATGATTCAGTGCGTCATTCGTTCAATGGAATCTCTAAGAGGAATAATAAGGACATTATGTTTCTAGTGATTCGGTGACATAGAAGCTAGTTCTGACACCTAGGCCGAGTGTCGTCGGTTCAATTCCGCTTATTATCTATTTAAGTTTACTAGAGGTCCCGCAGTAGTCGAAATTCGACTATAATTAATTGGAATTGTATAATAAGTTTGTACACTATTATGATTGTATTTTATACTTCTATAATCACAAATTTCGCCAAGGCTACACTATAAAAAAATATTGATAAAGACAAACAATATTTAATCTATTCTCAATTTGACAACAGACGTCAAGAACAAAAGTTTTACAATTAATAGTATGCATGCGTGTGTACGTCAAATACATGGTATGGAGTGTGTGTAATGTTTTCTTTATTGATTTAATGTATCTTTTATGCATTATTTAAAAAAAATATTAGCATTGTGCACTTCTTCTCTATATTCTCTATAAGTGTGGAAAATTTCATACTCCTCCGTCCACGCAATTTTCGTAAAAAGGGATACAAAGTTTTTGCTTCACGTATTAATATATAGATATTTAAACGTATACAAGAATGTAGATGTAGTAGTAGAGAAAAAATACTATAGTACCGGGTTAATTGTAGGAAAATTTAAGTATAATAATAATCTTTTTAAAACAATTATTTTTTAATCTATTATTTGTATTCCTTGATTGTTACTAAAATTTGGTCATTTTGCGACACAATACTGGACGCAAAAATTAAACTAAAAAGGCACAATTATATAATTCAAGCTAACGGAACTCTTGCAAATCATAACGTAGCCCCTAATGGACCCGAGCATTGAGGGGGCAGACTACAAAAACGCACAAAAAACCTCTGATCCCCATTTAACCTGAAAATTGCGGGACCGACTACAAAAACGCACAAACAATCTCTGATCTCCACTTGGCCCGAAATTGCGGGACCGACTACAATAACGCACAAACAACCTCTGATCTCCATTTGGCCTGAAAATTGCGGGACCGACTACAAAAACGCAAAAACAACCTCTGATCCCCATTTAGCCCTAGAATTGGGGAACCGACTAGAAAAACTCACAAACAACCTCTGATCCTCATTTGGCCTGAGAATTGCGGGACCAACTACAAAAATAACATTTTTAATAAAACCAACACCCGGACGTGAGAAGTCGCTCAACAATCTCGACACCGAGATATAATTCTAAATATAATTCTTTGTAGTTACACGTCCGGACCTTGAACTGCATTCTTGGTATAGTTACTTTTAACGTGTACCGCGTACAGATGATTTCGTATCTTGCGGGGCAGCTTCCGAAAACGAGATGAGATTCTAGTTTTCATGTGTGCATTATACATTAACAACATTGAATTGAATTGAAACACTGTAATATTATATTAGCACACGAAGATTACGACTCTAAAATTGCGCTCATTGAAAGTACAATACGTAAAAAAAATCGTAACGCTCTTGTAACGGTAGCTATCATAGAACAAAAGTCGTCGTGGCCTAAAGGATAAGACGTCCGGTGCATTTGTGTTGAGCGATGCACCGGTGTTCGAATCTCAGGCGGGTACCAATTTTTCTAATGAAACACGTACTCAACAAATGTTCACAATTGACTTCCACGGTGAAGGAATAACATCGTGTAATAAAAGTGAAACCCGCAAAATTATAATTTGCGTAATTACTGGTGGTAGGACCTCTTGTGAGTCCGCGCGGGTAAGTACCACCACCCTGCCTATTTCTACCGTGAAGCAGTAATGCGTTTCGGTTTGAAGGGCGGGACAGCCGTTGTAACTATAGTGAGGTCTTAGAACTTATATCTCAAGGTGGGTGGCGCATTTACGTTGTAGATGTCCATGGGCTCCAGTAACCACTTAACACCAGGTAGGCTCTGAGTTCGTCCACCCATCTAAGCAATAAAAAAAAATAACATGTTTACCAAATGCCCAAATCGCCCTAATGACATTTTAAAGATAAGCTTGCATATAGTTCCGAAGAATTTGGACCGTCGGTCTACCGAGAAATCACACCCGCTCGGTGGAAGATCTTCTCTCTTTGTCGATTCCTCCATACTTTCTTAAGCTCTTTCGTCTCTTCGGATATTAATAAAAAGCCGGTCATCGTTCTCGCCGAACCCGTCGCTTGCGACGAAAGGCTCGACGAGTAAATTAAACCACAGACACAGCCCACTGAGTTTCTCCCGGATCTTCTCAGTGGGTCGGTGGTAGATTCTACGAATCACGGCTCTTGCTAGGGTTCGTGTTAGCAACGGCATCTGGTTTGAGCCCCGCGAGCTCACCTACTAGTTAAGGTTATGCTGAAATAGCCTCTGAAGGCTATCAGCTTAGGTAGGAGAAAAAAAAAGTTACGAACAGCGTTTAGGCTTAAATGTATCCGGCCACTCTGTAACTCTCAGATTTTACAGTACAACAGCTGCTCTGCCCTTCAAACCGAAACGCATTACTGTTTCATGGCAAATATAGGCAGAGTGGTGGTACTTACCCGAGCGGACTCACAAGACGTCCTACCACCAGCATAATGCGCGCGTCCTCCCACGCGCCTGTAGAACTTATTATCCATGCTTGAGACTTACATCTCCTTTCTCAAGATTGCGATCTCAAACAGCTCCTATATCTGGCTTCAGATCCCCAAGTCCAGTTACGAAATTCGAAACGCGAGTCATAAAAGTCAATTATAAAGTCGTTAACATTGTTTACAATCTGCCTTATAGTTTTGCATCACAACAAACAGTCTATATCAGTGCAGGTTTCGCAATGTTCAATGTATATAATCTCTTGAAACAAACATTTTTACGATTGCGCGCCGCGTTTTGTTTTATGAGTGCAAAGTAAAAGTTGGATTAACGTGTCCAATAAACTTGATTTTGTATTGAAGATTTAGGGATCCGCCGATCAAAAACACTTTTATTTGGGAGTATCTATTTAATTCACAAGAAACTCTTACGGGACAGAACTCGGTGCAAATATATTCGTGAAATACGATTTTATATGTAAGTGGAAAGTGAGCGAAAAAATGTTATATGACAGAGGAGTATTAAAGAGAGTATTAAGGAGGATAGAAGAAAAGTAGTAAAGCATGAAAGAGGAGTGCATGCAGCAGATATACAAATGTTGAGATAGATGTGTGAAGTGACAAGAATGGACAAGATAAGGAATGAGTATACCAGAGGAAGTGTGAAAGTAGCCCCGGTAATCAACAAATTAAAGAGCGGACGGTTAGCGTGGTATGGACATGTGATGCGTAGAGAGAAGATGCATTTGACTAGGAGATGTATGGAAATGGTAGTGCAAGGGAGAGGGGGAAGAGGTCGGCCGAAGAACACATGGATCGAGTGTGTGAATGAAGATATGAGAGAGAGAGGACTGAGTGTTGAGATGACGGCTGATAGAAGAGTATGGAAGAGAAAAATTAGCTGTGCCGATCCTACCTAGTGGGATGAGGTGGATAAAAAAAAATATAGGGGAGTATGGAAGTATGAATATGAAGTGTTGCTTCGACCACAGGTGACTGGGAGAAGGGCAGGAGAATGATGAATGATGATATGGACGGTGCAATAGATGTACGTAACCAACCACTCCCACTACCACTACACCAAACACCAACACTACAAATCTATAAGAAGGAGCTCATGCAAATCGCCATTCTCTAGAATTGAATGTTGATAAAAACAAAGGTTTCAACAACTTATTTGGTACAATTCACTTACCAGGAGTAACGTGGTTGGATTACGACACCAGTCTGCATATTTTTATCCATTACTAGCGACCCGCCCTCGCTTCGCTTCGGAAACATTAAAATACACATGAAACCCAAAAAAAAAAAAATTAAAAAAAGTAGCCTATGTTCATCAGGGACAATGTCGGCTTCTAATGGAAAAATAATTTTTCAAATCGGTCCAGTAGTTTCGAAGCCTATTCGAAACAAACAAACAAACAAATCTTTCCTCTTTATAATATTAGTATAGACAAGCTGTACGTCCCAATTGAAGGGCAGAGCAGACGATTCTAATAATACAACTCAGTCTTCGAGCTCATGTCTTGAATGTTTCTCACGATGCATTAAACACCGGTAACCACTTAAAACCAGGGAGGCTTTGAGTTCATTGACCTGCTGTTTTATGAAGAAAACATAGTCTAGAACCTTCTAATAAATTAAGACCAATCAACTTCGTATAATAAATAATCTGACTTCTATGATTTGTTGTAGTGATAATCGTCGGCCCGCTGAAGTAGACTCATACTAATACGTATCAGGTCAGTAGTACATATTTCTAGACATCCACATAGATACGGAGGGCAAAAAAAACATGGCCCTGCCAACGCCGAGTATATCTACTATAATAAATACGACAGTTTGTTTGCTGGTACATGATTTAACGTATAAATAATATAAATAACGTTTAATAATAACAAATGATACAAACGCTTCTACATATTGACTTCCAATTTATGGATTATACACACAAATATCATACTGTTGTTACACCGGTAAGAGTAACGCCATCTATCGCCGAATAGCCGAACGAACATCGAAGAATCTAGTAGCATCTGGAACGATCGAGAAGTACAGCGCCATCTATTGTCAGATATCGGAAACACATAATACTCGACTTTTGTGGAATATTCTCGATAATTCTAAGGATGTCGTATCGAGTATAAAAGCGTTACAGGGATGGCACGAGTTAGTAATCGGAATAGTCGAAGCGAAACTGCGAACGGATCACCTCAAGCGAAGCGGGAGAAGTGAATTGAGAATTTTAGTGTTTGTTGAGTGTTTTGACTGCTCTTGCTAGGGTCAGTGTTAGCAACGTTATCATTTTAGAGCCCCGTGAGCTTACCCACATGTTAGAGCGAAGCTGAAATAGCCTCTCAAGGCTATCAGCATAGGTAGAAAAAAAAATTAGTTCATGCGAAACCGCCGGACACGTCTTGTGTTTCGGCTTCTGACGCGTCATATAATAGGTCAGACAAAAGTTTTCTGAGCATAATAACGTACAATAGGATATTGAGAAATCAGATATTACGTTTGTTTTTAAGGTATTGTTAGCGCTATTGTTATTTGAAATTGTATATAGCGAAAGAGTGATGATAAAAGAGAAAAGCATTTATTTACGTTACATTACGTACAACTGAACAAAAATAATAAATATATGTTGGCACACGTCATGGATGGTTGAGCGGTAGTTTCGTCATCACTCGTATTCGATTGAACTCAGTTTAGTCAATAAAACTTTTCAATAATAATTATTGAAACTCAACACACACAACTTTCACAATGACAGGATAAACCGACAGTTTCGTTGCACATACCGACAGACCGACTGACTGACTGACCGTCAGAGACTCACTGCTGAGACGGACGGAATCACTGTCTGACTAGAATGCCACGACTCTGTCCACGTACCGCCATTTTATACTGTGGCGTTACGGAGTCTACCCTTCATTTTGTGATATTTATCAAAACAACATTTCATCATTTAAAATAATAATCAAAACCACCGTCTTAATATTACTAAAGTCGTTATCCACGACAACTAAAAGTCGTTATCCACGACATATATAATATAAAAAGCGTTTATTTCAGGCAACTTAATCCCACAAAATTTCGCATACAATTACATAATATTTAAATCAAGATAAATTAAAATTAAAATTACAATTTATCAGAATTATTTAAATTCGTTAAGCTCGGCATTTTACAAGTTTTCGCAATGATTGTAATTTATTAACTGTGTGTACAGTAAATAATAAAGAATAAAAATAAATAATAATGCTTTGTGATTGGTCCTTCGTTCAACGTTAAAATTTGTTAAATTATTTAGCGATTAGCTTAATACGACGACGCTTTGCTAATATTAGAAAGAAATATTAGGAAAATCCACAGATTTTCCTAATATTAATAATGTGAAATTTTTTTAATTGTTTAAATTTATTTACGCACATCCCTAAATATTTTTCAAAACAAAAGTGGCGATATGCCGCGGCTTGGCGTGCCCCTGGCATCGCTAACACTCTTAAGCAACGGTAACCGCTCACCCTCACGTGAGTATGCTCGTCTACCTATAAGGGAAATAATAAAGATAAAAAATGACTTATGCTGTCACCTTTTAAATCAGCTATTTACCAGTAAAGGGCCCGTCGAAATAGATTCAGTAATTTCGGACACAGGTAGCCAAAAAACATATTTTGTTTGTAGCAAATACGGAAAATACTTTCATATAGAATTTGAACGGGTCTACATAACACAGAACACAAATTATTTGACAGATGCCTGAATCTCGCTAAAGAGATTTCAAGATAAGTTCTCATATTTAAACAAGTTCCGAATAGTCAAATTCTCTCACGCATCGTTCACCGACCACCGTTCTCGTCGAAGGGTTCGGCGAATAAATTAACCCATAGACACAGCTCACTGAGTTTCTCGCCGGATCTTCTTAGTGGGTCGCGTTTCCGATCCGGTGGTAGATTCTGCGAAGCATTGCTCTTGCTAGGGTTCGTGTTAGCAACGTCCGCAGGTTAGAAGCCCCGTGAGCTCACCTACTTGCTTGGTGAAAAAAACCAAATTCGAACCGTTAGTTTACCGAGCAAAAAAATCACTAGAATAATTACCTTTATATGTTTTTTTTTAATTATTTTTTTATTGCCTAGATGTGTGGACGAGCTCACAGCTCACCTGGTGTTGAGTGGTTACTGGAACCCATAGACATCTACAACGTAAATGCGCCACACACCTTGAGATGTAAGTTCTAAGGTCTCAGTATAGTTACAACGGCTGCCCCACCCTACAAACCGAAACGCATTACTGCTTCACGGCAGAAATAGGCGGGGCGGTGGTACCTACCCGTGCGGACTCACAAGAGGTTCTACCACCAGTAATTACGCAAATTATAATTTTGCGGGTTTGATTTTTATTACACGATGTTATTCCTTCACCGTGGAAGTCAATCGTGAACAATTTCAAATGCGTCTCAATTTATAATCAGGATATCTTACGTTTAGTTTTTTTTGGTCTTATACAGTTTTCATCAGTTTTGTACGAAACCCAGTCAATTTTAAATAAAACTAAAGACGTATTATAAAAGATTAATAGAATGAGTAACAGAAATTCAAAGCCACGAGCGTTCGGGATTAACGCGATGTGAGAATGGACACGCGCTTACGTCCACGTTGGAATTAGGATTAACATGATAGTTATACGACATTTTTTTTTATGTAGACGGGGTAGACAGAGACGTTGTCTTTAGTGCAATAAACTGTTGAGTTTAAAGCCGACCCATTTTTCCGTTCTTTGTAAATTAATTAGTATATAGGCGTATGAAAATAGCTGCTTTTTTTAAACGTAAATAAAACTATTTGTATTACGTGGTTGCACCCGAGTTCAATTTGTGAGTGTATTTAATATATCTATCTACAAGGAATAAAATGTTTCAAAAGTTAATGGACGTAAAATTTAAAAAATATATCAAGTACATACATGAAACATATCCTTAAATTACTAATACATTTTAAAAAGTATAATATATATTTACGTATTTTTTTACATATGTACAATATATGATTTTTCAAATTTTTAAATGGTCAGTTTGTTAGATTTTTATTTACTACATTTGATGTAATTGATACTTTTTAAATTTAAGTTAATTGTACATTTTATTACAGAGCTTTTTAAACTGAAATCGTCATTAAAACCAAGGAGAATTCCCTTACACATTTATACCGAAGAATATACTAAAATTCCACGATCATTTTGAAGGAAAATTAATTGAATTCCTCGTAATTATAACTAGGACAATAAATCGAGACGAGAACAATGTTTATTTATGTACATTCATTAATGAAGTGACTCAATACAGGTGATCCTTCTATAACACGGTGCTTTTTTTTTATTGCTAACATGGGTGGACGAGCTCACAGCCCACCTGTTTATAAGTGGTTACTGGAGGCCATAGACATCCACAACGTAAATGCACCACCCACCTTGAGATATAAGTTCTAAGGTCTCAAGTTTAGTTACAACGGCTGTCCCATCCTTCAAACCGAAACGCATTACTGCTTCACGGCTGAAATAGGCAGGGTGGTGGTACCTACCCGCGCGGACTCACAAGAGGTCCTACCACCAGTACAAAATGTTTAGGTCGAAGACTGCTTTCTGCTACCCCGTTACCTGGCTCGGAGAAATAATTTGAGGTGGCCACGATGAGAGCTTTAACATGTTGTGCCGCTTTCTCGAAGAAGCATTCTTACCTTGTCTTCAGATACTCAGGTAGATAATCTAATTCTAAAGCGCCGTGGAGATCTACATTCAAAACAAATCAAAAAAATTTTATTCAACATAAATGAAAGTACATACTTGTTGAACGTCAAAAGAACTACCGCCAATTCACAAAAACTAGCCTCCGTCCTGAGAAGAGTTGGCAAGAAACTCTGCGGGCATGTCTTTTTTTTTAAACATTAGATTTTTGTTTTTTTAATATTAGATTTTTTTTAAATATTCATTCTTACAATGAGTATTATAACGTAACAATTATTGCAACATTGAAATGCAGGGAGCGAGCAAGTCATTCCTACTTTGTGCAATCTTCTAGATAATCATTCCACACATACCACGCTGCTTCAACGGCTATTCCGCAAAAGCGGTATTGAATGATCTGGAGAGAGTTCATGTGGTTGTGAACTGTTTGAGCAAAAACTACACTTGCTTAAGTCGAAACGGACTTTTGATGAGAGAAACATGAAACTAAATAACATTTTTTACAAATATCATGCACGTTACAATACTATCAACACAATATCCTGATTCGCACGTGCGAAACCCGTGCGAGTCTCTGGTACAAAATATAGGACACGTCATCGCGCTATTAAGAGCGATACGTTTTCCTCGTGTGTAGCATCAAAGGTCTGGTCGTCACACCTAACATCCATTTTCCTTCTAATTTTGTTGCCTCTTAATCACTGCGATTCCGCTGAATGAGAATATCAAGGTCGCAACGTCAGTTTGAAAATAATTAAAAACTCTATTTTCTTGTAGCATTTTCGTTCTAGAGTTTCGTTCGATCCTTTACATGAAACTGCTCTGTTTTAGAATGTGCCAAGACCGGGAGTGAACTACAGACGTAAAAGAACTATTTCTTCTGCTCTTATTGGTCATTGAAAATTACATCCGCCCGTAAGATTGTAATAGCTTAACTATTCTTTCAACTCTCCACCTCGCTGCTGAGGGTCGTGACTATTATGCTTCGACATAATTTTACTCCTTGTAATGTCCCGCCAGCGGCTCCGATCATTGGCCGCATGAAGGGCGTCGTGGAATGGGATCTCTAGTGTGGTGCGGATTTGGTCGAACCACCTTGTCGGACTGCGCCCGCGCGGTCTCTTTCTTTCAACTACGAGAGAATAATCGAATAGAAACTAAGAACGTTATGATACACAGTACAAATTAAGAAGTAGTGGTATGCAAAATGAATATTCTATTCTATCAGCCCACAGACGTCCAGTGCTGGGCATAGGTCTCTCCTAAGCCTCACCACAAAGGTCGGTCTTGCGCTGCTCGCATCCAACGAAATAAGTATAACTACATACAATCAAAAAAGGTCCTTTATTTTCATTCCTAAGAACTGACTGCTGTTCACTGTAGTGAACATTGGTGTTTCTCGCCGGATCTTTTCAGCGGGTTGCGATTCCGATCCGGTAGTAGATTCATTCGTGAAGCAATTGCTCTTGAGTTGTTAGCTCTCCTTTGGAGGCGCGCGGGTAGTTGTTAGCAAATCCCACCCCTCCTGGCTGAGCACATTCTCGCCCACCTGCCGTGGTAAAACTGGAAAGGCCTCCAGGGCACAAGTAATCTCTCAAACACAAAAAAAACTATTGCCCGTATTCGTGGGGTTTGATACTATTGTTATTCAGAAGAAAAGAATATAAATTCAAAGTTACCTTCCTCTGTACAAATACAAATATATTTTGATCACGCAAAAAGATTGACAAGCACCGGTCTATTTTGATCACGGCGCTGTCATTGTAAATAGTTGTAGTGATTTATTTACAGCACGGCGGGAGACTGAGAGGCGGCAGGTGGACTAGACTTGTCTGGATTTCGGCCTAGACTAGACTTTTATACGAGACACGAACAATGCAGTATATAAGGTTTTGTATATCAATAGCAAAATGAGTGCTGATGGCTTTTAGTGCCTTAAGCGTAGCATGCGTAACAACTCAAAGGGAAAATTGCTATAAAGACTGAAACTCTGCTGTCAAAATTGAATAAATTTACGACTGGTGAAAATTATTTTTATTAATTTTTTTTACGGCTTTTTCGATGGACGAGCTCACAGCCCACCTGGTGTTAAGTAGTTACTGGTGCCCATAGATATCCATGACGTAAATGCGCCACCCAACTTAAGATATAAGTTCTAAGGTATCTAGTATAGTTACAACGGATGCCCCACCCTTCAAACCGAAACGCATTACTGCTTCACGGCAGAAATAGGCAGGTCGGTGGTACCTACCCGCACGGACTCACAAAAGGTCCTACCTAAATTGTTATTTTCTTCGGTTTCATGGCTTTCGGTCTTAAGCAAATCGCTGTAGTATTATAATTTCAGTTTTTTGAACACCTCTGATGTGTGATGATGTCTGTGTGTGTCTGAAGTGATTTTTTTTTAAGTGAAACTTCTCTAAGCGCCTGAGGGTAAATTTTTTACAGATGTAACGTCACGCAGGTATGCAACGGAAGTATCGAAAAAGAAAGAGAGCGATCGAGACCGATTGAGAGAGAGTAAGACAGGGCGAACGTAGCATGAAGCAACTAGCCATGGAGTGATAGTAGGGAGCAAGCAAGTGAGAAAGATCGAGAGAAAAAGTGAGACAGAATGCTCAGTTCCTACATACTTTAAAACATACGTATAAAGTATTTTATTTTTAATACAACGCCATCTGTGAGATGTTACAATACTAACGAGTGTATGAAACCTCTCGTAGTGAATTTTAATTTAGGATATACGTGAAGTTAAAATATCAATTCACAGAGGACTCTATCTCATACTATAAAAGGTGATTTACAATTATTTACTAATGACAAAATTTTACTAATAATATACTTAGACAATTAGGATAATTGTATTTTAATTTTTGAAGTTTTCACTTCTAACACATGTGAATTGCACACATGTTATTTTTTTTGGTCAGCCTGTCACCGTTTTCCGTATTATGTTCCTTATCCTTATTTTAATAGGATCTGACGAGGAAAATGTTTATTGGCTTACTTCACGGGCGCAAGAACCCCAAAAGTGCCTTAACTCCCGACACCGGTCCGGGTCCCGCGCTATCTCTCTCCAGTCGGCGACACGGAGGCTAACAGGAAAATTACTACATTACTTCACAAAAGATCCGAAGCATCGAAGTATCCGTTTTCCCTCTAAAGACAAATGTAAACTATATATTAATACGTGAAGCTTAAACTTTGTACCCCTTTTTACGAAAATTGCAAAGAGAAGGATGAAAAAAAAATTTAAAAAAAAACACTTCACACACATCTTATTAATATTATAAATCTATATTTAATATTATAAAGAGGAAAGATTTTTTTGTTTGTTTGTATTAAATAGGCTCCGAAACTACTGAACCGATTTGAAAAATTATTTCACTGTTTGGAAGCTACACTATTCCCGAGTGACATAGGTAAAAATCTTTTTTGAAAAAAATTAAGGATCCTTACTAAAACTCCAATAATATAACCCAAGGTGTAAAAAAATAACCTAAAATATTCTTTACATCGCGTGCCCTGCGAAAACTATTGATGATAGAATAAAATAATGTACTACGACTTTGTAGAACAAATTATTATTTAGAAAGGGTGTTGCGACAGCATATGTCTAACTACTAGGCTGCACTAAAAGTATCGGGAATGGAATATTTCCACTGTTCCTGTCATATTAAAATCTTTTTAATTGAAAACTCCTTGGTTTTAAAAATCGAATACTATTTATTTATTTAAAAAAAGATACTCGGTCTTGTCACGAGGTTTTGTCAAACTTGTTTAGTCGTTGAGAAAATGGAATTGACTCGAGAAAATTCAAGAGCGATGATTTATTATGACTTTCGAAGTGGTTTAACACAAAAACAGTGTGTTGACCGGATGATTTCTGCATTTGGTAATGAAGCCCCATCCAAAACCACAATTTATCGCTGGTTTGCTGAGTTTCAACGTGGACGTGTCAAGCTCAGTGATGATCCCCGTCAAGGTCGTCCAAAAACTGCAGTCACCCAAGAAAACGTTGATGCTATGCGTAAGCTGATTGAGGAAGATCGACATGTGACATACCGCGAAATTCAGGCAACTTTAGACATTGGCATGAGTCAAATACAAATAATCTTGCATGAACAATTAGGTGTAAAAAAGTTGTTTTCCCGATGGATACCACATTCGCTCTGTGAAGAGCAAAAAGCGGCTCGCGTTACTTGGTGGGTCAGAACTCTCGAAAGATTCCACGCAGGATCCTCAAATGCTGTATACAACATTGTATCAGGTGACGAATCCTGGATATACGCGTACGAATCCGAAACAAAAAACCAGTCACGAGTTTGGATGTTCGAAAATGAGTTAAAGCCAACAAAAATTGTTCGTTCACGGAGTGTTGCAAAAAAAATGGTGGCCACGTTTGTCTTCAAAACCGGCCATGTTACGACTATTCCTCTTGAGGGACAAAGAACGGTTAATGCAGAATGGTATGCTAGCATTTGTTTGCCACAGGTCGTTTCTGAACTCCGTAAAGAGAACTGCAACCGNATGGTATGCTAGCATTTGTTTGCCACAGGTCGTTTCTGAACTCCGTAAAGAGAACTGCAACCGCCGCATCATCCTCCATCACGACAATGCGAGTTCTCACACCGCGCACAGAACAAAAGAGTTTTTAGAGCAAGAAAACATAGAATTATTAGACCATCCGCCGTACAACCCCAACCTAAGCCCTAATGATTTCTATACTTTCCCTAAAATAAAGAATAAATTACGTGGACAGAGATTTTCATCACCTGAAGAAGCTGTGGACCCCTACAAAACGGCCATTTTGGAGACCCCAACTTCCGAATGGAATGGTTGCTTCAATGATTGGTTCCATCGTATGGAAAAATGTGTCAAATTTCGCGGAGAATACTTCGAAAAGCAATAAATACATTTTTAAATAGTAATGTTGTGTCACTTCGTTAATTCCCGAAATTTTCAGCGCCGCCCTCGTATTATAGTTATGCCGCAATAAGTGTTCTTTCATTTAAAGAAATAAAACAACGTCAAATATCTTTGAAAATTTTGTTAAAGACCCGAGCGGAGCGGGCCGCTAGTAGTAGTTTTTTACTGGTGGTAGGACCACTTGTGAGTCCGCGCCGATAGGTACCACCGCCCTGCCTATTTCTGCCGTGAAGCAGTAATGCGTTTCGGTTTGAAGGGTGGGGCAGCCGTTATAACTATACTGAGACCTTAGAACTTATATCTCAAGGTGGGTGGCGCATTTACGTTGTAGATGTCTATGGGCTCCAGTAACCACCTAACACCAGGTGGGCTGTGAGCTCGTCCACCCAACTAAGCCATAAAAAAAATAAAAAAAATAAATAAAAAAATAGTAGAGAATATAGAGAAGGAGTGCAGAATGATATATTTTTTTTGCATAAAAAATACATTAAATCAATAAAAATACACACTACCATGTATTTGACACGCGCACGCATATATACTATATATACTCTTTTGTTTATTATTAAAGTCTGTGGTTTAATTCAGAATAGATTAATATTGTTTGTCTTTAATATTATTTGTCTATAGTGTAGTCTTGGAGAAATCTATGATTGTAGCAGTATATATAGTCTTTGACAATAGAACCATAATAATTTTCAATCTTATAATTTAAATTAATTATGGTCGAATTTCGACCACTGGGCACCACCAGTATTTAGTTACTACGGTAAACCAAACAAACAGTAACACATACAAGGCTTCGTACATGTGGTAACAGAGATGAAGTGCGATTAAGCTTCCTTACTGTTCTCCTTGTTCGATGCTTGAAGACATTTCAAACGCCTCGCGGCTTACAGCCAGACATTCGGCATTCGCAACCGATATATTTAACTAGGTTATTCATTGCACGGTTAAAATATTAAAGGTTACCCGTCCTTTGATTAATCGTCTTTCTAATTAATGAGCAAAATAAATGTAGCGGAGAGCTATGACTTAAAATACACCAGTGAATCCGCGTTACGCTCCGCTACTAATGCGAAACAGAGGCATTTGCTACTAGTATTTGAAAAAGTCTCGTATTATAGAAAATACTAGTATTATAAAGGTACTAGGTACGTACTAGGTAAGAGGTTCGAAGTATCAGTTGAATGGAATATTTTTAATGTATTCAACTGATAATTACTTTTAATAAATGTATCTTTTTTATTTGTTTGGTTTTGTTAATTTTAAGTATGTTTCAATGATACTATGTAGACATATGGACTTGTTGTTGATGTTATCTGAAATAAAATAAATCATTCATTCATTATAAAAAGACTCCTGAACTACCAAAAAGAACTGTAGTTAATTTTGCCTTACCTTAATTATTCTCCACCCAATCGTTTAGATCGTTCGTAGTAATAATTTTTTTATTGCTTATGTGGGTGGGCGAGCTCACAGCTCACCTGGTGGTAAGTGGTTACTGGACCCCATAGACATCTACATCGTAAATGCGCCATAAACCTTGAGATATAAGTTCTAAGGTCTCAGTATAGTTACAACGGCTGCCCCACCCTTCAAACCGAAATGCATTACTGCTTCACGGCAGAAATAGGCAGGGTGGTGGTACCTACCCGCACGGACTCGCAAGATGCCCCACCTTTCAAGCCGAAATGAAGAAACTAGTATTATAAAAAGTCTCCTGAACTACCAAAAAGAACTGTAGTTAATTTTGTCTTACCTTAATTATTCTCCACCCAATAGTTGTTTAGATCGTTCGTAGTGATAAGCCCGCCTATCGCAGTTTTGTACGTAATGCCTTTGTTTTTTTTGTTTTATATTGGATTAGGTACAATAAAGGCCACTTCACTCCACGAATTAACCTTAGATAAATATGCAAATTATTACATCTCAGAGTCTTGAGAAAAACTCAATTTTCGGTGTGAGTAGCATAACAGTTCTGCACGAGAAGGTACTGCTACCACCATTCTTATCTCAGTCAAAAAACTAAACGCATTTCCAACCATAGAGGTCATTAACCCAATTTATACATAAACTCTAAACGCATTTCCAACTATAGAGGTCATTAATCCAATTTAGACGTCTACTGATCGAGACTTTTTTTATTGCTTAGATGAGTGGACGAGCTCACAGCCCACCTGGTATTAAGTGGTTACTTGACCCCATAGACATCTACAACGTAAATGTGCCACACACCTTGAGATGTAAGTTCTAAGGTCTCAGTATAGTTACAACGGCTGCCCCGCCCTTCAAACCGAAACGCATTAGTGCTTCACGGCAGAAACAGGCGGGGCGGTGGTACCTACCCGTGCGGACTCACAAGAGGTCCTACCACCGGTAAGATATACTTCACATCATAGAGACGCTTATCAGGTGAAGCGTGCGTTGTCACCTCGGCCCATCAAATAACCTACATATTGGCATTGTCAATGAAAAACTAGAAACTAAAATACATAAAAACACCTTTTTAGGTGCACAGGAAACTACGAAAATTGAATCCTGCAGGGAAGAAGCACAGTGATCGCCGTCGCAATACTGTCGGGCAAAATCTACGCAGATCCGGGTTTGAAACTCAGTTACGTTAGATAAGCTCCGTGCTGGAAAGCACACACCAATATACAGCAGAATGGAAGTGACATGAAGATATGATGTTAAGTTTTTTTTTTATATTTGTGAGATTACGGGTAGCCCGGAGGCCTTTCCAGTTTCATAAGGGCGAATGGGCGAGCAAGGGCTTAGACAGGAGGATTTGCTAACAGCTACCCGAGCGCCTTCAAGGGAGACCTAACAACTCAAGTGTAGATGCTTCGCGAATGAATCTACTACCAAATCGCGATTTTAGTGACACTAGTGATTCCTCTCTAGTCGAAATTCGACTATAATTAATTGAAATTATAAGTTTGAACATTAATAAGGTTCTATTGTCAAAGACTATCAGACTTCCATAATCAAAGATTTTGCCAAGACTACACTACTACTACTATCCGTTCCTGTTCCCATTATCTGCGGTCGGGTCTCCTCACTCTACGGCGCCAGGCTGATCTGTCCTGGGTTGTCGGTTTTGGCAATTGGGCTCTCTTAAGGTCTCTTTCGATGTTTGACCACCAGACAAATATTAATAAAAATAAACAATATTTAATCTATTCTCAATTTGACCATACTTTCTGCAATAAGAAAAGTTTGACAATAAACAAATAGTATGCATGCGTGTGTGTGTCAAATACTTGGTAGTGTGTGTAATGTTTACTTTATAGATTTAATGTATCATTTATGCATTATTTGAAAAAAAAATTAACATTACGAACTCATTCTCTATATTCTCTATAAGTGTGGGAAATTTCATACTACTTCGTCCGCGCAATTTTCGTAAAAAGGGGTACAAAGTTTTTGCTTCACGTATTAATATAGTGACATAAACGAAGCGGCCAAAATGACGGCATATCTTGTCAATGTGAATCAGTGAAATGGAAGTCAAATAGTATAAGTATCACAAATCCATTATACCATATTAAAATTTACTTATATATAAATTACAAACCTCATTGAATCGATATGACGAAATCGATTATCTGATCCTGTCTCTAAGTCCTTTAGTGTAATTCAACGATTTTTTGTGTGCGTTATTAAAATATTACACCATATACTGGTGGTTTTACTGGTGGTAGGACCTCTTGTGAGTCCGCACGGGAAGGTACCACTGCCCTGCCTATTTCTGCCGTGAAGCAGTTGTGTTTCGGTTTGAAGGGTGGGGTAGCCGCTGTAACTATACTGAGACCTCAGAACTTATATCTCAAAATGAATGGCGCATTACGTTGTAGATGTCAATATGCTCCAGTAACCACTTAACACCAGGTGGGCTGTGAGCTCGTCCAGCCATATTAGCAATAAATAAAAAAAAACCTGGGTGGATTTAAATGGCCACCACCCTGTATATAAGTCTTAAAATCTATGGGGTATCGACAAAAGGAAAGTCTCACTGAGCGGGTGAATTTACTTGGTAAACCGACGGTCCGAATGTTGTTGTTTCGAACTTGTATACATACGCATATGTTATACATGTAACCTTATATACATTACATATATATGTGAGCTTATCTTGAAAATTTCGTTAGTGCCATTCAGACGTCTGTCAGATATCTTCTGTTATACATATAATAATAACTACCGCCACACAAAACAAAACAAAAAAAACATGTTATTAAATACTATTAGATAGCCGTTCTATAAATTTTAATTCCGTATTATAAGTAATATGATCCAGAAAATCCCTTAAACCGAACTTGACTCTGATTCTAAACGAATTTTGCGACAAGAAAAACTTTATTTGGTACAAAATCTTAACATTCCCTTGGCTCTACCAGGTGCCCTAGAGAAACACTTCGAACACGAAGGCAGAATCCATGACACGAACACTCAAACAATCCAAAGGGATTCCCTTTTGGAGTGTTCCTGTAACTAAAAAAAATGTGTGCGTGTACTAGTGTACACACGTAAGAAGTGAAACTTCTTTATGGCCTTATTTTTCGAAAAATGATCTACATGCAACTTTCTAGAAATTGGTTAAATAAAGTTAAATTAGATAAAGTTTAAACAAAAGGATTTTATTATCATAGACATGAATACAAAAAAGTTAAATTAGATAAAGTTTAAACAAAAGGATTTTATTATCATAGACATGAATACAAAAAAGTTAAATTAGATAAAGTTTAAACAAAAGGATTTTATTATCATAGACATGAATACAAAAAAGATGGCGCGTAACGGAAAAATGTGACGCGTAACCGAAAAATGTGACGGTAAATTTTTTTCCAACGCCGATAAGGAAGTTTCACTTCAAAAAAGACGTGTGGCACTCGGGGACTGCCGCGGTAAAGCTATTGCAAAACATTATTTATCAACTTATGCAATTACAATTAGACAATAATAGAGATGGGCAGACTTTTCATGATGCTCACGTAGTGCGACGTCACGCCGCGCGCTTATTCACAAACACTACACCAGCGCAACGTGTGAATGTGTTGAACGCGAGCTACATAGTAGGCGTATTGGTGGTGTCAGGTTATTTTCGTTACGGAATTTCTTGATTCAGTCGCCGCGCTCAAGGCCCGCTACAGAAGCTATGCAATAGCTTAAAAATTTGTGGTGTCGTGGGACACCGGATAGGAACGAAGTTTCTTAATATAAAAATATTAATTTTAAGTACTATTCGAGGTATAAAGAAAATAAAACTGGAGGTTTCGCAACAACCCACGGTCATTCGGTAACGTGCGAACTTATTGTGATAAACTTCATTCACGGTTGTTTGCGTAAGAGTTAGTGTATTGCGCAAACGAACGCTCTGAGATCGTGGTCAATGAATGATAAAAAAATACGTAATTTTTTGTACGTTATTACAAAGTTAAGTCGTACACTCTGTGCATTACTAATAAAAATCTTACGTTACGGACGTTTTTTTCCGGTTAGGGTACCCCTCCGCATCGTCCCATAAGGAACTTCGTTCCAAAACACAAACGATATCAGACTAATACGCACATAATGTTGCTATTAAAACTGAACTAACGCACGGAGTCAGCGGTCTTGCATGTCTCCGTCAGTCATCATCGATTTGTTTAACACGAAATGATCATTCTCAATCCAGTTCATTTGCTTTATGTCTTCCGTAACAATCAACGACTATGTCATTGTGACTGACAAAACCGCGAAGGCTTCAAATTCGAAGAAGCCGTGGCTTAAGAAATACTAGCGACCCGCCCTCGCTTCGCTTCGGAAACTGTAATTTATTATTAATTTCTCGACTATTTAATGGATGTTATTACACATGTAAACCTTCCTCTTCAATCACTCTATCTATTAAAGAAAACCGCATCAAAATCCGTTGCGTAGTTTTAAAGATTTAAGCATACATAGAGACAGACAGATATAGGGACAGAGAAAGTGACTTTGTTTTATACTATGTAGTGTAGACACACAGTATATTAATATCGAGCGACACGACAATATCGCTGAACAAATTTTCCTAATTAAATACGTATAATACTTATATTAGTTCACGAAAAACTTTCAAGATGAGAATTGAGAAGAAGAGGTTACGTTCCCAATGAGATGTAAGGTCCCATATTTTATTTAAAATATGTAATATATAAACGACTCCCGCCTCATGTCTCAAGGAGAATGGCGACTTTAACTTTGTCTATGGGTTCCAGTAACGTTCAAACAAAATTTGGCAAAAAAAATCAAAATAAAAACTACATCCGTCCAAAAGCAATGTTATCCGCATAACTAATTCTTATTCTCGAAAGATCCCACTCAAAGTGTCATGTCCGCAACAGAAACTAATCTGTTTACGTCAAAACTTGGCTTAATTCATTCCCTGCATATCCATTACCGTTTTTCCGCCAATATTTCGACCAACCTAAATATATTTTAGTACAAAGAAGTCGATGGATAAGCGAATATTTTTTTGATGCTTTTGATGGGGTGACGCTGTGAGAAATTACGCGTATGACATATGTGTCACAGCGAAATGACGGGAGATTTAATATATCGTGTTTGAGTGTACTTTTGGGGTCGGAGCGTGGTGTTTTGACGTGGCCTCATAACGGCTTGACACGATAGGCACGGACAAATTAGAATTTGGTTGTGTTTTATTTTGTCACCGAAATTAATATGAAAGAGCTAGAAATAGAATCTGCAGTAAATATTACTTGATGTGAACTCGCGATAATGAAATAGAAATACTTAAATTATACTGAATGCTAAAATATATCTATATAATTAATACGTGAAGCAAAAACTTTGTATCCCTTTTTACGAAAATTGCGCGGACGGAGGAGTATGAAATTTTCCACACTTATAGAGAATATAGAGAAGAAATGCACAATGCTAATGTTTTTTTTTTAATAATGCATAAAAGATACATTTGACGCACACACGCATGCATACTATTTATTGTCAAACTTTTGTTCTTGACGTCTGTGGTTAAATTAAGAATAGATTAAATATTGTTTGTCTTTATTCATATTTTTTTATAGTCTAGTCTTAGCGAAATTTGTGATTATAGAAGTATAAAATACAATCATAATAGTGTACAAGCTTATTATACAATTCCAATTAATTATAGTCGAATTTCGACTACTGCGGGACCTCTAGTAGGTATAAATAACAGAATATACAAATTTCGGAGAATAAAACTTATAGGAATCGTTATGAGATAGTAAAGACGAACATTTAAAGACGTTCAATCAACATTTAAAATTTTGCATACTTATCAAGCACAGATGGCAAATTAATAATTTTCTTACTTGGAAATAAAATCCAAACCAGAATAAAAATTATGATTTATTTATCATTAAATTAACATTTCTACAGTTTAAAATACTTAAAGAATAAAAAATGCTTCACTATCTTTTAGTACATATTCACTAGTGGCAGGATGTATTTTGAGTCCGCACGGGTAAGTACCACCACCCTGCCTATTTCTGCCGTAAAGTAGTAATGCGTTTCGGTTTGAAGGGCGGGGCAGCCGTTGTAACTATACTTGAGACCGTAGAGCTTATATCTCAAGGTGGGTGGCGCGTTTACGTGGTATATGTCTATGGGCTCCGGTAACCACTTAACACCAGGTATGCCGTGAACTCATCCACACACCTAAGCAATAAATAAATAAAAATAGTATCCAAATTACAAATGCCACATTCTTGCGAACTTTGCTAACAATATTATTGAGACATCCGCCTGTGTTTGACTTTACGTACTAAAAATATTGAGGCCGCTTGGTACGCACGTCAACCTTCGACATTAACAGCAGTCATTAGAAATATCATTGACCCTTCACGGGAGACATTAAAGACGCCTCTCATAAGAAACAATTTGTTTTATGATCAGCCTATGGCTATCGCCAATACGACGTTCGGTTATAACGAGTTATAACTTAGAAGTCCTTGGGAGGTTTACGACTTGACTCATACAGGGCGTTGTGAGCTACACGAGATCAAAGACAGATGTCTGAGTCTGAGCTCATAGTTATGTACGCAATACCAATAAAACAAAAGATTTCAAAAAGTTCGATTTTATGTTATTTTGATTTTATTTCGGTCGGTAATTGATGATGAAAAGATGAAGTTATTTGTTAAGGGAATTTATTAATATTATCTTCCTTTTAATACTGTATAAAGTATTATATCGACGCTTGAAAAGCAAACGTGACTAAGCGACAATGCGTGAACTTTACAGTAGACTAATTTAAAGTTGAAAGACCTGAAAACAAAATTTATTTTAACGAATCTAGCTGTAAAAGAATCTAGCTAGTAGCTGTAGGATTGAAATTACTTTAATAGACCTAGAAATATATATTTTTGCGCATCGAATATGGTTATTGCCTATCATTTATGTACAAAGTAGTTATTGTCGCTTAGTCACGTTTGCCTTTCAAGCGTCGATATGTATGTATGTATAATAAATAATATGTGATGGTGTGTGTATTAGTAATTTAATATAAATTTCATTCCACCTACCACTATTTACTCTGCACTACCTTTGGTTGACTGGTAGAGAATGCCTTAGGCATTAAGTCCGCCAATTTTTTACTGGTGATAGGACCTTGTGAGTCCGCACGGGTAGGTACCACCGCCCCGCCTATTTCTGTCGTGAAGCAGTAACGCGTTTCGGTTTGAAGGGTGGGGCAGCTGTTGTAACTATACTGAGATCTTAGAGCTTATATCTCACGGTGGTTGGCGCATTTACGTTATAGATGTCTATGGGCTCCAGTAACCACTTGACATCAGGTGGCCTGTGAGCTCGTCCACCCATCTAAGCAAAAATAAAATAAAAAATGTAAATTTTACATGAAGTGTAATAAATAAATAAAGAAATTGGCACGATTCCGGCAGAACAGATGGGGTGAAAAAGTTCTTGAGTGGCAACCTCGCATCGGAAGGTGTAATGTGAGTAGACCTCCAGCCCGGTAAGCGGACCACATGGGGAAAGACGCGGGAATCCGCTAGATGCGGTCAGTGCATGACCTATTATTATGACGAACCTTGGCGAGGCCTTACAATGAACATTTACAAACCAAATTTGATGGTGAATGATAATAAATTCTTTTTACTAGTGTATTTTAGTGTACATAGCTTTATGTACAGTGTTTATTTTTTTTATTGCCCTTGTAGACAGACGGGCATACGGCCCACCTGATGGTAAGTGTTTACTGTCGCCCATGAACTTCAGCAATGCTAGGGGCAGAGCCAAGCCGCTGCCTAGCGCTTAATACTCTCCACAAGCCTCGTTTGAAGAAGGACATGTCATAGCGCTCGGGAAACACCGTGGAGGGGAGCTCATTCCATAGCCGGATGGTACATGGCAAAAAAGACCTCTGGAAACGTACTGTGGATGACCGTAGTGGCTCCAGGTAGTATGGATGAACTCTACTCCGGCGGCGGGCGGTGCGATGGTAAAAACGAGATGATGGTATCATCTCAAACAATTCCTCAGAGCACTTTGTGTAATAATTACCAAATTATGAATACTAGAGTTCGACCTGTTATGGAAATTCCATCGAAGCACGAAAAAATAAAACAATTTTTTATATTTCTTGATACTATAATTAAATTAAACAAAAAAGAGGTACTTTTGGCGGGAACGCGACTATTGAAGTTGTGTGATTTATTTTATTTTGTCTATTTAGTGTTTCATCAGGCTTAAATGTGTAATAGCGATGGTTGATTACTGTTTAATGTCTGTGAAAGTGCACAAATGTGAGAAAATGAAACAAAGCCGCTGGACGTAACTTCTCGGGATCCTCCAAATAGTCCACTGAAAAAATCTCAGTAAATGACTACCATTTTATTGAGATTAGATTTCATCCCATATTATCTCATCTCATTCCATTTAATTTCATCCCAGTTGATCTCAAATTAATCATCTTCATGTCATTTCATTTCATTTCACTCTTTATTATCAGTTTTCAATAATAAGAATATAAATTAAAATAAGATATGACTTAAAGGTCTTAGTTACCTGGTCCTAAAATTACTTAAAAAAAAAGTATGGTTTGACACAAACATTTAGGAAAAAATATATCGAAATATACCTAGATACAGAAATATAAATACAGATTTCAGGGTATTAGGACCCGCCCTCCCGTATCTGCTTGCTCGTGATAGTAATAAATTATTTGAATGGTTGGAGCAGAGCCCTGATTTCCGCCATAGTCCTTCGGGTCGAGATGCAGTTTAGGCGGGAACACTAATTACGTAATGTAACATTTATAAAACTCCCATCTAAATAAAACCTGATCTAAAACAATCGAATCAAAAGTAGTCAAGTTTTATCTATAAGGTTCTCTATAAATAACTGTATTCTTGTAAAATTTCGTTATTTAAGTGAAATTTTATTACTCTTGGATTTTATAAACTTTTAATAGTCTTATTGTTCACTAGCTGTACTCTCCCGTTTCGCTGGGCATTTAAAATTAACATTATTATTTATTGTCATTATTATAAGAGAGTCCAACACTCATATAAATATTAGCCTATCCATTAAGTACATGTATTTTCTACATGGATATCAAGTTTCAAGTCAATCGGATGCATAGTTCAGTAATTATAACGGAACATCCGTAAAAATCACTGTAGATCTATATAATAGTATAGATATAGATTAATAATAAGCGCAGCAAAAAATTTGCGCGCTTTTTTTACGAAAATTGTGCGGACGGAGGTATGAAATTTCCCACACTTACAGAGAATATAGAGAAGGAGTGCAGAATGCTAATATATTTTTTTAAATTATGCATTAAAAATACATTAAATCAATATAAAAATATTATACACACTACCATGTATTTGACACAACACATGCATAAAAATATACTCTTACTACTTAATCCTTATTAATACTGTCAATTGTCAAACTTTTGTTATTGTTTAAAGTATGTGGTTAAATTGAGAGTAGATTAATATTGTTTGTCTTTACCATTATTTATCTATAATGTAGTCTTAGCGAAATCTGTGATTACATTATAGAAGTAGTGTTTGACAACAGAACCATAATAATTTTTAGACTTATAATTTTTATTAATTATAGTCGAATTTCGACTACTGCGGGACCACTAGTTGTAAATTAATTATTCTTCTTATTATTATTCTTATTTTTAATTTCAGGACATTGTCATTGCACTTTCGTTAGTAACTATAATTGAGATAATATTTATCATTCGTCTTCTTGTTAATTTTTCCATGTTCTGGATCGGTGATAACTTTGTTGGTAGAACTAATTAAATAGATAAGATAACGCTATCATAAATCAACTCACACTCCCTTTGTATTTCATTGCAGGCTGACAATATATAAACGAATTAAAATTATTAAGCTTAGCTGAGTACATGAATTTTGTTTTCCGTTTAATTCATTTCGCGTTTTGCCTTAAAAACTCTGTGTATACACTCTGTATTTAGCATAGATATGTGTATAAAGGGTGTGTTTAATCTTTTATTGTTTGTTGGGTACTTCATACGCACATTCATTGTCTATCTATTTAGATATATAAAAATGAATTGCTGTTCATTAGTCTCGCTAAAACTCGAAAACGGCTGGACCGATTTGGCTAATTTTAGTCTTGAATTATTTGTGGAAGTCCAGAGAAGGTTTAAAAGGTAGATAAATATGAAAATACTCGGAATTAAATTAAAATAACAATTTTATTTTTCCTTTGATGTGTCCCTCGTCGGACGGATTCCTTTTATTTGTTTTAAGTTTATTTTATTCAAAAGTTTAGGTATTTTATTTATCGATTGAAGCACTACGAAGTCTGCCAGGTCAGCTAGTCATTTATAATATTTGAACGTACCCAGTTAAGCGGCCCTAACTTAGATTTATTTTAATTTAGATTTCTTTAGTCTTTCGCAGAATTTTGATACCTATAACCTTCGGATAAACAACAAACCATTCACTGGACACTCACGTCAAATAAACACGTGAATTCGCCTCGCATTTCTGTTCACGTAGCTTTGAATATTATCCGGTATCCGTTCTAGTGTAAATATAGCCGCGTGACCGGTTATATAACTACCCACGTACTCGACAATGTAATCTGAACCCCATAAATTCTGCAAGGAGGTTCAACAGCAAAACAAATATTTACCAGACCTTCTTCGATTCAACGACGTGTTTATTCTACACATTCAAAGGGCTTGGAAGTATTTTAACGCCTTCAAGCCTTCAGAGGTTTCCTACGAACTAGTTAGTTAGTGTAAGGAATGTAATATTTACGAAGTGTAAATGTATTTGTTTTTTGGTGCCTCGATTCGAAGAGTTTGAATTGGAAGATAGACGCGGAATTAGTTCTTGGATAGAAAGAGAAGAATACAATATTTGGAATCGAAAGATTGATCAGCTCTAACACAAAATTTCATTAATCCAGGTTATAACAAATTTTTAGTCATCATCATTATCCTGCCCTTCTCCCAGTCACCTGGGGTCGGCGCAACATATTTTCTCCTTCCATACTCTTCTATCATATACCATTTCTTCGCTCACTTCCCTCTTACCCATATCGTCTTTCACGCAATCATCCATTTCTTCTTAGGTCTACCACTTCCTCTATATCCTTCCAGATTAATAGTTAACTTTCTCTTACCAACCTCATTTTCATTTCGTCTCATCACATGTCCATACCATCCCATACGCGCACTTCTCAACTTCTCTGTCACAGGTGCCACTTTCAGACTTGATCTAACATATTCGTTCCGTATTCTATTCATTCTCGTTACTCCACACATCCATCGCAACATTCACATCTCTGCTACATGCAATCGCCTTATAACAAATTTTTAGTACACCCACACTAAACGCGAATAGTCTTACCAGTAATTAATTGAAAGGATACGAGTTGGAGACTGTTTCCTACTTAACGCATTAACTTATTTTACTGTTTAAGGGGTTGTTACGGATATTCTCAATTTGAACCTCAAAAATCTTTCGCAGAAGAGAACTCAATCCTGCGTTGTATGGTTTTTGAAAACAATCTGTAGTAAGTGACAGGGTTTAAATAGCGGAATATGTGCTCTGCTCACTGGTGATGATTATAAGGTGAGAACGAGACCATCTCACACAATTGCCCAAAGCGCTTCCCATGGAGAATACAAAAGAAAACATAGAAGACATCTCGTAGTAGGGCGTTTTGTTAGACCCCACAGATAGGTACCACCACCCGACCCATTGCTATCGTAAAGCAGTAATGCTTTTCGGCTTAGAGAATGGGGCAGCCGTTGTACTGAAAAAACTGAGACTTGCAACTCATGACTCAAAATAGGCGGCAGTATTTATGTATGTAGTTGATGTCTATGCGCTCCAGTGACCACTATATGACACCACCGGCGACACTACTAAACTTATCTTCTTCTTCTTTCTTTTACCCTCTGCGGGGGTGTTTCAATGAAAACCTTCCATTTACAAAGGTCTTGGAAAGGTCTGCTACTACTAAGCTTATGACAAGACTAATTAAAATGAGTCTACTTGAACGTGTCTAAGACAGGTCTTTGTTCCGCTGTCATCTTCAATGGGATGCAAAGACAGGAATGCTTATTCTTAGCAAGACAATAACAACCAGAATGATTCATAAATAAACTTTCTTTCTCACTAACTAAAACCTTCGGTGTATCTTTCAATTGCCATGAGTTATCTTGATACAAAGACTAATTACCTTCAACTCATTTTGTGAACGCGTCGATATCTAACACCAGGTTTGCTATGACCCACCTTGGAATAAAATGTAAAGAATATCAAAGTCCCTTGAGACCTGAAGATTCCACGCGACCAGTCAATCAGTATAATCTATAATTTACTGGTGGTAGGACCTCTTATGAGTCCGCACGGGTACCACCATCCTGCCTATTTCTGCCGTGAAGCAGTAATGCGTTTCGGTTTGAAGGGTAGGGGCAGCCGTTGTAATTATACTTGAGACCTTCGAAATTATATCTCAAGGTGGGTGGCGCATTTACGTTATAGATGTCTATGGGCTCCAGTAACTTCACACCAGGTGGGCTGTGAGCTCGTTCCCCATAAGGAATAAAAAAATCCATCTAAGCTCACAACAGTCAAACAGACATAGCTACTACGTTCTATTTATCCATATATTTGTTAATTATTTTCGATCACACTTCCTTCGTCTACATTCAAGTCAGGGTAACACAAGACGCGCAATGATAGATATTGGATAGTGATTGAACTGTGCGGATGCGTGTGGGATATACGAAAATATTTACGACCGTATCTCCGATGTTGCGTAAGCTATTAATAAATGAGGGCTTTAGGGTTACAGCGTTAAGTTTTATGATTAAGAGCAACCGGACGATGGAAAGATCCGGACAATCCGCCGGTTATAGCATCGACGCCCACCGATCAGACGTCGTGCGCTATGGGAAATCCCATGCCCTAACGCGTTTGGAATTATCCGAGATATGATTATGGCTTATATGGAATTATCCAGGATATAATTATGGCTTATATAAAACGAATAAGTCAGCTCTTTGGCTCTTATCAAATGACGTATAATGATTGGAGTTAGCCAAAATGGTGGTGATTCTATTATGGCTGTAAGCTCCAATAACTGCTTGACATCATTTGTACTATGAACCGTACTTCCGAGTTTAAATATAACTTTTATATGAGTATACGTGATATTTGAACGAATCAAATGAACTTAATCATCGTCAATCCGAGTTCTATAGTTTGATGAAAAATGATTTGCTTACTAGCGGCCCGCTCCGGTTCCGCTCGGGACTTTAACAAAAAATTCAACGATTCAAATTTGACGTTATTTTATTTTTTTAAATAAAAGAAAACACTTATTGCGGCCTAACTATAATAGTCAGACATATGCTGTCACGACACTTTTTGTAAATAATAATGAGTTCTACAAAATCGTAGTACATTATTTTATTCTATCATCAATAGTTTTCGCAGGGCACGCGATGTAGAGAATACTTTAGGTAATTTTTTTACACCTTGGGTTACATTATTGGAGTTTTAATAAGGATCCCTAATTTTTTTCAACAAAGATTATAGCCTATTTCACTCGGGAATAGTGTAGCTTCCAAACAGTGAAATAATTTTTCAAATCGGTTCAGTAGTTTCGGAGCCTATTCAATACAAACAAACAAACAAATCTTTCCTCTTTATTATAATATTAGTATAGAAGTATAGATGAGTATGTAGAGAAAAAAAGATATTCCTGTTGATTTTGTTACGCCGGTTCTCGTAAATACGCATGCATGTGACTACGAGATGTATGGAAATAGTAGTGCAGGGTAGAGGGGGAAGAGGTCGAGTGTGTGAATGACGATATGAGTGAAAAAGGAGTGAGTGTTGAGATGACGGCTGATAGAAGAAAATGGAAGAGAAAAATTAGCTGTGCCGACCCCGACTAGTGGAATAAGGTGGAGAAAAAGAAGAAGGTTCTTGTAAATACGGTTTTGTTTTCCTTTCAACCGATCGTAGTTAACAGTTTGGCTGTCAATCAAAATTTTCGAGTTGTTAGACATATCTAATAATTTCTATTTGTTGAGAGCATGCAGATGCAGTTGAAGAATACATTTCTTCATCTTCAGGACTTCTTGCATTACGAGTGAAATAACAATATCCCTACGGAACCCAGAAACAAGCGACGTTAGCTAAATAAAAATCGGTAAAAAACGAATCAGGGCAATTGCCCGAAGGGCTTATTGCGTAACATTATAAATCGAAGCTTTTATATTTGCATTCATACTTATAATGTATCATATTCGTAACACATCAAAGATCCACGCACTGTTTATACGCCCTCGATATGTTTTGCTGAAAATATTATAATTATTGCGACATTAACAATAAATAGATATTATGTTTCAATTATTTACGGACGTCATTCTTAATGATTATATTGTTAAATGAATTTTAAATTTAAACATAACAATTATCTTGAATATCTTAGGTTGTCAAATAAATCTGTAAAAGCAGCTCTTATATGATAAATAATAGTTTAAAAAAAAAACAAAAAAATGCGCTTTTATAGAAAATCTAAATAAACAATAGAAAATATATTTATTGAGTTGTCGTCGGTCCTTGATAAGTAAGCCAAATTTCGAGTTAATCCGACGTTTTGAAGGGGGTCAAAATCATGTTCAAAGATTCCGTTACATATTAACGGTAGGCAGCGGCTTGGCTCTGCCCCTGGCATTGCTGAAGTCCATGGGCGACGGTAACCACTCACCGCCAGGTGGGCCGTATGCTCGCCTGCCTACTAGGCCAATAAAATAAAAAATGCTAACATACGTATGAAGCTAATAAAAGCGTATTAAAAAGCAGCTGGTCAGACACTTCAGTCCACCGTGCCATCCGCGCAGGCGATGATAGGCAGGTCTGGCGGAAGAAAATCCAGAAGAAAGTTATTATTTACCTATTTCTACCACCATCCTGCCTATTTCTGCCGCGAAGCAGTAATGCGTTTCGGTTTGAAGGGCAGCCGTTGTAACTATACTGAGATCTTAGAACTTATATCTCAAGGTGGGTGGCGCATTTACGTTGTAGATGACTATGGGCTAACCACTTAACACCAGATGGGTTGTGAGCTCGTTCACATATCTAAGCAATACAAAAAAAAAAAAAAAAAGAAGGCCACGACCCTCAACATTGAAGACTAATTATTGACGCAAGAAAGTGGAGGAGTATGATAAGAAAGACATAGAAAAAATACCACAATAACAACATTCTTTTATCAATCAAAAAAAGACCAATAAATTGATATAAAGTATGAAAAATAAATGTGTCAATCGAAAATTCATATAATACAATCGAATTAAATATCGAAATACAATCTCCAGTCGAAATGGTTTTCCGAAATAACATCGAACATCTTCAAACTGGAACAGAAATAAAATAAGACACGGCAAACATTTAAAAAAGAACTCTCTTTTTCAATTAAGTTTTTGTTAAGTGAAAACAGATCGGTTGGCAACCGTCCTCGAAGTGTTGCCAACTCGTCTATTAAAAGGATTACATATAACAAGTGGACGGTGTTATGCCGAAACCAACACCAATAAGTTCAACTTGAAAGTACATATGTGAAGTTTTTTGCAACCCCTGGCATTGATGACGTCGATGAACGACAATATACATTTACCGTCAGCTGGGCCGTATGCTCCTCCAATTATCTATACTTCTATACTAATATTATAAAGAGGAAAGATTTGTTTGTTTGTTTGTTTCGAATAGGCTCCGAAACTACTGGACCGATTTGAAAAATTCTTTTTCCATTAGAAGCCGACATTGTCCCTGATGAACATAGGCTACTTTTTTTAAAAAAAAAAATTTTTTTTTTTTGGTTTCATGTGTGTTTTAATGTTTCCGAAGCGAAGCGAGGGCGGGTCGCTAGTAATAATAATAAAAAAGTACAACTCTTAATAGAATAAACACCTTAACATCAACTGATGTTATGGCGGCTGTGAACAATAAATTATGATGCACTTCGGTATTTTGTACGCCTTTTATTTTAATTGATAAAAACAGTTCACGTCTACCATAATGTAATCTTGGTCTCTACAGAAATATTCTTTAATATAAATTAAATTATGTTTCATTATGCATGTGACTATTTTCGCTCAAAACGTTTAAAACCTTAGTCGATATTACAAAGTCCAGTCATTTTTTTCGTTGTATCCATGGCTGGCGACGAAGAGCTCGACGAGTAATTTAACCCACAGACACAGCCCACTGAATTTCTCGCCGGATCTTCTGAGCAAGTCGCGTCACAGATTACTAAGCGCTTCCGATCCGGTGCTAGATTCTGCAAAGCACGGCTCTTGCTAGGGTTCGTGTTAGCAACAACGTTACAACGTCAGGTTTAAGCCTCGCGAGCTCACCTACTAATTCAGTGAATCTAGAATAACCTCTCGAGGTTACCAGAATAGGTAGGAAAAAAAACGCAAAGAAAACGTCAGAAGGGCTTACTATGAAAACAGTCCACATATATATTGAGTCTGTGCTTATATATAGAGCGAATGTATTATGTAGGGTGATAATGATTAAAGGCACGGCAGTTTGCAAACTTTTTATTGTACGACGACTTGACACGGACTTAAACTAAGCCCGCTACATATAGATAATTACCTAGTCAGGTCATAAATTCTGTCACATGTTTAATGTAAAATAATTGAAACAAATTTATTCATTATGTAACCATTCATATACCAAAATGAACTTAACAAAACATAGATTCTTATGACACTAAAGTTTATTCAAAATGACCTCCGTGATTTTGAATACAGGCCTTCAATCTGCGCGGCCAGTCGTCTATCGCAGCACGAACGAGGTCCATGTCAATATCGGCGACTGCCTTAATCAAGGATGTCTTGAGTGACTCCAAATTGGGATGAGGCTTTGAGCACGCCTTTTCCTCCAAGTGTTGCCATATCTTGTAATCTAACGGATTCAAATCTGGACTGGAGGAGGGCCAGTCTTCGTGCCGGATGAAGTCGATTTCACGCGCCGCCAGCCAGTCTTGTGTGCTCTTCGCTCTATGAGCTGGCGCCGAATCTTGTTGGAATACCCAGTGCCTGTTATTGAACATGGTATGAGAAACAGGTTCCACAAGGTTCGTCAGGACTGTATTTTGATACACAACTGCATTCGTTTTTACACCTTTCTCACAAAAATGTACCTCTGTTAAGCCCCAATAAGAAACTCCCAACCATACCATGAGCGAGGATGGAAAATGACCTCGTTGGACACGCGGAATACGGTTGCTCGCTTCTTCACTACTGTGTGCGTACACCTTATCATTTTGTTTGTTGTAGCTCTCTTCTACGGTAAAAAATTTTTCATCCGAAAAAAGAATTTCCCGATATTTTTTTGCCGCGTACCGCTTCAACAAAGCGCGGCATCTCTTCAGTCTCAGGTCCATTAGACGAGCATTCAAACAATGGCCTGTTTTTCTTCGATATGCCCGAAGCCCTAAGTCTTCATTTAACACCCTTTTCACCGTGATTCTGCTTAACCCCATCTGAAGGGCCAACAGTTTCTGCTTACGTTTGGGATTTCTTTGAATTCGCGCCTTCGCAGCTTTTATCACTGCTGGAGTCCTAACAGACCGAGGGCGACCTTTGCTTGACCTGTCATCTACACTAGAGTCTTCATTGTATCATTTGATGATACGATAAACGAATCTTTTGGTTATATTCAAATTTTTCAGTATGTTCAAAATTTGAATTGGCGCGTAACCGCAACGATGCAACGCAATAACTGCAACCGGTCTTCTTTAAGCGTCCACTCCATATTTAAAAATGAGTAAAATTCTAAAAGTATACATTTTTATTTTCATGAACAATTCGAAATTCGAATTCAATAAACTTTTTTGTGGCCAGCATTCTAAAAGAAAAGTTTTTACTGTGTGACAATACTTATGACCTGACTAGGTATATGGTTTTAGAACAACTGAAAACCTAGAGAAACTTAGAAATCCAAATTCGAATTTAGAATCTATACTTTCGTTGACATTAGGTCACATAAGTCACAATACTGACTCGATGGTGCAATAATTATCGCCCCTGATTGTTCGATTCCCACATCGGGCAAGCATTCGTGCGATGAACAGGTTTGTTTGGTCTTTGTTTGGGTGTTTATTATCTATATATGTATTTTTTTTAAACCTATATAAGTATCTATGTCAATCTCTGGTACCCATAACACAGGGAATCCTAAATTGGGACCGGATGATGGTACATGATTTGTTCTCAATTATTAATATTAGTTATTATTAATCATGTAGACTTTCACAAGATTATCGAGTTCAGTTTAAGCTTAGGAAATTGTTTGAAAGCGACAATGTGATATTCGTGGATTACTTTTTGTAATTGTTTATAAGCTATTGCATAGCTTTTATCGCGAGCCTTGAGCGCGGCGACCGAATCATGAAATTCCGTAACGAAATACCTAACACCCCTTACTCCGCCTACCATGTAGCTCGCGTTCAACACATTCACACGTTGCGCTTGTGTAGTGTTTGTGAATAAGCGCGTGGCGTGACGTCACACTGCACGCGCATCATGTAAAGTCTGCCCATCTCTCTCTCGCGCGGTCTATCTTATGAGTGTGAAGGGGATAGTTAAGGTTATGCTTTTATTAATGTTTAATATAGTGTGGTCTTGTTTTATTATTGTTTTAATATTAAATTATCATTGTCTAATTATAATTGCATAAGTTGATAAAAAATGCTATGCAATAGCTTTACCGCGGCAGTTCCCGAGTGCCACACGTTTTTTTGTTACTTTGTTCTCTTTTGCATAACACCGCTCAGAGGACGTCTGTTTGCTTTGAAAATTGAAAGAGAACACAGGATTTCGTTCTAAAATGTTCTGTAAATTTTATTTGCACTACGCTTTGTATTTACTGGTTAGAGAACAAAGTTCAGATTTGATCTTGATTTTGTTTTGACTTAATTTCGCAATGTTGTCCCAAATAAACGGGATGCGGTCAGGATTTTTTTTTAAATGTATTTAATTGTAATGCTTACAAAAACTTATCTGCTAATTAAACCTAAACTTAGTGTTACGCCGTTAAGAGTAACGCCATCTATCGCCGAATTGTCGAACGAATATCGAAGGACCTAGAACGCTCGAGAAGTACAACGCCATCTATTGTCAGATAGCGGGAACTACTACTAGAGATGTGTGGAATATTCTCAATAATTGTAGGGATGAGGTATCGGCTATAAAAGCGCTGTAGAGATGGCACGCAATCATTCAGTAATCGGAACTACTGGAAGCGAAACAGAGAGTGTTTTAAAGGTTTTGTGAAGTGTTTAAGTGTTCTAAGTGTTGAATATAGTGTTAAGTTGTACTTTGGTGAAATTTTATTTATCCCGAACCCTCAGCGCGTTACATTACTAATCGCGAACGCCATTTCTAACGCGCAATTAATGACAAAAAATTATAAAAATATTTATGTATTATTTATATATAAATTTTAAAACCGCCATCATTCGTCCTAATGTTCGCATATATCATACTTACAGCGTTATAATATAAATCATAGTTGCGTGTAATGACCGTAACATAGTTACGTCATCGCGGTTATAAAAACTTGTTTGACCAACGTTCTTCAAACTGTGGCATAGGGCTGCCACTCGCGAGTTAATTGTTCCATCCCGAACAAATTTCTCAACAGTGAGTTTTTTTTTTAAATTGTAAAAAAATACATGTAGCGTTACCATTGGTATATCTTGAGGCGTGTAGTCTAATATTTCTTAATAGCGATTCTGTTCTTAATATGCTTATATTCTTATAACGGCAGGCAATGGCTTGGCTGTCCCCCTGGAATTGCTTACGTCCATTGGCGACGGTAACCACTCATCATCAGGTGGGCCGTAAAAACTAAAAAAAAACCCAACCATAACTTTCTTTCGGCGTAATCATCAATCATCTATCAACCCTACAGAATGCAGTGACTGAGGATTCGTAACATTATAATAATAAAAAAGTCGTAATTCACTTTGACAAATTGATAACCCTTATAATACGTTACGCAAGCAACAAGGTGTGAAACATGGAGTACAAAAATACTTGGATATGGCCAACTAAAATTTTGTTGGCGCGCATCCTTGTAATTGGACTCCTTTGGACCAAATCTTAATTATTGGAATCGAATATCCCAACTGTGCTTTTTTAAAAATTGGAACGCTTCGCTTAATAGTTTTTTTTATGATTGAAGTATTACTGGTGGCCCGGAGGCCTTTCCAGTTTCACTTGGACAGGTGGGCGAGCAAGGCTCAGCCAGGAGGGAAGGGAGCTTAATAGTCTAAATTCTTCAGGGACTCCTTTTCAGAACGAGAGAGGATCGTCATGTCAAGAATATAACTTTTATACCATTATAAACGGAGACCTGTACGATTATGAACTGCTAGAGCTGAACACGAAACCAGTAGGATTGTATCGAAGGTCAAGAATCTCTTTATGGCGGCAGTAGACTACATTTTTTTATTGCTACGACGGATCGAAAATTCACGAGTCACCTGGTATTAAATGGTTACCGGAGCCCAAAGAAATAAACAACGGAAATGCCTCCACATCCTTGAAGCATGAGTTGTAAGTCTCCGTTTTTACAGTAAAACGGCTGCCTCACCCTCCCAACCGAAAACCCTAAGTGCTACATGGTAGAAATAGGCAGGGTGGTGGCACCTACCCGTGCAGACTCACAAGACTTCTTACCACCATGCATTTGAGACTTACACGTCCCCTCTCATATCTGGTACCTACCCGAGCGAGCTCCCAAGACGCCCTACCACCAAATAAGTCTTTATTAGAGCTTTAAAGCACCCCCGCTGCACCATTTGATGGTTATTAAAATCGAGCATTTCCAAAAAAGCTTTGATTTCCATTAAAATACCCTAATAGCCTGTATCCCATAAAACTTAAGCAGCAAACTTTTATTTATATCCTTTCGTACAAATTAAAAAAATGTGATTACAAATGGCAACAAGAAGCCTATTGAAAAAGTATCGCCCTTAAAAAGCGACCAGTCGTTTGTCGACGCGATGATATCCTAAAATTATTCGTATAATTTTGAATGGAGTTTGGACATGCAAATACAATTCAAATTTCCCGCCAAAATATTCGAAACTGTCATTCATCATTATCATCTGCAATGCACACGTTTTCTTAATTTTATTTAACATATAATTTTTAAAATAGCTTATTTATTGTCAGACAGCTCTTTTTTTTAATTTAAAATAAACGGTTTTTCTAATTAATATATTTCTTTTCGTTAAATCAAAAAATCTGTACATAAAGAACAGCGTTAAAATTTTAATCATCAAAATGTCATGTCCACTAATTTCTAACGTCTGCGTCATCCTAAAATGATTTTCAACAACTCTATTTCAAATCTTTTGTAGTTCGCAGATTTATATTAAACTAATGACAACACTGAACGAATGTATTACCAACATTGAAATATTCACTCTAGCGTTTTAATTCGAGGCTTGGCAAAGACGTATCGTTTGTGGGTTATTAAACTGGGTATAAGCGCCATTTGTCGTATCCGTCAACAGAGGCGAAGGATTCTGGAGATGTTCTTTGTGATGTGAGCAAGTTTCTTTGCCAACTATACTGTTTGAAATAGGACCACAAGTTTAAATAAAAAAAGGAATTATATACAACTCGATGGTGTAGGGTCATTTGCTTCAGCAATAACGTCAGCAATCTCAGGGGACATAGTCAAGCCGTTACCAACGTAATTGAAATTTAATAAAATGCTCATAATATCATAAATTTTGAAGTCGTCGTCGCCTAAAGGTTAAGACGTCCGATGCATTCGTATCTAGCAATGCAACGGTGTTCGAATCCCGCAGGCGGGTACAATTTTTCTAATGAAATACGTACTCAACAAATGTTCACGATTGACTTCCACGGTGAAGGAATAACATCGTGTAATAAAAAACAAACCTGCAAAATTATAATTTGCGTAATTACTGGTGGTAAGACCTCTTGTGAGTCCGCACAGATAGGTACCACCACCCGGCCTATTTTCTGCCGTGAAACAGTAATGCGTTTCGAATTGAAGGGTGGGGCAGCCGTCTAACTATACTGAGACTTTAGAATTCATTTCTCAAGGTGGGTGGGGGCATTTACTTTGTAGATATCTATGGACTCAGGTAACCACTTAATACCAGGTGGAGTGTAAGCTCGTCCACACATATAAGCAATAAAAAAATTTAGATATTTCTCCTTGGAATACCGGGGGTATTGGGGTACTGAAAGAGAATATGCAAATAGTTATCAGGCCTCTCAAATTCAACTTCTCCACGAAAGCTGGATTCATTTGTGACGACGCATCGTTCGTAGAAAAGTTCGTTAGCACTTCTGTGTGTATAAATAAGAATTACGAGTCGATTGAGTTCTGATCGTCGGCTTTTCTCAAGACTGTGGCTTATTGTCGAACAATAGATATTGAACAACGTTACATAATTAAGACGCACGAATCAATTTCTGAACCTTTCAATCCATAAGCTAAAAACAAACGACCAGCGTTGTATTCTGGACAGAAATACCGTGACGGGCCAAAAATAAATCTTCGGCTGTTTAAGCTTAGTGATACCGTCACTTTTGATACTGACAGGGCTTTTAGCGATCTGTCTCTGACGATGATGGATCGCATCTGATCTCGCGGCCCTTGACCTGGAAGGGACTGTCAGAGCGAAAACTAACTCCGTCACAAAAATCCACAAAGTCAACTACAAAATTGTCACAGAAATGTGTCCCTTCATTATGTTACCTCGCAACCTATATACACGTTGCGGTTTAGTGTGTTTTGTATTTCAACGCTAATACAAAAATTTAACTTTTTTTCTTCTTGTTATTGCTTAAATGCCGCCACCCACCTTGAGATATGATTTTTAAGGTCTCAGTATAGTTACAACAAAAATAGGCACGCGGGTGGTACCTACCCGTACGGACTCACAAGACGCCCTACCACCAGTAATAACGCCAATTATAATTTTGCGCGTTTGATTTTTATTACACGATGCTATTCCTTTACCGTGGAAGTCAATCGTGAACATTTGTGAAGTACGTATTTCTTTAGAGAAATTAGTTAAACCGCCTGCGGGATTCGAACGCCGTTGCATAGCTAGATACGAATGCACCGGACGTCTTATCCTATCTTTTAGGCCACGACAAATAAAAAATGAGAATAAAAATAAAATAAAATTAGAACACTATCTATATAGTGGAAGTCAATTTTTTTTAATGCTTTTGTAGGCTGGCGTGCGTACTGCCCACTTGATTGACGCCAGCAATACCATTCCGCAGCCAAGCCACTGCCTAACGCCCAAATCTTGGCTTACCAACTTAGCTTACAACCTATCAGCAGGTAATTAACTCTCGAAGAGGGTAGTGTTATTCGCTTCGCTTCGTTTATGAGGTCCATAACCAGACTAGACTATAGACGATCCATACTAGACCAGACGCGAAGGTTATAACAATGCGATAGCCTTAACCGATGTAGCTTTGACTTTAACAGCCTGCTAAAACAGAGGCGTACAGACCAAACTTCAGCTTCTTCAACTAAGTAAAACTTTCGTCGCATTGAATCTGTTGTTTGCGAATGATCTCATCTATCACTCACCGTGCTGACAAACGCTGACGGGATACCAGGAAACCGACAAAAACCTGAATTGCACTAACCACATTTACATGACACGCTTGCCCATATGTACACAAGCTCCGGTCTGCAAGATTCGGGATGTCGATTTATCGATCAATAACAATTTAAGCCGTAATTATTGTCTTCAAACGGAAGCTAAATGCTGCCGATGGGGTCTCACAAATTCCACTAACGGTGCTTCTAGGTACTTCAAGCACCGGTCACCGTTCTCGTCGAACCCGTCGCTTGCGACGAAGGGCTCGACGAGTAAATTAACCCTCAGACACAGCCCACTGAGTTTCTCGCCGGATCTTCTCAGTGGGTCGCGTTTCCGATCCGGTGGTAGATTCTGCGAAGCACGACTCTTGCTAGGGTTCGTGTTAGCATCGTCGTCAGGTTTGAGCCCCGTGAGCTCACCTACTAGTTACGGTTACGCTGGAATAGCCTCTCAAGGCTGCCAGCTTAGGTAGGAAAAAAAAAACTCACAAATATGCTCCCTCAATAGGCACTTTTTCTTCCCTACCTATTCGCTGGTAGCGTAAGGGTTTATTCTAGCTACGCCCGGACGGGTAAGCGATCTCACTGGACAAGCTCATACACAAGCACCGATCTGCAAGATTTGGAGCGTCTATCTACCGATCAATAACAATTTAAACCAGAATTATTGTCTTCGGACGGAAGTTTAAAAGGAGATTAAAATTAAACATTATTAAACATTCTTTAAAAGAGGCTTGTGAAGAGTATTATGCGGTAGGCAGCGGCTTGGCTCCGCCCCTGGCATTGGTGAAGTCCATGGGCGACGGTAACCACTCACCATCAGGTGGGCCGTATGCTCGTCTGCCTACAAGGGCAATAAAAAAAAAGCTAGATGCTGCCGATGCGGAATTACAATACGTTCCTTCAATAGGCACTTTTTTTTCAATCGACACTAGAGACTGTTCCAACTACGCGTAGTGAGGTAGGTGATCTCGCGGGCTCAACCTGAGAAAATTTGCTACAACTTGCTTAGCAAGAGCAGTGCTTCGCAGAATCTACAACCGGATCGGAATCGCGACTCCCTGAGAAAATCAGGCGAGAGGCTTGTGTCTATGGGATAGACATACACTTGAATAGATATGAACGAAAATGAGGTGAACCAATGCTGAACTCTTGGGTGACAAGCAGACTTGAAACTGCTTGTCAAAATCCTTGAACAACTATAAAGATTTTACTATATGTGAAACGGGCCGACCGAGAGGGCTGGTGGTCGTGGCGCCGACGACCGCCAGTCCGGCGTCCCGAGGGTGAGGGTGATGGGAGAGATGTGCTCCGCACTAAACGCTTCTCACTTTCCCCCCTTTGCCTTTTCATGAGCTCTGTCTCATGCGAGGTTTGGATGCTGGTTGTTGAGCGACAGGAAATTTTAGTCGGTTCGACTCCGACATGCGCTGCCCTCCATCCCCAGTGAAGGGCGGAAGTCCGGGGATTTCCTCCTGACAAAAAAAAAACTGTGTAACGGACTCTGTGAAGATAACAATCACCAATCTCAAGATAACAGATAAAAAAATTAAAATTTTCAGAAGCAACAAGAACCTATAGCAACAAAATCATAATTTTACTATTGTTTAAGAATAGTTTAAAACTTTAACACTGATCTCTATTTTAACACGGTTTCTGATATCAGGCTATTTAGTTAGTGAATCATCATTTATCACATGAAAACAAAGATAATTTAGAAATAACAAGTAATACTACATTTTATTACGAACACATACATACATTACTGTTATTCATGATTCACTAACTTAAATAAAAAAGGGATAAGAAAGAAATGGAACAAAAACAAATAAGACTAAGTAGAATTGTAGCTGATACGATCCAAGATGGCGCCTGTTTTTTCTCGAATATCACTCGCCAATCTTCAAGCATTGGAAACGCAGTCAAAATGCCAAAATATAAACGCATTTCAACACAAAACCGAATGCTGAGCATCAACGATCCATACAATGATTAATTATACAGGCTACCGACATCAAAGCATCGTGAAAACGGCTAAAATAAACAAAAATTACGTAATTTGTCTCCGAAAAAGCCGTAAATCTGTCGTCGGGACTAACTAGCATGATATAGTGGGAGGTTTTTTTTTTGTTTCTGCACGAGAATTATGGCACTAGCTTTATGAGACGAACGGATTAATTCTATTGAGAACGAAATATTTCACTTTCGACATTAAATTTGGTGTTTAAAAAAAAAGATCGCCCGTTTAGTTTGTAAACCCAAACAAGTCTCTGGGCTCTGTTTTTCGGGTTAGCATTGAGATTAGTACAAATTAATATCAAAATGCAGTTTTTACATACATGATTATTTTTAATTTTTTTTTTTTTTGTTTGATTATGTTTTTATCTCGAAACATTTAGAGTATATGATTTGAAGAGTGAAATCGTAAATATACAATGCAAGTGAGACTTCAAATTAACCTCTCGAGATAGGTGTAACATCTATGGTGCCCTATGACCACTACTTCTGCTTCCTTTTTTTTTTAGTATGGTAATCGGCTTCTTGCCTTTTTTGCCAGTGTCAAGTTTATAAAAATCTTCATTCATCATAAACGCACTGTTGAAATATGGAGGAGAATTAAATTAAGTTGATTTATTCGAGACTGTAATCAATTGAGATGGAATATAATAAAACTAGATAAGCTGAGATAAAATAAAATCTCAGTAAAATGTTGGTTATTTACTGAAATTTCAGTGAAGTTTTTGAAAGAAGCCGAGAAGCCACGTCTAGCGGCTTTGTTTGATTTTCCCATATTCGTGTACTTACATAGATTCTAAACAGTTAATAAGCCACCGTTATAACAGGTTGATACCGGGAGAAACACTAAATTAATAAAATCGATTTCATAAGAACAATTAGCAAACCAATCGGCGGGAGTTTTTTTTTTTTTATTTAATCCCCTTAACAGACCAACGTGTCAATACAAATGATCATACATAAACAAGTATAATTGCAAATTTGTACGATTTATTACAAAAATTATATAATCTGTGGACACGAGACGTGAAAAAAGTCAAATTTAATCATCTTCATTTGATTTCATCTATCTCCATATTATTATTTTTCATAAAAATAAGTACACATATAAATTAAAATAAGACATGACTTAAAGGTCTTAGTTACCAGGTCATAAAATCCCAAAAAAAAAAGTCAAATACGAAAGTTTTTTTTTTAAACACAAACGCACAAGAATGTCGATGTACAAAACCATAAATACACATTAAAACGTGAGTAATTCGTTGACACACAGAGTGCTGTTTCAACAGACCTCATCGTCTCATTCTCATTATTAATTAAGTGTTAAACGAATTATACATGTTTATATTATGTTTTCTAGTGAATGACGTAATTAATTATAAAGTTTTCGTGTCAATGTGTTTTTTTTTTTTCGCTTTTAAAACAACGGACTGTGGTATAAGCAATTTGTGCTGTTCTTCGCTTCTGGCTTTTTACAAATTTACTTTAATAATAATAAGTATAAACGTTGTGTAGTTATACTTATTCTTGATGATCTTAAGCGCAAGTTTTTTTTTCATTGCTAAGATGGGTTAAGGTTTTCAGGACTCATAATATTATAGTATTTTCATCAGTTTTACGAGTCGTTTAATTAAAATTACTTTTACTGTTTAATCTCGCGTTTTAATAAACAACCTTATCCAAAACGTTGCATGTTTATCAAAAGAAAAAAAATTGAAGAAAAAAAAACCATTGACAACAAAAGCGTTGAGTTTAAGTCAAAGGTTCTAACACATTACGTGAACATAATAATTCATAATTTGCCAAGCGACAAACCCGCGAAGCTTTCTCGTAAATAATAAACTCGTGAATCGCATTAAAAAACGTTAGCTTGTATGTACATGCGATATCCTAAGTGATCGTATTGGGATTTGAAGATTGGGAATCAAATGCATCCTTGAACTTAGAATAGGAGCTCGCGTCTCTTGCCGTGAATATGACGAAACTCGATTAAAAGATTCATCGGAGCTTATTAAAGAGCATTCTTTTTAATATCAGCGTAGTACATCGACTAAGTTTAAGGGTAATAAAGACGTATACTGAAGCCGCATGGTTGGGTACTATCATAACAGTTTATAGGTCGATCCTGATTCAAGGGTCCGTAAGTACCACTGATAAGGGCTATATTGCATTGGCCAACGCCTGTCTTTCGAACCAGTACGTGTGACTTCAAGGCAGTAATAGGCAGAATGCGAGCGATATTAGTATTTTCAGAATGCTGGTATAGCAATCAGATAAATCTGCTAACCTTACTAAAACGTTGCTATGTTATAAGAAATTAAAATATTATTGTAAGCGTGAAAAAGGAACTCTACGTATTTATGCGTTACATTTAATATAATGATTTTTATGTTTTATCATCGCCTCATCTATTAGTATCCCTAGCTAGTGTATCACTATAGCAATATATCTGAGCGTATAGTATTTTTGTAACTCACATACACGACGCAGAGGCTGGTTCCATGGTGTTTTTAAAATGATGATATCAGCATTGCTGACGCCATTCTCTTCCAAAGCTTTCCATAGTGACAGTAATTAAGACTCACTTTTCCAATGAATTCCGTTAATTTCATTTCGAGTGAACAATGATAAAAACAAAAAGCTCCGCCTCGGTCGGCTGCTCCAGTCGGAATGTTTTGTGCGACAATAGTCACTGGTATTTATAGTAGAAAGTGGGGGTAGATTAGTCATGAATTCTCTTGAATACCGTCTTAAGCAGTTGTTGACATGCGTAACATTAAGGAAACAGTTAACTTTAACTATTTCAGTTAACTAAATGGTGACGTTGCGTAAAATAAATTCTTAAAAAGTTATAGAAAAATATCCAATCATTCTACTAAAAGCATCATAAATACCGTTCCGACCGCTATCTATATGTAATGCAAAAAGATAAACAAAAAATTCCACAAGCTTAGACACCGATTACTAAAAAAAAAAATTCACTTTGTCCTATTTCGTTCCAAGTACGACCCTGTGCGGAATGCGCGTTGAAAAAAGAAACAAAACAAGCGCGTCGCGTAAAGAAAAAAAAAATATTGTACGGAAGAAAAAAAATATGCGTGTGTTATTTCGCTCATCTGTTACAATGACAGGCTATTACACGGATGTCGCGCGCGCCGGATCCGGTACATCATACATGAACTCACTCTCACACGTCTAAGGACACACAGGTGACTTACAATGCGTGAGCTTTATCTATACTAATAATATAAAGACGAAGTATTTGTTTGTTTGTTTGTATTGAATGGGCTCCGAAAGTACTGAACCGATTTGAAAAATTCTTTCACTGTTTGGAAGCTACACTATTTCCGAGTGACATAGGCTATAATCTTTTTTGAAAAAAAATTAGGGATCCTTACTAAAACTCCAATAATGTAACCCAAGTTGTAAAAAAAATCATCTAAAATATTATTTACATCGCGTGCCCTGCGAAAACTATTGATGATAGAATAAAATAATGTACTACGACTTTATAGAACACATTAATTATTATTTACAAAAAGTGTCGCGACAGCATATTATGTCTAACTATTATAGTTATGCCGCAATAAGTGTTCTTTTATTTAAAAAAAAACAACGTCAAATATCGTTGAAATTTTTGGAAGACCCGAGAGGAGCCGGAGCGGGCCGCTAGTTTTGAATAAATTTACATTCCAATCGGTGGATGATATTTTGTTTATTTTGAAGCTACTTGTCTTACTCATTGCGATACTGGGCTGAGAATGGCCTTATTTTATTCCTTTGATAGGTGGACGAGCTCACGGCCCACCTGGTGTTAAGTGGTTATCGGAGCCAATAGACTTTTACAACGTAAATGCCGCCACACACCTTGAGATATGAGTTCTAATATCTCAGTTTTTAAAGTACAACGGCTGCCCCGTCCTTCAAACCGAAACGCATTACTGCTTCGCGGCAGAAACAGACAGGGTGGTGGTACCTACCCGCGCGGACTCACAAGAGGTCCTACCACCAGTAATTACGCAAATTATAATTTTGCGGGTTACTATATCACTATTTAATTACACATACCGTATATGTCCCTAGTTTGTAGTCTAAAATGAATGAATTTGAAAGTAATTTTCGGACGTAATTAACTTAAGCCTCGATTACTATTTGTCGGATGCCTGCCGCCCTTTCTTCGAAGGGTAGGTCAATGAACTGCGTAATTAATTCCAATTGTTTTGAGAGCTTAAGGCGTAATGACCTCTATCCTATAATTCACGTAAATCTATATATTAATACGTGAAGCAAAAACTTTGTATCCCTTTTTACGAAAATTACGTGGACGGAGGAGTATGAAATTTTCCACACTTATACAGAATATAGAGAAGAAGTGCACAATGCTAATATTTTTTTTAAATAATGCATAAAAGATACATTAAATCAATAAAGAAAACATTACACACACTACATACTATATATTTGACGCACACATGCATGCATACTATTTATTGTGAAACTTTTGTTCTTGACGTCTGTTGTCAAATTGAGAATAGATTAAATATTGTTTGTCTTTTATAATATTTTTTATAGTGTAGCCTTGGCGAAATTTGTGATTATAGAAGTATAAAATACAATCATAATAATGTACAAACTTACAATTCCAATTAATTATAGTCGAATTTCGGCTACTGCGGGACCTCTAGTTTTATTTAATAAGCTCTATCTTGAAACTATTATTTTGAGACTTTTGAGTTGCCTTAAATAGAATTGAGCCCAGTTAAATAGCCCCAGAATCAAACCAGGAGATTTCGTCAGAGAAATTGGAGGTGAATACATTTTTTTTTTATTGCTTTGATGTTTGAACGAGCTCACAGCCCACCTGGTGTTAAGTGGTTACTGGAGCCCATATACATTTACAACGTAAATGCGCCACCCATCTTGAAATATAAGTTCTAAGTTCTCAGTATAGTTACAACGGCTACCCCACCCTTCAAACCGAAACGCATTACTGCTTCACGGTAGAAATAGGCAGGGTGGTAGTACCTACCCGTGCGGACTCACAAGAGGTCCTACCACCAGTAAAATATCGTACTTACTATATACTTACTTGCACTATCGCACTTTTTACTTTTAAGCTATTGCATAGATTTTATCGCGGGCTTTGAGCGCGGCGATCTAACCAAGGAATTCCGTAACGAAAATAAAACCTAACACCACTCCACTTACCGTGTAGCTCGCGTTCAACACATTCACACGTTGTACTTGTGTAGGGTTTGTGAATAAGCGCGCGACGTGACTTCGCACTGCATGCGCATCATGAAAAGTCTGCCCATCTCTCTCACGCGCGGTCTAGCTTATGAGTGTGAAGGGGACACTTAATATTTTGCTTTTGTTAATGTTTATAAATATAGCGTGGTCTTATTTTATTATTGTTTTAAAATTAAATTATTATTGTCTAATTATAATTGCATAAGTTGATAAAAAAATGCTATACAATAGCTTTACCGCAGCTGTCTCCGAGTGCAATACGTGTTTTTTTTTTTTAAACTATGACTAATATCCGAAAACGCGGAATTGATTCCCGGGACGATAAATGAGAAAGCGTTTAAAAATCAAAGTAATTAAAACTCCAATTCGTACGCGGAATAAATTTACAGCTCAAAATAAAATAGATGTTTTGACATTAAATGTCTTGTAACTCAAATAAAACTATCCAACGGATATTTCAACGCTAAACTTTTAAAGAAACGGACTAAAGTGCGATAAAAAAATGTCAAAGTATTTTGCACTGAACAAAACACTCAGCTCGGATAACAAAATATAATCTCATCAGACATGAGTGTACAAATAAAAACATCAAAGTAAAATAGCTTCTACTGCAATCGTTTTAATATTGAGTTTTGAATGTATCCAAAGTTTTCATGTTACCTACCAAACTTTTCTGTTTTAGTGAGAGGTACCTGTCCAATATCTGTTGTTTGGCGTTTGAACGCTTCTGTGATGTGACAAGCTCTTACTGTAGCTTTCTAAGCTAGGACCTTTAAAACTACGAAAGAACAAAACACTGTACAGTGCCCGGCAATAAATACTGCTCGTAGCGTTTCCAAAGACCGATATGCAGTATTTATCGCCGGGCACTATACAAGTTGAAGCATTTTTTTTTAATTTACTTTCCATTAACCCTTAATTGGAAACTGCCCATGTCGTTTACATGAAAACAGATCGATAAATAATTTAAAAAAAAATTGTTACGAGCTAGGGCTCCAAATAAAATTCACAATTTTTTTCACAATTGACTGAATAAATGATTGGCAGATTGACAGATTGTCAGATTGCCATATTTACATATTGACAGATTGGCAGATTAACATATTGACAGGTTGACAGATTTGTTAGCATACCTGTCACTCGTGTGCTCTCAGCTAGACCAATAAATGGTCATGTTAATTTAAGTCTAGAATTCAAACACTTGCAAGTTAAGTTAGATTTATGAATACCACCACTTACCAGTCGATATTTACAAAATTATGACAGTATACTCTTGGGATTCCCTAAGCATAGACACAAATAAAACTAATTTCACGGCTTAGCATCGCGTCTTTGTTGTATTTTCGACGTTTCGAATAATTTACGAGTTTTGCGGTCACGGATGACAGTGATTTATTCTAATAATTCGTCGTGGCCTAAAGGATAAGACGCCCGGTACGTTCGTAGTGAGCGATGCAACTGTGACGGTGTTCGCACCCCACAGACAGCTTCCAATTTTTTGTAATTAAATGCGTACTTCATAATATGTAATCAAACCCGCAAAAATTATAATATACTTAATTACTTACGGTCTTGTGAGCCCGCTCGGGTAGGGGGTTATTAATGTAGATTACTTTATTTAAATACGCTAGTCTGTGACTGCGGTGTTGTTTTGAAGAATACTAATACTAAACAACTACATCATTCACTAAAAATATTAAATTTTACAAACCCAGCACACTTACTTCAATTTGTTTAAAACTGCTATATTCATATAATTTCCACTTCGTACACAAGCGCTATTTCGGTGAGTCTTCCAAGAATGCTTACAGGCTGAAACTTTTTCAACTTATCCCCTAAAAATGACGGTACTCCTTACTTAATTCTACCCACCATTTTTTTCTTTACGTTTAAGCGGCTTTTTTTTTGAACTACGACTCAGAAATAAAGAACTTAGTCCGAAATCAATTCTACATAGCCGATTAATATCAAACAGATGTCTCGGCGAAAAAAGGTCAAATGTTCTAATGTTGCCAGCGGAGCTCGAGGGTAGCCGAGGGGTAAATCGTCAATCGAGGGGTAAGTAATAGTCTAGACGTTAGCGTTCTCATGTAGGACGTGGTCTTTGACGTAGGAAACATACTGTGCACGATATACGAACAAACATTGCGGTAGAAAATTCAACTGTGGCAATTGCCATCTATATATTAATACGTGAAGCAAAAACTTTGTATCCCTTTTTACGAAAATTGCGCGGACGGAGGAGTATGAAATTTTCCACACTTATAGAGAATAAAGAGAAGAAGTGCACAATGCTAATATCTTTTTAAAATAATGTATAAAAGATAAATTAAATCAATAAAGAAAACATTACACACACTACATACTATGTATTTGACGCACACACGCATGCATACTATTTAATGTCAAACTTTTGTTGTTGACGTCTGGTCAAATTGAGAATAGATTAAATATTGTTTGTCTTTGTTAATATTTTTTAAAGTATAGTCTTGGCGAAATTTGTGATTATTGAAGTATAAAATACAATCTTATTAGTGTACAAACTTACAATTCCAATTAATTATAGTCGAATTTCGACTACTGCGGGACCTCTAGTTATATTAAAACTTCGTTGTCCGAAAACGTGCTTAAAAACGATTTTACATTACAATTGTGGCATTGTCAGTGCAAGCAGATAGACAGTTGCAGAATACACCGCAATGTAGTTTAAAATTAGCACACTAACGAAAATATAGTTTGAAACGTGAATATTCGTAGTGATGGTACGACGCGTTGAATGCCCGCACGAGTAATACCTTTTTTTCCCTACCTAATCGTTGGTAGCTTAAGGAGCTTTTCAAAATTCACGCGGCCTACCGGTGAGCTCACGGGCTCAACCTACGAGAATTGCTAACACTAGCACTAACAAGAGCAGTGCTTCGCTGAATCTACTACCGGATCGGAATCGTGACCCACTGAGAAGATCCGGCGAAAAACTCAGTGGGTATGTACCATCCTGCGTATACCTGCCGCTACAAAAGCATGCTTTTCGTTTTGAATAATGAGCCAATAAAAGATACACAAACTTAAATCGTTTACGTCCGACCTCATGTCTCAAGGTGACCTAATAAAGCACGTCCTACTACAATAGAAATACTAGTAATAGTTCTCTAGCCTTCTCACTGATGTTAAGTATATTTGTGAATTTTCAAAGCTACACTGAGAGTCCACCTTCTTGAAGAAGCAGACAACGGGGTCATGAGAATGCTCTTCTCTTAGAGAAGGTTTTAATCGTAGGATCTCCAATGCACCCAACCTGCCATCCACGACGCGTCAGTTTATTATCTACGGCGTAAGTGGAATTTTTACGAATTCGTCCGAACTTTAAAAAAAATCGGTTGTCTGTAAAGTCGGTTTACTGACGATAGTTGAACGTGACAACGTCTTAAGAAAATACTGATGGATCTTCACTTCATACTTGACGAAAACATGTAAATGTTTTTTTTTTTTTATTGCTTACATTTGTGGACGAGCTCACAGCCCACCTGGTGTTAAGTGGTTACTGGAGCCCATAGACATCTACAACGTAAATGCGCCACACACCTTGAGATATAGTTCTAAGGTCTCAGTATAGTAACAACGGCTGCCCACCCTTCAAACCGAAACGCATTACTGCTTCACGGCAGAAATAGGCGGGGCGGTGGTACCTACCCGTGCGGACTTACAAGAGGTCCTACCACTAGTAATTACGCAATTTATAATTTTGCGGGTTTGATTTTTTATTGCACGATGTTATTCCTTCACCGTGGAAGTCAATCGTGAACATTTGTTGAGTACGTATTTCATCAGAAAAATTGGTACCCGCCTGCGGGATTCGAACACCAGTGCATCGCTCGACACGAATGCACCGGACGTCTTATCCTTTAGGCCACGACGACTTCCGAAATGTATAATTGTATAGCAGCTGTCCACGCGGATGCATCGCTCACTCAAGTAGGAGAGAGACAGATGTCGAACGCTGCCGAACGCGGAGGCCGATTGTGCCTCTTTGTCGCTCGTTGCGCGCTCTCGCTTGCACTTCAAGCCTTAAATGGAAAACGCCTCAGAGCGAGGTAACGCCGCATGAGTCATGTTTTTTCGTGCGTGCAGCCGGCTCCATCGAATTATAAGACGATGTCACGTCAAAAATAATGATCAGAATAACAGTCCCCTTCCCTCCCCTCCCTCTCAAATTATATTCCAGTCTTGCTTGATGTTTTTAAATTACCACATCCAAAACGTGCGCACGCCACGTTAAGTTTCACAGTCGAAAGAGTTTCCAGAATAGCAGTAAGTGTTCAGTTCAGGGCGAGCGCTTGTGGCCTCTGTTTTGACGTCGCAGTAATAAATTCTTACTCGTTAATCGATTTTGAGTTCTATATCTTTATACATTACTCTGTTGAAATCCATAGAAAAGCATAGTAGCGGTTCTGGCCTTTTCCCCGATCCATTATTTTGAGTAAGAATATTGAGAATGTCTACTATTTTTATACATCTACTAGCTGTACCCGTCCGCTTCGCTGGGCATTTAAAATTAACATTATTATTTCTCACCCCCACAAAGATTCTCATCATTAACGCCCCCGCAACTGGTGTAGGGAGTCCAACACTCATATAAATATTAGTCTATCTATTAAGTACATGTATTTTCTACATGGATACCAAGTTTCAAGTCAATCGGATGCATGGTTCAGTAGTTATAACGGAACATCCGTAAAAACCACTGTAGATTTATATATTAGTATAGATTATATCGAGGCGTTGTCAAAGTATATGTTAGCTACATTTATTAATGTTACTATTGTGAATTTTAATTAGTAGGTGAGCTCACGGGGTTATCACGGGGGAGTATCAGCTTAGGTAAGAAAAAGAAAAAAAGTATATATATATATATAATACAATATAATATATATAATAATACAAATATATCCGAAAAATAAGCCGAAAGCTGTTTACAGATTTCGTTATTAAAGTCAACCATTAATGTGAGCTGTGGGAACGGGTAACCATTGGATACTAAGTCAGGGTCAAGCTAGTCCATTTGACGTGAGTAGTAGGGTAAATTGTGAGGTCGCACGGGTAGGTACCACCTCCCTGCCTATTTTTGCTGTGAGGCAGTAATGAGTTTCGGTTCAAAGGGCGAGTCAGGCGTAAGCACTGTAAAAACTAGACCTTAGAACTCGTTCTAGAGGTAGATGGCGGTAATTTAATGTTAATGTCTATGGACTCCGGTGAACACCTAACACTAGCTAGGCCATGAGTCAATCCATTCATCTAAGCAATAAAAAAAAATACAAATAAATATTGCTTCACTTTTCGACTACGTCTCTGGCGGTACGACAATAACCGCGTGTAGCATCGCGCTAGTCTTAAATATAATCGTTACGCGACTATCAGTTTAATACGTGTCTCAGACGGGTGCATTATATCAGCAAGGCTATTAGAAAAACCTCTCGAATACCATAAAAATTGTTATAGTATCAAAAATGTAATTTCGTTTAAAAAAGTAATTTCCTTTTAATAGCCCGTGTCGTAGATACGTTGGGTGTGTGGCTGATAGCCGTGTCCCCGAAGCCGCTGAAGAGACGCTCTCGTCTCCCTTTTATGGCTTTTTGATGTTCAACAAACTATTTCGTGTTATTATTACCTTCAAGTCCGAGACTATAGGGATCATGGTACCAATGAAGACGGTTCAGCAGATTGAAAATACTAAAGTAAATAAAATAGTAAATAAGTAGGCGTTTAATGTTTATTTATCTACACTAATGTTTGGCAGGAACTCATTAAATACGTTGAAAGCCTTTTTATTTATTGCTTAGATGGGTGACCGAGCTTATAGTTCACCTGGTGTTAAGTGGTTACTGGAGCCCATAGACATGTACTACGTAAATGCGTCCACCTACCTTGAGATATAAGTTCTAAGGTCTCAGTACAGTTACAACGGCTACCCCAACCTTCAAACCAAAACGCATTACTGCTTCACGGCAGAAATAGTTCTCCTCAAAGTCCTTTCATTTGGTTCTATTCGGGGCTAAATGTATCCATGGAGGGCCCGGAATAGCTTTTATATGGTTCTCCCATCTTGATATAGAGCAGTCTTTCTCAAAGTGGGCGATAACGCCCCCTTGGGGGCGTTTGAAACCTACAGGGGGGCGTTAAGGGGCTTAGGAAAAAATGGGGGGCGTTGATGTGGGTTAGGGGGGCGCTGTAAAATTTGTAATTTCATTTACTTTATAGTATTTTAAATTTCACTAAAATTAAAACCACCTACTACACAATAACGAATACTTAGTTTATATTTCTACCTTGTATGATGTTATAAAAACTTAAAATATTTAACATAGATTTCGTAGGATAGCCCACACACCGTACGCCATCAAGTTGTAACAAGTTTCTGCGGAACATGATCGATGATAGTAAAAAAATTAGAGCAATTTTACCTTAATTACATTGCACCAGAAATTATTTTAAACATTAGAAAAAAAACTACCATGCAGAGTTTTAAAATATTACACATACGTAAACTAACACAAATTGAGGTTTTCTTTACTTTCTTTCTTGTTTTTAACATAAGGGCATTTTACAGCATTTTCCTAGCATTTTATAAGAAATTACTGATGTAAGAATCATAATTTTTATATAAAATGGAAATGCGTATATAATTATTGTTAAAAAATTTGTCTTAGATTATTATTTTTTACAATTTACCCATTACCGTCCAATGTCAAATAGTATAGTAAGCCTAAACAGCTCACTTATTGTAAACATTGTTTACTATTTTATTTCTATATAATAATAGGTTGGGGAAAAGCTTCTTCGCATTTTTAAAGAAAGTTCACAACATTTTTTAATATAGTTTATTCACATTTAACTAAAGTATGTCGGTATCATTTTGTTCGATAACTTTTTGCCATCTTGTAGGTAGGGACATGATCCCATTGCTATAGAAATTTTGGGGCTTCTGATCAAAATACCGCGACAATTGGTTTTGGCAGTCCTCTCGTGATGTTAACCTGACACTGCCTAAAGAATTCTGAAGAGACCGAAACAGGTAGAAATCTGAAGGTGCAAGGTCAGAACTATACGGCGGATGCATTAACACCTCCCAGCCAAGCTCTCTTAATTTTTGCTGAGTGGCTAAAGATGTGTGAGGTCTAGCGTTAACGTGATGAAAAACCACACCCCTTCTATTGATTAATTCCGGCCGCTTTCTCTCAACTTCTTGCTTTAATCTCATCAGTTGTTCGCAGTAGAGTTCAGAATCGATGGTCCTGCCTGGTGGTAACAGCTATAATGTATAATGCCCTTCCAATCCCACCACACACACAGCATCACCTTGTTGCGAGTTAACCCGGGTTTCGCCAGTCTGTGAAGCCTGACCGGCCTTTGACCACAACCTTTCTCGTACGTTCTTGTCGTACGTGATCCTCTTTTCATCACCAGTTATCAGCTTCTCCAAAAAAGGTTCGGTTTCATTACGTTGTAATAAAGAATCACAAATGAGTACACGGTTCATTAGGTTTGTTTCAGTGAGCTCGTGGGGCGTGAGGCTTTTTTTGTGCACCCAGTTTTTTTCAAATGCGCCGAAACTGTTTTGTGGTCAATTTTCAGTTCTTCAGCTACGTCGTAACTACTGATATGCCGATCTTGCCCCACTTTTTCAAAAACGGCATCGATTTTATCCGTAATAGGGCGACCAGAGCGACGTGCATTTTTGACATCAAAATTTCCGGATTGAAAACGCTTAAACCAAATTTGTGCTACTCTCACAGACACTGCACTAGGTCCATAAACATCGCAATTTTTTTTCACGGCTTGCGTTGCTTTTTTACCTTTTTTGTAGTAAAATTTTAAATTGTATCGAATATCTTCATTAGATTCACTCATCTTGACAGTACGAAAAATAAATAAAAATCACACATCTTCCTAATTTTAATTTGGAATTATCTTCTTTTGAATTTAAACTTTTAATGATACCAAAACCAGCCAGATACAAATAGTATAGCCAAAGAGATTTTATTACAAGTTCATACATTTTTAAGCTATTGCATAGCTTTTATCGCGGGCCTTGAGCGCGGCGACCGAATCATGAAATTCCATAACGACAAAAACCTAACATCCCTCACTCCGCCTACCATGTAGCTCGCGTTCAACACATTCACACGTTGCGCTTGTGTAGTGTTTGTGAATAAGCGCGTGGCGTGACGTCACACTGCATGCGCATCGTGAAAAGTCTGCCCATCTCTCTCTCGCGCGGTTTAGCTTATGAGTGTGAAGGGGACAGTTAAGGTTTTGCCTTTATTAAGGTTTAATATAGATTCAAATTCAATTCAAATTCAAAATCATTTATTTCAACTTGGATGTCATCAAAAACACACTTGTTGAATGTCAAAATGTAAAAGAAAATGTTAACTCTACCATATATAATATAGCGTGGTCTTGTTTTATTATTGTTTTATTATTAAATTATCATTGTCTAATTATAATGTCATAAGTTGATAAAAAATGCTATGCAATAGCTTTACCGCCGCAGTTCCCGAGTGCCACATATTTTTTTTTTGTCAGGAGGAAATCGCCGGACTTCCGCCCTTCACTGGGGATGGAGGGCGGGGCATGTCGGAGTCGAACCGACTAAAACCTCCTGTCGCTCAACAACCAGCATCCAAACCTCGCATGAGACAGAGCTCATGAAAAGGCAAAGGGGGGAAAGCGAAGCGTTTAGTGCGGAGCACATCTCTCCCATCACCCTCCCCCTCGGGACGCCGGACTGGCGGTCGTCGGCGCCACGACCACCAGCCCTCTCGGTCGGCAGGCTGTCCGAAGCCCGCCTAGATGGCGCCGGTTAGAATGGTCTATCCTACGGAATACCCCGCTGGGTCAGAACCAGCGTGGGTTGAGGATAGCCGGCCTTCCATTACCCGGATGCTCATGCGTAAAACGTGTGCAGGGCAGCTTGCACGTCGTCTTCTTAGACCCCCTTTGCCGGTCCCCAGACTGACATGTGAGGGAGACCCGAAACACTTAGAGGGCCAGGGCTTGGGCGAGATCCGCTTCCCTGGACCACGCTCGACGACGGCGGGCCTGTGCATCTCTCACGCGCCCTCCTTTTGTGAGATGGTGCACTCGCAGAAGTCGAGCATCGCCTTCCACGACTCGTCGTCACCGAGCATCGATGCCAGAACACTCGGCAACGACAAGTCGTTTCCTATTTTTGCGACGAGGGCACGCCGCCACCCCATCCATGCGGGGCAGGCGACGAGCGTATGCTCTGCCGTGTCCAAGTCGCAACTACAATGGTGGCACTCTGCCGTCGGCTCGGCTCCGATCCGGTGCAGGAACTCACCGAAGCAACCATGCCCAGTGAGTACCTGCGTGAGCCGGAAAGTGAGGCGTCCTCTTCACGATTCACACAATTCACAAGAACCGGGCGAATCGCCTCGACGGTCCTACGACCAGCCGAAGGATCGGCCAGCCGCCTGGACCATAACTCCAGCACGGACCGCCGAGATTGGGCCCTCCGCGCTCTGACCACACTGGGGTTGGGACGTGCCACGCCCCGGGCACGAAGGTTAGTCCGCACTGATTGAACTTTTTTTCAAAAAATAATAAAAACCTATGTCACTCGGGAATAATGAAGCTTTCAAACAGTGAAATAATTTTTCAAATCGGTTTAGTAGTTTCGGAGCCTATTGAATACAAACAAACAAACAAATCTTTCCTCTTTATAATATTAGTATAGATATTAATTATTACAAATAATAAAAACGCTGACTTAGGCGGCGGTTTTTATTTGAACCAGTTCTAAATTATAAACTAAAGTTCTATGAAAAATTACCCATATTTATCTATAATACGAAATGATATTAATTTATTTTTCGTAGTTTCCTTCCTGCTTGGGTCGATAATCCTCAGTGCTGAGGGTCGTGGCATTCTCTAATAACTTTCTCCTGCATCATCTTGTGCCATTCCTGCCTGTTCTCGGCTGTGTGGATAGCAACGTGGACTGAGGTATTGAGAGTGGAGCGTATTTGGTCCGACCAGCGCATTAGATTTCTGCCTCTGTGCCTTCTCCCGCATACTTTTCCTGTTACCAGCAGCTTTTCCAGATTGTCACCTCTCTTTCTGGCAATATGTCCAAAGATCTCGAAACTCCTCCGCGCGCATGTAGTGCTGAGGCGCATTGGAATCTTGAGCTCGGTAAGAATGGATTCGTTGGTTCTGTGTTCTGTCCAACGAATCCCGAGCATTTTCCTCCAGCACCACATCTCAAACGCGTCGATGCGTAGGCGGTCGGCTTTCTTGAGGGTCCAAGTCTCTGCGCCGTAGAGAAAAATGGAAAAGATGAGGGAGGTGACGAGCTGCTTTTTGGTATTCCTCGAGATGTTTCTGTCCGCCCAAACACGGTCCATTTGGGACATAGCTCTCATTGCCATACTGATTCGCCTTCTGAGGTCCTTTTCGGAGGATCCATTACTAGCTATGAGCCCAGATAAATGAAATCCTCTACGACTTCCAGGTTTAGCTTATTCGTAGTTTAGTAAGTTATTATTGTTAGTAGTATTATTTATATAAATTTTTAATTATCTTATTACGAGAATCTTATACTAATGAGAAAGATTTTCAACAAAAATAGTTTCGTTCTAATTAATTAGCATAGTAATAGTACAGTGAACTAGCAATTTATTTTGGTAATTCTGAATGTAAACAAACATATTGATGAGAAGAATTCATTTTTACTTTGCAGATTTGTAAATACACGCTCTGTAGCAATGTACGGACATATAATAATATGAAGAAACAATAATAGTATCTACAAATACATATGTACTACGTGTACTACATTTACTAAAATTAATACAACATTTAATAATTAAATTAATGAAATTGTAGTTTTAAAGTTTTAAGGGTGTATAAAAAATGGGGGGCGCTGAAAAATAATTGACTTTCAAAGGGGGCGGTAAAAGAAATAAGTTTGATAATCACTGATATAGAGCGATCATTTTTTTTCCCTAGTGATTTTTTATAATGCTGTACTTTGGCCACGTTGCCCGCAGAGGTGTAGATAACTTGGAACGTCTGATGGTCACTGGAAAAGTAGAAAGAAAACGTCCTAGAGACCGGAGCCCCAAACGTTGGTCCGACCAGATCTCCAAACTAACCGGACCACTTAGCGCTGCACTACACCAGGCAACTAACCGAAACCGATGGAGACTGGCAGTCGACAAGCTCAAACGGAGTCACGATCCTCAGCAATGAGGGAGCGATGGAGAAGAAAGAAAGAAAGAAGAAAGTGATTTTTTCCATGAAGTTATTCTTGCAGTCCGTCTCTGGTCCTTAAGTCTTGCTATGTGTCCAGCCCATTTCGACTGGCATACTCAAAGGGCATCTATCGATTTTGTTTATTCTCTAATTTTTGTGTGTCTGATTTTATGATTTTTTCTTGTATTCTTACTATTCTCTTCTATTATTTCTAGTTACGGTGAGCGAAAATCACTGATTAATTAAGTTCTTGTAATTCTTCTTCCATCGAGCGGGTGAATTTGCGTGTAACGATATTTTCCCCCCTACCTATTCTAGTGACTTCTAGAACCATCTTGTTCGCAACTTATATATTACTAGCTGACCCGGCAAACATTGTTTTGCCATATATAAGATTTCTAGGGAATTTCTAGTGTAGAAAAAAAAACTAACTTATTGTAAGTGTGTAAGGATGTGGTAAATGAGTGAAAGAGGTATGTAGTGCTGTGAACGATGAGGGAATATATAATAAAAATAACAAAACCTCATTCAACCACATAGTACCTCATTATATAAAAAAAAAAAAGTCCAAATAAAAAAAATATGTAAGGGGGACAACCCTAATCACTTAGGGGTATAAAAAATAGATAGTAGCCGATTCTCAGGCTTACTGAATATGCATAAAAAAATTCATGAGAATCGGTCAAGCGGTTTCGGAGGAGTATGGGAACGAAAACTGTGACACGAGAATTTTATATATTAGATATGCCAACTGATATTGAAAATGTCGTTAGCGCGATTCAGACATGTGTCGAATATCATCTTCTGTTGTGTCATAGTTTATGCTACACTTGAATATACGTTGATAGTTATTTTTTGCTTAGAATTTTTCAGCTGTTCATGAAAATTATAAAATGAAGGAATATTGTGACTGATTTTAACGGTAGGCAGCAGTCTGGCTCTGCCCTTGGCATTACTGACGTCATAAGCGACGGTAAGCACTCACCATCAAAAGGGCAATATGTTCATCTGCCTTCAAGGCAAATAAAAAAACAGCTCGAAATTTAAATTAAACATCTCTAAAAAATATAAATAACTCTAACTAGTCCTAGCTTCAAGGGGGTCCCAATTTTTTACACTCTTCATTTTTGAATTTAGTGAAGAAAGTCTTACTGGTGGTAGGACCTCTTGTGAGTCCGCGCGGGTAGGTACCACCGCCCTGCCTATTTCTGCCGTGAAGCAGTAATGCGTTTCGGTTTGAAGGGTGGGGCAGCCGTTGTAACTAAACTTGAGACCTTAGAACTTATATATCAAGGTGAGTGGCGCATTTACGTTGTAGATGTCTATGGGCTCCAGTAACCGCTTAACACCAGGTGGGCTGAGAGCTCGTCCACCCATCTAAGCATTAAAAAAAAATGCAAAGTGCAAAAATACGATTGATATTAGAAGAGTTTCCTTTTATCAGAAAACATTTGTGAGCTCCAGCGCGCAGAGTCCAAAGTGATATCTGAAATGAACGATGTCGCGCGTAAGGTGGAAATCTTCGGAGACTACTTCGGCGAAAGTTAGGAAATTGTGCAGTGAATGTCGTGCCATTTATAGAAATCCGGGTTCCGTTTGAAATTACGCCCTAACTTTTATTTTAAAACGTAAATTTGTTACGGTTTTAAGCCATGTCTAAATTTATTTGGGAAGTCGAATAATTATGTGTTGATCATACTGTAGAAGTAGTTGTATTAGTTCTGCTTCTAACTGTATTAGGTAGGCGCTGACACGAAGGATGGTTTACACAGTGAGTATTAATATGTACTGCTTTGAATAGTTTATTGAAGATAGCAATATTCACAAACAAACTATGACAGGAGTGGCACGATAAAGAAATAACATATAGGAGTAGTAAAGCACTGACACGAACGATAGGTAGCACTTCGAATGTCGATGTGTACTGCCCGCAGTTTCTTCAGATTCCGAAGTGTTAAACAACAAAAATAGATGATTGCCTGAATTCATAGGCGACAGCGATTTTGTCAAATTGTAAGGCGGTTGCCCAAGTAGTGGCGGGTAAGTGAGTCGCCACAATACTTTACTACATAGGATGAGTTCAAGGTACAAGGTTTATCTCTGCACCCCCTAAGGTAGACTGTCAGAGAATGCCTATGACATTAAGTCCGCCTTTATACTGTCTAGCATATAAAAGTTATAAATCTATATATACTAGAGGTCCCGCAGTAGTCGAAATTCGACTACAATTAATTGGAATTGTAAGTTTGTACACTATTATGATTGTATTTTATACTTCTATAATCACAAAGTTCGCCAAGACCACACTATAAAAAATATTAACAAAGACAAACAATATTTAATCTCAATTTGACAACAGACGTTAAGAACAAAAGTTTGACAATAAATAGTATGCATGCGTGTGTGCGTCAAATACATGGTATGTAGTGTGTGTAATGTTTTCTTTATTGATTTAATGTATCTTTTAAGCATTATTTAAAAAAAACATTAGCATTGTGCACTTCTTCTCTATATTCTCTATACGGCTGGACCAATTTGACTAATTTTGGTCTTGAATTATTTGTGGAAGTCCAGAGAAGGTTTGAAAATGCTCGGAATTAAATAAAAATAACAATTTTGTTTTTCTTTTGATGTGTCCCCCGTCGGACGGATTCCTTTTGTTTGTTTTAAGTTTATTTTATACAAAAGTTTAGGTCTTGTAGTATTGAGGCACAACGAAGTCTGCCGGGTCAGCTAGTAAAAAATAAAAAAAATATTTTTGTAGTAGGCTCACACGGAGAACTTCACATTACGTGAATATGTTGATCATGGTAAATGAACTAAACGCATTGACGAATTCAGTAGTCTGGTTGTGGTATTTACCGCGGGAATCCCCCTACTCTGACCAAGTTCTGACCCCGGGCGGAGATCGGAGGTCGGGTGTAAGAGTGCAGGGAATATTTTTCATTTTTTAGTTGAATTTCAAATTTCTCAATTGTTTTTTTTATATTGAATTGTCATCGGTCGTTAATAAGTATACCAAATTTCGAGTTAATCCGACGTTTTGAAGGGGGTCAAAATCATGTTCAAAGATTCCGTTACAAACATACATACGTCTGAAGCGAATAAAAGCGTATTGAGAAGGCAGAGTTGGGCAATCCATGCGCTTAGTAAGAGAAATCGACATAATTACTCCAGTACGCCGCGTACGGCACCATTGACCTACACGACAGTCAAAGGGCTCAAAGACAACACCATAAACGCGAACAAAGCCATGAAATTTTCCGTAACGTTATCACGAGTTGCGTGGCTCAAGTGACATTCGTGACAAAAAGACGTACGTCTTAAAACCAATTCATCATTACCCTAATGGCTTAAAAGGTTCTGTTATTTATATTTTAAAGATTGCTTACCTAAATGGTTTCATTGTTTATTTAACTGTTTGGAATTGCACAAGCGGTTTTAAGTGAGGGCGTGTTGTGATTTGGAAACGTCGTCACATAAGTATTTTTTTGTTAATAGATAGTTTTTAGAAAATGTTTCTCCTCGTTCTTTACGTTTTCATCGTAGGTATTTTGATCGGCTAATGTACTCTTTATTATTGCTTAGATGGCTTGATGAGCTCACGGTCCACTTGATGTTAAGTGGTTACCAGAGCTCATAGACATCAATGATGTAGATGTCTCCACCGAAAGTTATAGTCGCTGCTTTTTGTGTACCACTGCCCATCCTCCAAATCGTAACTCATTACTGTTTCCCGACAGAAATTGGCGCGGCTTTGGTACCTATTTAAGTGGACTTACAAGTTTCCGTACCACCAGTAATTACGCCAGAGACAACATGAATGCCGCTGCTTGCTTTGAAAAATCTCATTCGGCGGTTGTTGAATGTGGATCAAATTTTTCCTTGCGACAGACGGATAATCACATTCGAACGTTTATTAAGGATATTCCAGATCGTATAAATATGACTGATGCCACTCAAGTTGAAATATTAAGTCCAAGACTCAATTATTTTGTTTAACAGTTATGTCAATCTTAAAACCATAAAACCGGAAACGACGGTAGAAATCGGTAGGGACGGGCTCTCTAAGCTCAGAATGCTTCTAGATATTACGACCTGAATGCAATTATACAACGAATTATCTGCATTTTATTACAATAAATAATAGTTTAAAAAAACTAACAAAATACGCTTTTATAGAAAATCCAACTAAAAATAGAAAATAACTTTAATAAATTTGAATTAAAAATAGTGTAAATAAAATGATTTTATCAGTAGTTATAAATATTTTATGAATAGAGATGAGTAGAAGAGTTATTTTGATAATATCCTGAAAAGCACCCCACCCTTTTTTACAATAAAATCATTTTTTCTTACACTATTTTCATTCAAATTTATTTTTTAGTTGGATTTTCTATAAAAGCGTATCGTGTTAGTTTTTCAAAACTATTATTTATTTTTCATTTTTTACCTGAATTTCAATTTTTTTATTGAATTGTCATTGGTCCTTAATAAGTATACCAAATTTCGAGTTAATCCGACGTTTTGAAGGGTGTCAAGATCATGTTCAAAGATTCCGTTACATACTAACATACATACATCTGAAGCTAATAAAAGCGTATTAATAATACACTGCAATATAACAATAAGTTCGGTCTATTTCCGAACGGATCGCTTCACAAAGGAATTTAAAATACAAGAAAAGGCTCTCGGATTAGTGAGTGTGATTAAATTCCTGGACTGCCGACGATTCTATTAATAACATTTTATCGACTGTCGATGAAATATCATTGGAGGTAATTTCTTTTATAATGTCTTCGGTAAGTGTTCGTGACTAAAGGTATACCTACGCAAAAAATGCTATCTATCTCTATATATAAAAATGAATTGCTGTTCGTTTGTCTCGCTAAAACTCGAGAACGGCTGAACCGATTTGGCTAATTTTGGTCTTGAATTATTAGTGGAAGTCCAGGGAAGGTTTAAAAGGTGAGAAAATATAAAAAAGCTCGGAGTTATATAAAAACAAACAATTTTGTTTTTCCTTTGATGTGTCCCCTTGATGTGTCTTTTATTTATCGATTGAGGACTACGAAGTCTGCTGGGTCAACTAGTCATTTTATAAAAATTTAAAAGACTTTAAAAAAATAGGATGAGGTTTTTAATTCGACTGATTTTGTTATGTACTTACTTTTTTTAGTTGAATCAATTTTGACGATTGTTTTTTATTTGAAAGCTGGTGCTTCTCATTTGGTCCCATTTAAATTCCATCAAGATCTGACCAGTGGTTTCTGAGTTACCCTTAATATTGCATGTCTAATTGACTTCGAACTAAATACCGTGAAGCAGTAATGCGTTTCGGTTTGAAGGGTCGGGCAGCCGTTGTAACTATACTGAGACCTTAGAACTCATATCTCAAGGTAGGTGGCGGCATTTACGTTGTAGATGTCTATGGGCTTCGGTAACCACTTAACATCAGGTGAGCGGTGAGCTCATCGAACCACCTATGCAATAAATTACATTTTGTTGAAGTTTGTTTTATTTTTTTTCTGTTAAAAGGTTGTTATTCTCTTAGCTAAAATCTTTGGTGATCGAAGAGTTTCAGATTAAAGGATCGATGATGAGCGGTTTAGTTGTGTCATTCGCATTACTGATGACGCATGCTGATCTGCCTTCGATGGTAAAGAAATTCCCATTCCCGAGCCTGCGGAAAGGATGGAAAGCAGTCGACGTCGCACCAAACACGTCATTTCGGATCCTCCCGATCCACTAACGGTGCTTTTAGGTACCTCAACCACCGGTCACCGTTCTCGTCGAACCCGTCGCTTGCGACGAAGGGCTCGACGAGTAAATTAACCCTCAGACACAGCCCGCTGAGTTTCTCGCCGGATCTTCTCAGTGGGTCGCGTTTTCGATCCGGTGGTAGATTCTGCGAAGCACGGCTCTTACTAGGGCTCGTGTTAGCAACGTCGTCAGGTTTGAGCCCCGTGAGCTCACCTACTAGTTAAGGTTACGCTGAAATAGCCTCTCAAGGCTATCAGCTTAGGTAGGAAAAAAAAGACCCGATTGAAGAAATTGGTCCACTTTCACATCACGCTCTGGGCTGCCATTTATGTTTGTGACATTAAGAGTTTTCGCACCTAGAATTGGAAAGAACACTCACGGAGCACTTAAACAGAATCACCGAGTGTGACCAAAGCGGAAATTAAATTTCTCTAGCAACTTGCGCAGGATGAGACCTTAACTGAAATTGCCGGATCATTTCCTGAACGCGAATTGCCTGAAATGGGAGATTTTATCCACACTCCCGGTTCTTATGACAGTTAATTATGTCTAGGTCAGAGAGCTTGTTAATTTAACGATTTCATGGTATTTCATTCGAACATTTAATATTGATTTTTCGGTCGATCTAATTATGAATTCTTTTTACTGGATTTTTTTTACAGTACTAGTTTACTGATGAAGCAGAAGCAGCAGACGAAATAGCCGTGAAGCAGTAATGCGTTTCGGTCTGAAGTGTAGGGCAGCCACTGTAACTATACTGAGACCTTAGAACTTATATCTCATGGTGGGTGGCGCATTTACGTTGTAGATGTCTATGGGCTCCAGTAACCACTTAACATCAGATGGGCTGTAAGCTCGTCCAACCATCTAAGCAATAAAAAAAAAATGAATAAAAATAAATTTATTTTTATTCATCACCAGCCCTAAATTTATTCAATTTTGACTGCAGACGAGTCTCAGTCCTTATGTACTCAAATGCGTGGACTTTTAAGGCTATAATTAGATACACAGCATCCGAAATACTTTTTTCAGATCTGTACGCTTTTGAGAAATGTCTTTTTTTTCTATTTCATCGTTGGTAGCATTGGGGTCTATTGTAACTACGCGCGGGTAAGTAAGCTCACGGGGCTCAACCTGAGAGAGCTTGGCAACACTAGACCTAGCAAAATTATCAAGAAAACTTTAGAATCGTCCAGGGAGTGATCCAAGCTTGATAACGTTCGGATTGAAACCCAATCAAATATCCGCCAGCAAAACGGGTCGGGTTTAACTAGTTGTTAATGGTGATCGTACTAGTTTTTTTTTTATTGCCGATGTGGGTGGACGAGCTACACAGCCTACCTGGTGTTAAAGGGTTACTGGAGCCCATAGACATCTACAACGTATTCTCTCAGGTTGAGCCCCTACCCGTCCGGGCGTAACTGAAATAGCCCCCTAGGCTACCAGCGAATAGGGAGGGGGGAAAATTTGTGTTCATGAAACTAATATTAAAACGAACTCTTAAATAAGAATTAATGGCTATTCGTAGGTAAACGCATCGCTTGAGAATGGCTGAATCATTTGGGTATAAAATAATACAAAGTAATAAAATTATAAAAAATTAAAATTCACAATAGTTGTTGTACTTCTTACTCTGAAGATTATCGACGAAATTTATAATTATATTTGAAGAAAATATGGATAGAAACCTGTTGGATGCTTGGGTTTATTAAATAAAACTTCTAAACCGATCTTGAGCTTGTATTTTCTCTATACAGGTTTTTTTTAATTTTTATGTTGCGAATAAGTTAGTTTGACACGGGGACTAATTAAAGTGTAATGGTGTAGGTAAACATAAATAAAAATTTCAACATTGCTCATTAAAATTTAATAGGCGTTAACAAAACCGCGTTTATTATTTTATGCTTTTCTTTCTTTTTAATACATTAAAACTTAGGAACCCGACCTAAATTGTTTGTTGAGAAATTTCATTTCCTAACAATAACGTTATTTGATAATTCTGTAAATGTTTGAGGAGTGAGTGACCCATTACTATACTTACTATAATTTAATATAAGCTATGTACATGTTATGTAGGTATGTACGCGGAAAATTTCTCTTAAGTAAATTCTTAGTTTATTTATTTTATTAAATGAAGTATATAGATAAGAAATAGATATCAAATAAAATAAATTATATAAACCACAACATACAAAACAATCAAGCAATCTGTGCTTTGAAAAATGTACTATTTTAATTAGTAGGTGAGCTGATAGCCTTGAGAGGCTATATCAGCGTCGCCTTAACTAGTAGGTGAGCTCACGGGGCTCAAACCTGATGACGTTGCAAACACGAACCCTAGCAAGAGCCGTGCTTCGCAGAATCTACCACCGGATCGGAAACGCGACCCACTAAGAAGATCCGACGAGAAACTCAGTAGGCTGTGTCTGTGGGTTAATTTACTGGTCGAGCCCTTCGTCGCAAGCGACGGGTTCAACGAGAACGATGACCGGTGCTTGAGGTACCTAAAATCACCCTTAGTGGATCGGGAGTATCCGAAATGACGTGTTTGGGGCGACGTCGACTGCTTTCCATTCTTTCCGCAGGATCGGGAATGTAGTTACCGGCGGCCACGATGAGAGGGCTCTCGTGTCGTGCCGCTTTATCGAAGGGTGTAGGGACCACAAATGTCCCCATAGCAACTAATAATTATATGTATGTGTTAGCGGTAATTACCTATATATTGCAATGATGCTACGTCAATCTCGGGATTGTCGGGCTGTCGATAGCACGTTAGGTTGTAATCCCAATATACGTTAGTCACTTAACTGACCACGTGTCTTATTAATCCTAGCCCGATATAGAGATTCAGCATATTATTATTTATCTCTTTGATTGGTTGGTTGATTTCTCAGAAATATGTAGATAAAGTCTGTTTTATTTCTGAAATGTTTAATTTAAATTTATATTGGACAGTCCCTGTACAGGGTTGCCTATTGTTATTGAGAGGCACTTTTGAGCAGTAGCATCTTTAGCTGTTAGCAGAGTTCGGATTTAAGAATTACGGAAGAATGGAAGATCGTGTTGACCCGAAGTGAAATCGTCGGGGCGTAAAGGATAAGACGTCCAGTGCATTCGTATCTAGCGATGCATGTAGGACCTCTTATGAGTCCGCACGGATAGGTACCACCACCCTGCCTATTTCTGCCGTGAAGCGTTTCGGATTGTAGGGTGTCGGTATGGATTGTCGATAAATCTGTTTTGTTTCCGGATGAATTAGAATTTTTTTTTATTGCTTAGATGGGTGGACGATTTCACAGCCCACCTGGTGTTAAGTGGTTACTGGAGCCCATGGACATCTACAACGTAAATGCGCCATCTACCTTGAGATATAAGTTCTAAAGATCTCAGTATAGTTACAACGGCTGCCCCACCCTTCAAACCGAAACGCATTACTGCTTAACGGCAGAAATAGGCAGGGCGGTGGTACCTACCCAAGCGGACTCACAAGAGGTCCTACCACCAGTAAATGTATTTGCAATGCGCGTAATGTAACACGAACAAATATAAATTGACGCGCGGCCATGGCTGCCAACTACCTTAGCATTCTATTGCGCGTTTACGAAATATTAACTTACCGTGTTGTACCTAAAGCGTTGTACCTAAATCAATTACATAGTTATATATTTCATATTATATGTAAACGGTATATATATCTGTTTATTGTATGTATATAAATAATGTATTGTCTATAGTACACTGCAATATACAAGCTATATATTTATATTTTCCAGGATTTCTGTAAATTAAACGGTTATCTGGAAGAGGTATTTTAGCGATAAGACCGCCTATTCTACAAATGTATCTGCTTTTTAACTGTTTTCTGAATGTAAATTGTCTTTTGGTGTGCAATAAAGTGTATTTTCTCTCTCTCTCTTTTTCTAAAGCGCGTTTTACAATTCGAACAACTTACATAATCGCATTTATAATATTAGAAAGATGTCTTCACACGCTTTGTAAAAGTCTAAAATTAATAAATAAAACGATAAAGTGCCAGCCCTTAGAACTGCATGTAGAATAAATATTCGTTTAAAATTCCCGGAGACACTGCAACGATCTGGATTGTTTCACTGGGTTAAATTACAAGCGACGCTTCTCACCTGTCACCTAGGAATTAGTTTGCGAACAAAGTGGAATATTAACTTAAGCGCCGCACAATATAACCCCAAAAGACTCTACTTATTCCTCAATTTTATTAAAAGCCTTTTTTTTTATCTGCCCTTGCAGGCAGACTAGTGTACGGCTCAGCTGATGGTTAGTGGGTACGTACGCCCGTGGATATCAGTGATGGCAGGGGCAGAGCCAAGCCGCTGCCTGCCGTTAAGTACTCTCCACAAGTCCTGTTTGAAGAAGGACATGTCATAGCGCTCGGGGAACACCGTGGAGGGGAGCTCATTCCATAGCCGGATGGTACGTGGCAAAAAAGATCTCTGGACTTTGCAGTGTTTCTAAGTTGTATGGATGAATTCTACTCCTGTGGCGGACGGTGCGATGATTAGAACGAGATGATGGTATCATCTCAAACAATTCCTCAAAGCACTCACACATAAAGGCATAAAAAAAAGACTATTATAGTCAACTAGCTGCACTCGCCCGCTTTGCCCGCGGCATTTAAAATTAACATTATTATTTATTGTCATTATTATTAGGGAGTCCAACACTCACATAAATGCTGCTATATTGACGTGCCTATCCATTAATTACATGTATTTTCTACATGGATACCAAGTTTCAAGTCAATCGGATGCACGGTTAAGTACTTATAACAGAACCTCCGTAAAAGCCACTGTAGATATTAGTATAGATGTTGACTTCCAAACATCTATATGAAAAAATAAAGTCTCATAACAAATGGACAATGACAATTACCGAGCGGAATAATAAATTTACATATTACACATTAGCCGTGACTCGAACTGGTATTATCCGGAACCGGGTCAACTGTTAACGATCCACTAGACGTACTCTTGACCCTGGGATAGAACAAAAAGGGTTAATAGCACGTATTAATAGCTATGGATTATGTATTCGGTTCGCGATCGTTTAGTATATAGGCGAATATTAACACGCGTTGTGCCAAGGAGATTCTAAGGCTGCGCTTTAAGAGCGCTTTCTAGAGCCAATTTTTTTTTACATTGCCAGAAGCTAAAGAGTCAAAACTGCTTACTAGAAGCAGTGATGGATTTACACTAGGGGCAGTCGGGGCAAGTGCCCAGGGCGGCAAAATTTTGAAAGTGAAGAACATTTATAACTGTTAGAAAAAAAAACAAATATTTATTTATGTTTGTGGAATTTATAATATATAATAAAGTTTCTGCAATAAATTAGTTATTTTAATTTTGAAAAATAAAATACATAAACTATAAGCTTAAGTAAAATTCCAGTATTTGGGTGGTTTGTTTTTCGGTGCCCAGGAGTGGCCTTAAGTTTAAATTGGGCCCTGATTACAAGCTTAAGGTTTGTCTATCAACGTCCCCATAGGCTATTTAAGTGGATACCTAACCCTATAGATATCGCAATGCAAATACCACCTACACCTTGAAACGTTAAAGTCTGAATTCTTTGTCAAGCTCTACGAATACGGTAACCGGGGTCTCTAAGCCTGCTTCTAGAATTAGAGCTGAAGGCGTCTAATGCAAAGGTTATTGGATCTGATGGATCCGTAAGGCCGTGCCATTACAACGTGCTAGGACTTTTATGTTTCTTCTTTCAGTGTTTCTTTTACTTCATCCGTTTCTGGTTCTATGTTTTTATCTTTTTATGTTCATAATTTCTACGGTAAATTTTACATTTTCAAATATCACATTTTATACGATTTCTCATAATAATATGAGAATAACATTTGTAATATGTTCTGCAATAAGACTTTTTGTTGGTATCCCTTACGTTATGAAACTGTCATCATTTTCGAAGGTCAAATCCATTGAACACTTCCAGATGCCAAATAACTTTGCCTGTCATCAGAACCGAACCCGTATCGTTGGATTTGAGACGATTCGAACCGAGAAAAAACCCGGAACCCTAGAACGCAAGCGAACGACATAAATCAAACCTCCCCTAAATATCTGATGTTTGTTTTTCGCCGAGTTCTATTCATATTTCTTCTGTTCCGATTATAATCTGACCGGTCGTTATGATATTAGTTGTAACAGACTGCTGTATTGAAGTGTTTTTCTTTTTTTATATCTTAGATAGGTGGGTGAGCTCACAGCCCACCTGGTGTTAAGTGTTTACTGGAGCCAATAGACATCTACAACATAAATGGGCCACCCACCTTGAGATATAAGTTCTAAGGTCTCAGAATAGCTACAACGGCTGCCCCACCCTTCAGACCGAATTACTGCTACATGGTAGAAATAGGCAAGGTGGTGGTACTTACCCGTGCGGACTCAAGAGGTCCTACCGCCAGTAATTACGCAAATTATAATTTTGCGGGTTTTGATTTTGATAACGGACGGTGTTTTAATCGTTTTTGTTGCCTCGATGGATAAACTAGTCCCAGCACCTTCTGGTGTTCAACCACCTTGAAACATGATGACGATACCTCAATTGTAAAGCATAATGGGTTTCGCACCCCTGAAACCGCAACACCTTACTGCTTCGCGTCAAAACTAGGCCGAATAGTCATACCACGCGTGCTTACAATTCTTCTTCTTGGTCGTACACTCTTGACAGAGTGGTCGTGGTCATGCGATGCGATGCCATGTAGCACGGTGTTTCGCAGAGTGGGAACAATAATTTATATTGGAGTGAGTCACAGATTAGATGAGGTCGGTACGTCGTTGGAAAATGTCCGCGAGATCTTTTTCCCTCGATTTTTTGTCTACAATATCCCCCACCATAAGTTTATTTTATTTTATTCCTTAGTTGGGTGAACGAGCTCACAGCCCACCTGGTTTTAAGTGGTTACTAGAGCCCATAGATATCTACAACGTAAATGCGCCACCCACCTTGAGATATAAGTTGTAAGGTCTCAAGTATTGTTACAAGTATAAGCTGCGGTCTAAGATTTAACCCTGAATCCCAAAACTATTCGTTTATGGTACAACAAAAACTTATTAAAACCGCTGCTTCCACAGCCTCGTTGGATAGTTATGGCAGTCTTTTTTTTTTGTTTCTTAGATGGATGGACGAGCTCACAGCCCACCTGGTGTTAAGTGGTTACTGGAGCCCATAGACATCTACAACGTAAATGCGCCACCCACCTCGAGATACAAGTTCTAAGGCCTCAAGTATAGTTACAACGGCTACCCCACCCTTCGAACCGAAACGCATTACTGCTTCACGGCGAAAATAGGCAGGGTGGCGGTACCTACCCGTGCGGACTCCCAAGAGGTCCTACCGCCAGTAAGTCTCAATGCACCCTTGTTTAACTATCTATATTTGTTTTCGTCTGAACATACAAAATCCAATCTAGAGACAATTAAAATATGTTTTACATTATTACAATTGCTCTTCTATGAACATTAAGGTAAATTGAAAAGTCAAAGCAAAATCTTGTTTTACTGCTGGTAGTACCTCTTGTGAGTCCGCGCGGGTAGGTACCACCGCCCTGCTTATTTCTGCCGTGAAGCAGTAATGCGTTTCGGTTTGAAGGGTGGGGCAGCCGTTTTAACTATACTTGAGAGCTTAGAACTTATATCTCAAAGATGGGTGGTGCATTTACGTTGTAGACGTCTATGGGCTTCAGTAACCAATTAACACCAGGTGGGCTGTGACCTCATCCAGCAATCTAAGCAATAAAAAAAATAAAAAAACTTATAAAGACTAGAATAATAACAAAAAAACCTAGTATTAAATTAACAGCGTATATCCTGTCCATCTAAAGTGATATTAAAACATAGCCTACTTAGTATTAGCGGTGGATATCGATTACAGACTAATGGCGTCTCGGAAAACGCGCCAGATGTTCGATATTGATATTCTCGTGAGTACAATCTCGTCTGCAAGGAGACAACATAGCAACTGATCACATAAAACATGTACCTACATCTTCGTCGTAAAAGATCATGGGCTAAATTTTTAAACTCCGAATGTATCTAATCTTTAGACTAGGAGTGGGCAACCTTTTTAATCAATGGGCTATTTTTAATAAAATTTTTTTGCGTTCCGCACATTTATTGACTCTTATCAATAATTTACGAAACTTTATTTATGATAAAAATTAGAAAAAAATATATAAAACTAAAAAAAAGTAAAGATTCCGTATACAAACAACGGCCGTCTGGTGTAGTGGTAAGTGACATGGTCACTACACAAGGGGGTCGCGGGTTCGAATCCCGCCAAGGGAAGATATTTGTATGATAAATATAAATGTCTTTTCCAGGGTTATGGATGTCTATTAAATATATGTATGTGTATAATCAAAATCTTACATTTATATCCGTTATCTGGCACCTGTAACACAAGCTCTTTACGAACTTATCACGGGACCAGTTAAAGTGACGTGATTGTTTTAAAAAAAAAATGCAAGAAAAGAACAGAAACGAGAAAGTCGATAAAATAAATTCAATCTTAGAAATGCTTGGCGGGCCGCGTGTTGCTTGCTATATATACCTAGTCAGGTCATAAATTCTGTCACATGTTTAATGTAAAATAATTGAAACAAGTTTATTTATTATGTAACCATTCATATACCAAAATGAACTTAACAAAACATAGATTCTTATGACACTAAAGTTTATTCAAAATGACCTCCGTGATTTTGAATACAGGCCTTCAATCTGCGCGGCCAGTCGTCTATCGCAGCACGAACGAGGTCCATGTCAATATCGGCGGCTGCCTTAATCAAGGATGTCTTGAGTGACTCCAAATTGGGATGAGGCTTTGAGCACGCCTTTTCCTCCAAGTGTTGCCATATCTTGTAATCTAACGGATTCAAATCTGGACTGGAGGAGGGCCAGTCTTCGTGCCGGATGAAGTCGATTTCACGCGCCGCCAGCCAGTCTTGTGTGCTCTTCGCTCTATGAGCTGGCGCCGAATCTTGTTGGAATACCCAGTGCCTGTTATTGAACATGGTATGAGAAACAGGTTCCACAAGGTTCGTCAGGACTGTATTTTGATACACAACTGCATTCGTTTTTACACCTTTCTCACAAAAATGTACCTCTGTTAAGCCCCAATAAGAAACTCCCAACCATACCATGAGCGAGGATGGAAAATGACCTCGTTGGACACGCGGAATACGGTTGCTCGCTTCTTCACTACTGTGTGCGTACACCTTATCATTTTGTTTGTTGTAGCTCTCTTCTACGGTAAAAATTTTTTCATCCGAAAAAAGAATTTCCCGATATTTTTTTCCCGCGTACCGCTTCAACAAAGCGCGGCATCTCTTCAGTCTCAGGTCCATTAGACGAGCATTCAAACGATGTCCTGTTTTTCTTCGATATGCCCGAAGCCCTAAGTCTTCATTTAACACCCTTTTCACCGTGGTTCTGCTTAACCCCATCTGAAGGGCCAACAGTTTCTGCTTACGTTTGGGATTTCTTTGAATTCGCGCCTTCACAGCTTTTATCACTGCTGGAGTCCTAACAGACCGAGGGCGACCACTTCTTGACCTGTCATCTACACTAGAGTCTTCATTGTATCGTTTGATGGTACGCTAAACGAATCTTTTGGTTATATTCAAATTTTTCAGTATGTTAAAAATTTTGTATTGGCGCGTAACCGCAACGATGCAACACAATAACTGCAACACGGTCTTCTTTAAGCGTCCACTCCATATTTAAAAACTGAGTAAAATTCTAAAAGTATACATTTTTATTTTCATGAACAATTCGAAATTCGAATTCAATAAACTTTTTTGTGGCCAGCATTCTAAAAGAAAAGTTTTTACTGTGTGACAATACTTATGACCTGACTAGTTATATACTTATGGATTCATGAAAATGCGGTGCTAAATCTATTTATTTCACAGATGCAAATACATATATTTTTTTTATATTGCCCTTGTAGGCAGACGAGCATACGGCCCACCTGATGGTGAGTGGTTACCGTCGCCCATGGACTTCAGCAATGCCAGGGGCAGAGCCAAGCCGCTGCCTACAAATATTACCATTCTGCACTCCTCTATATTCTCTGTGAGTGTGGGAAATTTCGTACTCCTCCGTCGGCGCAATTTTCGTAGAAAGGGCTACAAAGTTTTTGCTTCACGTATTAATATTATATAGATATCAGTACATTTCTCTTACAATGAAGTTAAGTTAATGCACTCTGGGTACCCAGTCGCGGCCGCCCGCAGCGAGTCTTTGCCTCCACACAGCGAGACGAATCACTCAAACCTTATTGTCTTTATATTGCTGAGACTCTCATGCTGATGGGAATGTGAATTTCATTAGTCCCGGTTACAGTTTTATAAACAAATAAATAAAAAACGTTCCACATATACATATTTTTCTACATTTTTCAAAGCACAGATTGCTTGATTGTTTTGTATTGTATGTTGTGATTTATATAATTTATTTTATTTGATATCTATTTCTTAACTATGTATTTTGTATGTATTTGTGTGTATGTATCTATGTATTCATTTTTGTAATTTGGTAAAAAAAATAGGTCAGGTATTAAAATTGTCTAACGTTATTCGTCTGTACGATGATCGCTTCAATGAAAATTTACTGTAATTATGTATTAAATATAATCTGTAATTTAAATATTTACGCATTTCACGAAGCGTACGCGAACTTAACATATACGATTATTTTTAATATTTCGAACCTTACATATTATTCAAGACCGTAAGCATTCGTCGCCATTAAAATCAAACCATTGAAGACATTGAAAGTTATGACGTAAATACTTATTTACAGCGTCGGCCCAAACCCTTTTTTTTTTTTTTTTTNATCGCCGGATCCCCACCCGCGCGGCAGGTGGGGTATGTGGGAGTTGAACCTCACTAAAAACTCCTGCCGCTCACAACCGGCGCCCTACCTCGGACCGGGCCGGAGCCCAGTCGGGGCTATTGAAACGGCGGGACAGGGTTGACGCAGAGCACATTACATCCATCCCACCGTCCCACGGACGCCGGACCGGTGGCCGCCAGCGAAACGACCACCGGTTCCCTCGTTCAGCGGGCCGAGAGCCCGCTTTGATGGCGCCGCGTTACACCTTCCCCCAGAGCGGTCGGGGGAACGCGGTCTACCATCACCCGGCTTCCTATTGTGGGTGAGCGTGCAGAGCACGCCACCCCTCGTCTGGGTCCCTCCCCGCACAAAACGGGTGGGACCCCTAGCTCTTAGGGGGCCAGGTCACGGATACGACCCCGGTGGCCCAAACCCTTAGGCAAGGTTAGGCGAGATTGTCTCCCAGCGCTCTTTATTCAAAGTTTTCACACAGTAAATCAACTCAACAACAAGCTATATTTATTTATATAAGGAAAAAAACAACTTTGTGAGTGTAATGGGTCACTCACTCCCCAAACATTTACAGAATTATCAAATAACGTTATTGTTAAGAAATGAAATTTCTCAACAAACAATTTAGGTCGGGTTCGTAAGTTTTAATGTATTAAAAAGAAATAAAAGCATAAAATAATAAACGCGGTTTTGTTAACGCCTATTAAATTTTAATGAGCAATGTTGAAATTTTTATTTATGTTTACCTACACCATTACACTCTAATTAATCGCCGTGTCAAAGTAACTTGTTCGCAACATAAAAATTAAGAAAAACCTGTATAGAGAAAATACAAGCTCAAGATCGATTTGGGAGTTTTAGCATCCAACAGGTTTCTATCCATATTTTCTTCAAATATAATTTTAAATTTCGTCGATAATCTTGACAGAAAGAAGTACGGGCAACAAAACAATTAAAATTAACGCTGCATTCCTTCAAACGCCACATTTCATAGCCAAAATAAACAGCAATTCGGATTGATAATAATTTATTACTACTGAGATTCGTCTATGTGAATGTGAAACAGTCTATATGCACAATATTCCATCAGCGCCAAACTCAAAGGATACATCACCCGCAAGCCCGAGGGGGGAGCCACGAAATACGCCAACAATCCAGCCCCAGCTGTGTACCAGCCCCACTCCCTGTTATACTGAATCGAATAATACCCCAAAGATATTATATTACAAGCTATAACCAGATTACCGAGATGTGCGTTGTCGTCACCGGCAAGTGCCAAAGCAAATGGAACAATACCGGATACTAGGTGAATCGCGCTCAAAGCCTGGTTACCGCGGTACAAGTCGGCCATCAAACACGGCAAAGCTAAATACCTTGATGCTTTATAACTTATTGTGTACGCATCGTTGAAGTCGTTGTTGAATCTGCCGCCTGCAACAAAATGAAATAGCAAATTTTCATTACTACTTATCTATCTATCTTCTATCTATAATATATATACTTAGTCTGGCCATAAATACAGTTACAATTAAAAAGAAACAAAATATTACATTTGAATTTGGAATCTGTCATTTTTAAATGATTGCTCATTGAGTTTTCTCATGTTGGCGCCAATACATTGTACAATATTTTGCGATATTAAAATGGAGTGGGGTGATATAGAGAACCGAATCGCTGTGATTGCATTACACAAAGTAAGTATGGAGCTAAATGCAATTTTTAAAACTCTCGCTTTGTATTAGTAAAATGTTTGTGTACCGGGCTATTAATAGGTGCAATGAGACCTCCTCTGTTTGTGACAGAAAAAGATCTGGCCGTCCACGTAGTGCTCGTACGAAAAAGGTGGTCAAAGCAGTAAGGGAAAGAATTCGAAGAAATCCTGTCCGAAAGCAAAAGATTTTATCTCGGGAGATGAAGATAGCACCTAGAACCATGTCGCGTATTTTAAAAGATGTCTTAGGACTTGCAGCCTATAAGAGGCGTACTGGTCATTTCTTAACTGATAATTTAAAAGAGAATAGGGTGGTAAAATCGAAACAACTACTGAAGCGGTACGCAAAGGGAGGTCATAGAAAAATTTTGTTTACGGATGAAAATTTTTTTACAATTGAGCAACATTTTACCAAACAAAATAACCGTACTTATGCTCAAAGCTCTAAGGAAGCTTCCCAATTAGTCGACAGAGTGCAACGTGGGCACTATCCGACTTCAGTGATGGTTTGGTGGGGTATTAGCTATGAAGGAGTGACTGAGCCATACTTTTGTGAAAAAGGTATCAAAACATCGGCACAAGTGTATCAAGATACCATTCTTAAGAAGGTAGTGAAGCCCCTTAACAACACCATGTTCAATAATCAAGAATGGTCCTTCCAGCAAGACTCGGCGCCAGGTCATAAAGCTCGGTCTACGCAGTCTTTGTTGGAAACGAACGTTTCATCAAAGCTGAAGACTGGCCGTCGTCTAGTCCCGATCTAAATCCGCTGGGTTATGATTTATGGTCAGTTTTAGAGAGTACGGCTTGCTCTAAACGCCATGATAATTTGGAGTCCCTAAAACAATCCGTACGATTGGCAGTGAAAATTTTTCCCATGGAAAGAGTGCGTGCTTCTATTGATAACTGGCCTCAACGTTTAAAGGACTGTATTGCAGCCAATGGAGACCACTTCGAATAAGCTTTTTATACTTTNGCTGGGTTATGATTTATGGTCAGTTTTAGAGAGTACGGCTTGCTCTAAACGCCATGATAATTTGGAGTCCCTAAAACAATCCGTACGATTGGCAGTGAAAATTTTTCCCATGGAAAGAGTGCGTGCTTCTATTGATAACTGGCCTCAACGTTTAAAGGACTGTATTGCAGCCAATGGAGACCACTTCGAATAAGCTTTTTATACTTGAAATTGTTTTATATTTATGTAGTAAACTAACACACTGTAAAAGTAATAAATGTTATTTTCAATAGATTTTTTTTATTTTTAACTGTAACAGTATTTATGGCCAGACTAAGTATATAAAAATGAATTGCTGTTCGTTATTCTCGCTAAAACTCGAGTACGGCTGGACCGATTTGGCTAATTTTGGTCTTGAATTACTTGTGGAAGTCCAGAGAAGGTTTAAAAGGTAGATAAATATGAAAATCCTCGGAATGAAATAAAAATAACAATTTTGTTTTTCCTTTGATGTGTCTCCCGTCGGACGGATTCCTTTTATTTGTTTTAAATTAATTTTATACAAAAGCTTAGGTATTTTATTTATCGATTGAGGCACTACGAAGTCTACCGAGTCAGCTAGTATATAATAATAATAACAATATACAACTTATATCTCAAGATGGGTGGCGCATGTACGTTGTAGATGTCTATGGGCTCCAGTAACCACTTAACACCAGGTCGTGAGTTCGTCCACCGAATAAGCAATAAAAAATTATAAATGACTAAAGCCTAATAGAATTACTCGATTGGCATTAAATATACTCAAGTGAACTTGCTTTGGTAATGCAGAAACCCGAGTATTCCGTGAACGAAGAAATTCGCATGCATCCCGGGATGTGTGTAACTTCTGCCGTGCATGCGACTGATTCCCCGGCCGGCGACACAACATAACACAACGTGAGCTATCGACGCATTCAAGTTATCTTCATCTCGACCCATACCACGTTAAATAATTGAAAAAATAAACAATATATATTAACGTTATTATAACATTAGAAAAAAAAGGGGAAAAATCCGCAAAAACTATAATGACGAAAACAATAATTGACAGTTGTTTGTTTTTGAATTCTAAGAGAAAATAAGACCTTATTTCTCAATAAGTTTCTATTAAGGAAAATTACGATATATTTTGTTATGCTTGTTACTGGTGGCCCGGAGGCCTTTCAAATTTCACCAGGACAGGTGGGCGAGCAAAGGCTCAGCCAGTAGGGGTGGGATTTGCCAACAACTCAAAAGCAGCTGCTTGGCGAATGAATCTACTACCGGATCGGTATAGCAAAACGCTAAGAAGATCCGACGAGAAACTGCTGTGGTGATTTCGTAGACAAATGGCTCTCCATAAGAGTTTGTTTCTCCATAATAGTTCACTTCCAATAAATTAGATTATAGAAACTTTTTTACTTGGACGCAATGAATATTTAATATATATTTAATAAATGGACAGTTCATGAGTTATTGGGCCCCATAAATATCTCCAGATTACACTATCATAGACGATGCGATCGCGTTTGTGAATTGTGTTCAAGAGTTCAAGTTCTAAATTTCTGAAGCTAAGTTTCTGAGGTTCCGCTGCAATCATAGCAACACTAGATATAGCTGCCCTTTTCGGTACATTTTTAGGCAGCCCCTTATGAATGTACGGAAAAATTAAATATTTTTATTTGTATCGATTACTGTTTGGATTTATTTTGCCTACCTATTGCTGTTACCTCAAGGGATTATGCTAGCTTCACCGCACGCGAACCATCGTGTATTTTTTTTCCTACCTAAAATGAGAGAGAGACCATGTCAGCATCACCGGGCTAGTAGGTGAGCTCACGGGGCTCAAACCTGACGTTGTTGCTAATACGAACCCTAGCAATAACAGTGCTTCGCAGAATCTACCACCGGATCAAACGACCCACTGAGAGATCCGGCGAGAAACTCAGTGGGCACTGGACTGTGTCTGTGGGTTAATTTACTCGCCGAGCCCTTCGTCGCAAGCGACGGGTGGGACGAGAACGATGACCGGTACTTAAAAGCACCGTTAGTGGATCGGGAGGATCCGAGGATCCGAGAGAACCGTCGTGTTTAGGGCGACATCGACTGTTTACCATTCTGTCCGCAGGATCGGCAATGTAGTCACCGGGGGCCACGATGAGAGGGTTCTCGTGTCGTGCCGCTTTATCAAAATGGCCCATCTTGTATTCAAATGGAAAAGGGTTTGAAGCGGGCGAGTACGACTAGTATTTTATATATAGGGCGATAAAAAATAAAACACCATCAACTTTCTATTAGTTTTTATTTCCATTGAAGACATCATCCATGCATTTTGAGCGCCATTAGCAAACAACGGGGGCGGACGCGAACATGGAATGTAACATACGTATCTAACACCGGGCTATTTATTTATCGGCTTTCAAAAATTTATTTACACAAAAATTATTACACTTCACATTGTTACTCGGATAAGCGATATCACATTAATATCATATAGTTTTTTTTTTAAAATATTACCATTTATAAGAAAGAACACATCCAATATATGTACCGCAAATACAACAATGAAGCACCAAAAATATTTAATTGCGTCTCTATCAACAAAAAAAAAAAGTTTGAATAATTTTTTAATCTATAGTTTTATTTATATACAGAAGAAACGCTACTATATATTCCGTTTTATGGTTTGAAATATTATTTTAAGTAATACATATAATATTTTAAATATTTTTTTTTCTTGTAACGTGATCGCAATACATGTTATAAACATTAACTATTAACAACTTACTATTAAACAATATATCTTACAATTTATCGTTTTAATGTTCTGAATATGCCAACGACAAACTGGATTTGTTCAAAATATTATTATACCTTTAGAATGTTTGGCAAAGGTATCTGTCGACCGTACTTATTTAGGTCTCTTAAAGACAATAAGTAATCAAATTAATAGTAGTAATCAAAGTAATCAAAGTAATCAAATTCAAAATTACAATATTATACCTTTATATAATGTTTGGCAAAGGTATCTGTTGACCGTAATTATTTAGGTCTCTTAAAGACAATTAGTAATCAAATTAATTGTAGTAATCAAAGTAATCAAATTCAAAATTACATTCAGTCTATAGCACTGTGACATTGGTACGGGAACACCAAATTTATAACACATCATATAATATCTTATTGTTAATGTCGAGGGCAGTTCAGAACACATTCACGAGCACTCCAAGGTTGCAGGCTTAATGGCGGGAGTCTCTCGGGTAGAATTCGGCCAGGGTGGAAGCCGGGATACGTTTCAGCATCTCCTTGGGGAAGATACGCAGCAACTGCCAGCCGATGTCCAGGGACTCGAAGACTGTGCGGTTCTCGTAGTTACCCTGAATTGAATAATATGTCATTTTTGGTAACAACAATGACTGTTCAAGTATCTGCCATGCTGAGGATGTGGATCCTTGAAATTATTGGATCTGTATTTTGTTATTGGTAGTTACATTGTATGCACAATCAACACATTTTTTTCCTTTGATGGGTGGACGAGCTTACAGCCCACCTGATTGTTAAGTGGTTACCCACCTTGAGATATGAGTTCTAAGGTTTCACTTTTAACAATACAACGGCTGCCTCACCCTTCAAACCGAAACGCATTACTGCTTCACGGCAGAAATAGACAGGGCGGTGGTACTTATCCGTGCGGACTCATAAGACGTCCTACCACCAGTAAAAAACCAGTATAGCATGATCGTGATTATCTATATATATAAAAATGAATTGCTGTTCGTTAGTCTCGCTAAAACTCGAGAGCGGCTGCACCGATTTGGCTAATTTTGGTCTTGAATTATTTGTGGAAGTCCAGAGAAGGTTTAAAAGGTAGATAAATATGAAAATGCTCGGAATTGAATAAAAATAACAATTTCGTTTTCCCTTTGATGTGTCCTCCGTCGGACAGGGATTCCCTTTGTTTGCTTTAAGTTCATTTTATACAAAAGTTTAGGTCTTTTATTTATCGATTGAGGCACTACGAAGTCTGCCTTGTCAGCTAGTAGTACAATAAATGTCCGTACCTGCGTGATGAAGTTCTTCTCGAATTTGGTCAGGAACTCGAGGTATAGCAGATCGTCGGGCGTCAGAGCCTCCTCACCTACCACGGCCTTCATGGCTTGCACGTCCTTGCCGATAGCGTAGCACGCGTACTGATAACAAAAGCACATTGTTAATTCCTCATTCACATCATTCACTTAAAAGATAGCCTTTTTAATACGCTTTTATTAGCTTCAGACGTATGTAACGGAATCTTTGAACATGATTTTGAGCCCCTTCAAAACGTCGGATTAACTCGAAATTTGGTATACATATTAGGGACCGATGACAAAGAAAACCACAATACTACACATCGAATAAGAAGTTTCACTTCATTCACGCGACCTTTTTTTTTCTTCTTAACTTTGTTTAATTTTGACATTAAAGTGAAATTAATATAAGTCTCTTCGGGTGGGTCTAAAACACAAATATTAAGCAAAAAACATACCAGCTGGTTGGAAACGTCAGAGTGATCCTTCCTCGTCATGCCCTCGCCAATGGCGGACTTCATGAGACGGGAGAGGGAAGGTAGCACGTTCACAGGGGGATAGATCTGACGGTTGTGAAGCTGTCTGTCCACGTAGATCTGTTCAGAAAACAAATTACAATTATTATATACGAGCTAACAGTTTTTATTTATTAAATCTCTCACTCGCTTGTCACTAAGTCGTCGTGGCCTAACGGATAAGACGTCCGGTGCATTCGTGTTGAGCGATGCACCGGTGGTCGAATCCCGCAGGCGGGTACCAATTTTTCTAATGAAATACGTACTTAACAATTCGTTCAAAACAAAACGTTCACGATTGACTTCCACGGTGAAGGAATAACATCGTGTAATAAAAATCAAACCCGCTAAATTATAATTTGCGTAATTACTGGTGGTCGGACCTCTTATGAATCCGCGCGCGTGGGTACGGAAATAAGCGGAAATAAGCACCACACTGCTTATTTCCGCCGTGAAGCAGTAATGCGTTTCGGTTTGAAGGGCGGGGCAGCCGTTTTAACTGTACTGAGATTTTGGAACTTATATCTCAAGGTGGGTGGTGCATTTACGTTGTAGATGTCTATGGGCTCCAGTGACCACTTGACACCAGATGGGCTGTGAGATCGTCCACACATCTAAGCAATAAATAAAAAATAAAAACACCGCAGTGCATGTGTTCAGTACAAAAGTGTCCGGCAACTGACCTGTCCTTCGGTAATATAACCGGTCAAATCGGGAATGGGATGGGTGATGTCATCGTTGGGCATAGTCAAGATCGGGATCTGGGTGATGGATCCGTTCCTGCCCTCCACACGTCCGGCGCGCTCGTAGATGGTCGCCAAATCGGTGTACATGTAACCTGTCAATAGCCACGTCATTGTCATCGTCAACTAGAGTAGTCGGAAATCGAACGCAGGGCCCTTAAACTGCGATACTTTAAGACAAATCAGGGTCACCATCCACCACCACAAGGCAGAAATGCGTTTCGGTTTGAAGGATAGGGCAGCCATTGTACCTATACTGAGACCTTAGAACTCATATCTCAAGGTGGGTGGCGGCATTTACGCTGTAGATGTCTATGGGCTCCAGTAACCATTAACACCAGGTGAGCTGTGAGCTCATCCACACATCTACGCAAAAAAAAAATATCCAAATTATTGGTCAATAACAGACTTTACATGGTTAATGGTATTGACTGGTTAATGACAGAATCAGTTTACCTGGGAAACCACGTCGTCCGGGTACTTCCTCGCGGGCGGCTGACACCTCACGCAGAGCCTCAGCATACGAAGACATGTCGGTCAGAATGACCAACACGTGTTTCTGTACACAATTTGTTCACATAACTAATATATTTGCATATCTTATATCTTTAAACGAGCAATTCTCGTATAAATAAATATATACAGGCAAACCTGGGTAAGTGAGAACTGAATAAGTGAGAAAACTCAATAAGTGAGAGTAATAGCCAGGACCCGTCATTTTAAGCTCCCAAAACCTCTATTAGCGAGAAACAGAAACCTCTGTTAGAGAGTCGTTTTTCCCTCATGGACCTCCGTAAGTGAGACTGCTACTTATCTATACCTCTATAAGCGACAGTCGAGCTTTATTTATTTATATTATTTAGGAGGAACAAATAACAAAACAAATTACAAATTTAACATCTGCTATTGTAGGACTCATTCTTAACTTTTGTGGAACTTCCTTCCATTGTTTTTGTATTGTTTTCTCGTCAATATTGAACCTATTCTATTTCGTGAAACTAAATAACGTTGATAATTTATCGGATTCTTTTCGAATGGACACGTGTGCCTGTGTACCGTCCTGTTTGTCGGACTTACTCAGTTTATCGTTAATCAATTGCGAAGGAAAGTTCTGTTCTGCATTATGTATAAACGGAAAATTAAAGTTAATAAACTTAAAATAGTGAATGCGTTTGAATTCAGAGGGAGCATTTGTGAGAAACTCGGGTTAGTGAGAAACCTCTATAAGCGAGAATGAGATTGTGCTCCCTTGAACTCTCGCTTATCCAGGTTTGACTGTATATACTTAAATATAATTTTTTATCATTTGAAATCATTTCTAACCACTTACTTAGGCAAATTGAACCGCATAAAATTTTTGAAACATAGATAAAACAAATAAAAAATAAAATTGAATTAACATTTGGATGAACGCAACATACCCGCTATATTTTAATATTTTCCAGAATTTCTATAAATTAAAAGGGGGTGTGGAAGAGATCGCTTTTAGCGATAAGACCGCCTTTTTGACTGTTTTTGAATGTAAATTGTGTTTTGGAGTGCAATAGAGTGTATTGTCTCTCTCTCTCACACACACTCACCTCACACTGGTAAGCCAAGAACTCGGCGGCGGTCAGGGCGAGACGAGGTGTAATAATTCTCTCGATGGTAGGATCGTTGGCCAAGTTCAAGAAGAGACACACGTTCTCCATGGAACCGTTCTCTTCAAAGTCCTGCTTGAAGAATCTGGCCGTTTCCATGTTGACACCCATAGCGGCGAACACAATGGCGAAGTTGTCCTCGTGGTCGTCCAAGACTGACTTGCCGGGGACCTGACAATATAAAAAAAAGTGTTATTCAATGTATAGGCAGGTATTGGCGGTAGGACCTCGTGTGAGTCCGCACGGGCAGGTACCCCACCCTGCTATTTCTGCCGTGAAGTAGTAATGCGTTTCGGTTTGAAGGGCGGGGCAGCCGTTGAACTATACTTGAGACCTAAGAACTTATATCTCAAGGTGAGTAGCGCATTTACGTTGTAGATGTCTATGGGCTCCAGTAATCACTTAACACCAGGTGGGCTGTGAGCTCATCCATCCATTTAAGCAATAAATAAAAAAACTTAAAAAAATGTAATATCAGACACAGTGAGTTCAAGATCTGTAGAGAAACATGTTTAGAGAAAATTAGATAGTGATTAGCACAATATTCAAATGAAAGTGCCATATAGGGCTTTTAATTACATATTAAAATACAGTATCAAATTTATTTGATAAATGTGTTCAATCATAAACCTTAATACAGACAGGTTAGGTTTATTTTTACCTTGACAAGACCGGCCTGTCTACAGATCTGGGCGGCGATTTCATTGTGAGGCAAACCGGCGGCCGAGAAGATGGGGATCTTCTGACCACGGGCAATAGAGTTCATCACATCAATAGCGGAGATACCTGAAGTTTAGGGAAAACCATATAAAAGTTCTATTGGGGCGTGAATGGAAACACAGTCGAACATGTATTCAAGACTTTTATTAGGTTTCATCGTCTTAGGCCTTACAGCCCAGAGTAGGGGCCTTAGCCTGGTCCAAGTCCAGGAGAAACATCTCTTCAGACTGCTCTGTTCAAGGCTTTCTCCTTCCAATTCCTGACACCGATAACTTTGAGGTGTCCTATGCCATCTAACCATCGGAATTTGGGTCTGCCAAGACTTCTGCGGCCCTCTGGTTTGCCATAGAGTAGTTGTCTTTTTTTAGATTTAATAACATACAATTAAAGAAAACAGATTTCTACGTATATAGCACAAGAGTGATACGAGCCGGTGACGGTGTGCGACTAACTTATGCAGTAATCATCAATTTCAACCAAACAACACTATGCAAGCACGGCTCATGATCTTCACCTATTTTAACAAGTTTTCCCGAGGCGTGTTACACATATTGTATATCAAAATAACAGTAATAGTAAGATTTCAGTTTATCTGTACATCAATCCTTATTCTTACTATTCTGTAAATCAAAGGGAACATACCAGTTTGGATCATCTCCTCTGGGTAGATACGTGACCATGGGTTGATGGGCTGACCCTGGATGTCCAAGAAGTCCTCGGCCAAGATTGGGGGACCCTTGTCGATGGGTTTGCCGGAACCGTTGAACACGCGACCTGTGTACAATTTCATTTAAGTTAATGGAAAAAAAAACCCAACTGATAATTCATTACTTCAGTGGTCTAGTGATTAATGGTCTGTGGTATCTATTGGACCATGCCTGTCTTAAAGCTGACTTCTTCTGAGTTGGCATCTTCATTTCTCAAGGTTGTATCTAGTTTAATGACTACACTCTCACCCGTTGTGTAACTCTTCTTCACTTATCTCTATCTTCGGCAGTCCTTAGTGACTAATGTTAAATAATACAACAAGCCACTGAGTCTCTCGCTGAATCTTCTCAGTGGGTCGCAATTCTGATCTGATGGTAGATTCAGCAAAAGATTGCTTCATGGGAGACGTTTGCTAATTCTCTCCATATGACTCCAACAGATGAGTCCCATAAGCTCATCTGCACACTTTGTGAAACCAGAATAGCCCCATTTGTTAGGCAAAGAAACACAAAACAATTAAGCGTCGACTTCATGTCTCAAGTAGGATAGCAACATTCTTTCTGATGTTGGCTCCAATTAACCACTTATACCTGTGAGGTTATTTACTTATATAACCAATAAAAACACATAAATGTGTGATTAATTTGTATCTGCTAGAGTCCAAACAATGATCAAACTGTATTATTTATACATACCCAACATGTCTTCAGAGACCGGTGTACGAAGAATGTCACCCGTGAACTCGCAGAGTGTGTTCTTCGCGTCAATACCTGATGTCCCTTCGAACACTTGGACGACGGCTTTGGAGCCGCTGACCTCGAGTACCTTAACAGTTAAAATTGAAGATAATATTTTATTTAGGTCACAACTAAACTCCAACGCGTCTGGCCTTTAGTACTGGTAGTAATATAGGCTAATTGTACTACGCATGTAATTTTCGCAACTTTAATAAATCCATTCAACAGAATTCTTAAGATACATCAGGCATTAAGAGCCACTACTCATCTAGGGATATAATGTTGAAGTATATACGAAGTGACAAACAGGTTAGCTCTTCAAACTTAAAAAGCACATCATTGCTTTGTAGCATAAATAGGCTAAACTTTGGAACCAATTCATGCGGGCTTTCATAATAAGTTCTGCAAAAAATTATTACATCATTTTACTATACAATGATGCTCGATAATTTAAAGTTATAAATAAGATTTAATACACATATGCACCATAATTGACCTACATTGTTACATTAGTACAATGACTGTTTTTTTTAGGTTGTTTGTGCTCAAAATCATAAAAAACATTTAGAGCATTAAAAGCTGTAAATGTGTGCTTTACAACATTATAATTAACATTATTAAAATACGTTAAGTTGTGATCAAGGATGTATCAATTACCTGACCAGAACGAAGGGTTCCATCTGCAAGCTTTAGCTGTACGATCTCAGAGAACTTGGGGAACTTGACTTCATCCAAGATGACGAGAGGACCGTTTACACCAGACACAGTCTTGTAAGCTGTAGAGTTAGAAGACAAATTATATTATTTTTCTCTAAAATTATGTATCAAATTCAATTTCAAATTCATCAACTACTTTAAGTACCACAAATTATTTAGATAACTTATTGTTTGTCTTGTGAATACATTGTAAATTAATTCTTTACACTATTGTAAAATTCCTAAACTTGCTCTGCCTGTAATTTTGAAATTCATCTTGTACAGAATTCTGTCTAGCTTACATATCTAAATTAATTATTATTTTTTATAGTCAAAATAATATTTAAAAACACTTATCTAACTTTACAGGTGATTAAAAATTAAAAAAACTAGATTTTCAAAACAATTTATATAACAGTGAACTTGATACAATTGTTTATTTGAAAAGTTCCATTATTAGAGATTAAAGAGATAGCAAAATTGCCAGCCAACTAAAACACTTACATGGCAATTACAAGGTGTATATTAATTTTAGAGATATGGTATATCAATGTTAATAAAGGACTGATTTTGTTTTCAACGGAATTTTCCAGATAGCCGACCAGAACATTTTGAATACACTATGAACTATTCCACTACAACATAAACACATACCAATTTGTTCCACAGAATTCATCTCATATAACATACATGATTTTAGTAGTATGTCAGAAACTTTAACTGTAGGGAACATTATCAACAGGGAAAGGCCAGATGTAATTTTTATAGAGATTCATCATTTGTTTCTGGTCTTTTATTAGAGTCATCATTTCTGTTAGACTGAAAACTTTCAGATAAATTCGACCAATTATAATTTGAAACATATATAGACATCAACCTCATTACTCTTAATGTTGAGGTATCTCAGTTTCATCACAAGCAGATCAATTATTTGAGAATACTTATATGTAACTTATATTTATTTTAATACAACCCAAATGAGACATCACTAAATTCTCTTATAGAAAAAGAATCACAGAATTTTGTCACTTACATTTTCCATTGATATTTTACTATATATTATTTATTGTATTAAATAAGTCAGTGCAATATTTTTACATTAAATAATAGTTTAGTCAATATTAGTATTTAACTCAGTTTTTAGTATCAGTAATGCACAAACTGTTTTCATGTGCACTCAATTTTCAGCATAATATAGTTAAGCACTAAAGAACATTTTATAGAGTTCTCCATTATTTAATTGTTGAAACAAGATATTAAAAATTCGAAGTATTATTCTTATATTATCTTAAGATTATCTTTGATTAAGTAATTTTCTCCTATTTGGAGAAAGAAGGCTTACCTAATAGTTTCAGTCTTACTTGACAGACAATGAGAGGTGAATTGAGATAAATTGAATATGGAATAGCATAATCTAAATGAGAAGTTTCTTCAAAGATTTTTCATATTTTCAGAACCGTAATCTTCGAAATATGAAAATAAAAGTAATACCTACTATGTAATCATTTACTTTTTTTATAAGCTAGACTAACCAAATTCATGTGACTGATCACAAGTACATCACTTCTTCTGTCTCCTAAACCTAAATCTCGGTTATTAGGAAAAATAATTAATGTTTTATTAAAGTAATTATCTGGTAGTGTGTTATGCGCATACATATACTTTTTGTATTCTTCTCGGTAAATCTTTCAAGTCAAACATTTTATGATGCCCAAGGTTAAAAATTAAGAAATATAAAGCTATTTTACCCGATAAGAACATAGAAAAATGTCAGAAAGTGCTATCAGTAAGAAGAAGAGGTTGAAAATTAGATGAAAAATCAATACCTTTTGACAGGCCCCAAACCTAAATGACGTATCTAGAGCAATAAATAATTAACTTACTGAGCCTGGGCTGGGAAATGAAGTCCCTGGAGACTGCCAGGACATGTTCCTTGGTCGCCTGGGCGTGAGAGATCACCTTTGCCATTTTTCAGTTTTCACTTATAGGCAGTCTGCTCAATAAAACACCAAACTGCGCCTGCCTGTTCGCCCGAAAACTGACGAATGGATGCGTTGTCTATGCCACTTCACGTGCTGTCACGTGACCCATCACAAGGCAAATGTTGTCAAATTCTTGATATAAATTTCCCAAGAATTTCAAGTCGACGATTGTTTCTAAAATTTGGCTTACTCAAAAATACAAGCAGCCAGCCTCAAAAAAACTAAACTGAGATTTCTAATTTTAAACTGTTTTACGACATCGGCAAACGTAATCTTGTCTCTACAACACACAAAAATGAGCTGCGCGCAAATAGCTTTTCTGTGAAAACAATAAAATTGCCACATAGCTTTTAGTGTTAATAAAATTAGATGTGGTGGATCGCTTTTTTCAGGTTAACACGTTCGCGTGAGCAACGTCTTACGGCGTCGTGTTTATAAAATTATGAAATGGCACAACGTCATATGACGACGTCTAGATTATCATATTTATATTGTCGGAACTTCTTTGGACGTCTATTTTATGGGCAAATTCCTATGGCGCATTTACTTAGCGCCACAACACATTCGATTTTCATAGCTTATACCACCGCGTTCCTTAAAAAAAATCATCAAATCATCATGATAAAAAAAATCAAGATGTACGTATTGTGGCGGGACGTTTTTAGACGTTGTTTAGTTTTTTATATTAATATTTTATAGCAATATAAATAATTTTATAGCAATATTCAGAAATAAGGTTGCTCAGGCGAATGTGTTAAGTAGCAAAATGGATGAAATATTGAGTTTTTTTTTGTGATCAGGTGAATGGACAGGCTCACAGCTCACCTGGCGCTAAGTGCTACTGTAATCATTGATACCAACAACGTAAATACCAAGAGACCCGCTCTAAGACATGAGTGAAGCGCATTACTATTTCACACCAGAAATAGGTAGAATGGTAGTACCTTCCTGTGTGGGCTCACAGGACGCTTTACCACAAATAAACATCATTACTTGATTTCTTGTATAGTGTAGAAAGTATTGCATTAAGTAATTCTTAATGCAAGTGTACGCAAATTCCATTCTCAGGCTAGGCTTGCAGTACAGTGTTACACATGAAATTTTTATTTAATTGCTTTGTTAGTCTAGAAGTTGTTTAGTTTACCACTTTAACGTAATAGTCCATAACAAGCCACCAGTCAAAAGATGAGAAAATCAACCTACTGAATCTAATTACGGATTTTCACTCACTGTAGTGTAATAAATGAATAATAGTTTAAAAAAACTAAAAACACGCTTTATATAAAATTCAACTAAAAAATAGAAAATAAATTTTGATAAATTTAAATTGAAATCAGTGTAAAAAAATATTTTTTTATTGTAAAAAAGCGTGGAGTGCATGGTGTTATTAGTTATAAATATTTTTCTGACAGATATGAGTAGAAGAAGTATTATTTCAATAATATCGTAAAAAGCACCTCACGCTTTTTTTTAAATAAAATACATATTTTTTTACACTATTTTCAATTTCAATTTATTAAAATTTATTTTCTATTTTTTAGTTGAATTTTATAAAACGTGTTTTATAGTTTTTTTTAAACTATTTTTTTTTTCATTTTTTACTTAAATTTTCTATAAAAGAGTATTTTTAAAACTAGTACTTTAACATCAATTCCTGCCTTATCGACTATAGATAAAAAATTATACAAATAGGCAAAAATCTTATTTTGCAAATTGAATAATGGAATAATCTTATCAAATTAGTGTATTGTCATCGGTCCTCGATAAATCTACAAAGTTTGAATGAAATCTGGCCATAAAAAGTGGGTCAAAATCGCGACTAAAGGAGTCAGTTACAAACATACATACAAGTGAAGCTAATATAAAGCGTGTAAAAATTGTAGCATTAAAAAAAATATCCTGAGGTTTTTTTTTTGTATTGCCCTTGTAGGCAGACGAGCACATGGTCCACCTGATGGTGAGTGGTTACCGTCGCCCATGGACTTCAGCAATGCCAGGGGCAGAGCCAAGCCGCTGCCTATCGTTTGTATTAACAATTTTGATTTTTTTTATTGTGTGTGCTATTTCATCTTCTGGACTTATTTTATCACCATTTAAATGTTTATTTCATGATAAATGATGACAATAGTTTAATTCTTAAAGTCAGTGTTTATTTCGGTTTCAGGACAATTTTGGTGATAGATTACGACTTTTATGAGAAAGATCAGTTAAATTAGGCAACCCTAGCTTGTTCCTGGCTTGTTTTTTTTGTGACCAATCTATGGTAGTTATGTAGACAATGTTCGGATAGAAAACTATTTTAACTTTAACTATAAGTTCAATATACAATCAATTTCTTCCAAGTACTCATTGTACGTACGAACCAAAGGCTTTAAAATGTGTAGGCATTTAAAAAAAACACACTCGGCGATATATATCTATATTTTTACTTAATTAATGCTTCGATTTATTGATTGATTAATTAATTATCAGGAGTAATGCATGTCAATTAGTGTCTAATTAATAAAGTGAGATGATTGCGCTATTAAAAAAAAAAAAAATTTTTTTTTGTGCGATAAAAAAATCGATATTTTAATCTTTTCATGAATTTTTCATCGTTATTTTTTTATCTTTAATCGTTATTTTTTTGTATTTTCTAACGGTTTTAGGTAACGGTTGATGTTAGAAAGCAGTTCCACTTGACTTTATTGTAGATAGATAAATTAGGTTCTGCGCATCCGAGAACGCGAAAGATATATCTTCTAATGACCCTACCGGGTTTTTACATTTCTGAACCTGAATTTACATGTAAAGAGTCTTTTGTCACGCAATCTCTTTCAGAATGACAGAACAGCATTGGCAGCCATTGCAAATTATTAAGTGTCTAGTTTTGTTGTAAGCTTAAATCTTCGCTAGAAGTAATAGTGTTCTGTGGCTTAAATAATCTGTGGCGTGGACCCGTTGACGTTGACATTTATTTAGATGCAAATCCACCAGTCAGTATTCGACAGTATTCGTTACACCTACCTACCTAAGTCCGGTACCTAACTACATTTATTGGCTATTGGGCGTCGGAGCGCGGGTCCTTAGCTTAACAACGAATAAAATAGTAATAACGACATCCCTTTGCTTTGTGTGAAACTAAATTTAAATAACAGGATGTCTGTGATTACGAAAATTGTTCCTCAAGTCTCGAGTCTTCATTTCGGGAAGTTAAGTTCTGCTTTCCTTAGTGTTAAATCGGATAGAAGTTACTTTACGTATACACAATCGTTGTCGCAGCCCCTGGACAGGAAGCCTGAATATTCGACCGCAAAGGAGGCGTTTGAGAAATGTCTTAAATCCGGTAAGTTTTGCCAAAAACATTTTATTAAAAAACAATTAAGTACCATTTGATACGTACTTAGTTTAATTTATTCATAATATTAACAGTAGTTAGAATAGAAAGAATTAATAGTAGTTAATAATAATTGTCGGAAATTAAACTTTAGGTTGGAACTTCATTATAATTTTAACAAATTTTCAATTTACCTCGGTATTTCTTATTATGGATGGAACACACTTTTAATTCGAATCCAGATACCGGGATCGTAATTTCTTTGGTAAAGTATTTTGTTACTAATCACTCGATTTAGGCGGCAATATAATAATTCTTTAAATAGTTTGAACATTTATTTAATAATGCTGTCATGAATATTAATTACTAATTTACTGGTTGAATAATTACATTTTAAATTTAAATATTACAATTAATAATAAGATCGGATTTGTTTAGCTTAATAACTCGAAAAACTATAGAATGGTTAGTTTTTAATTATGGATGAACATTTCACAAATTTATTTATTACTATCTCAAAAATACACATCATAACTACTTGTATGTTGTATGGTGCTCAGTTGCTTATTTGAGTCGTCTATTATCAAAGGTGGCAATCTGTGCATTTGGACAAATTTTTTTTATTGATATGTCAATACAGATTGATTTGAATATAATCGTCTCCTTCAAAGAATACGGTTCAAAACCTGCATTAAATGAAGGTTAATAGTTAACCTGTTATTTATCTAAGATGTCGTTCCGAAGAGTTTTGTGACTGCCAATGGAATACAAAGTCAATAATTCGTTTTTCTGATTTACCAATCATTGTCCAAAAGTCAGATTGCCGGCTTTGATAATAGACGACTCATTTGTCTGTTTTGGATTTTAAATTAGGATCTTGAGAAACTTAATCATTGAGAAAATGACATTGTAGGAAATGCAATAATTTTTTTAGATACAAATAGTATGAAGAGGCCATTCCCAAACATTAACATTGTTGTAAAGTATCTCTCTTAATGTAAATGAAACACAGTGTATATTTACTAAACTAAGCATCATTTTTGTTGAACTGTTTTTCAACCAATGTATTAAATTATTTAGACTTTGTCATAAGGTGGTAACGTCACATGTATTAACATGGTGATATATATGGGCTCTAGTATCAACTTAAAACTAAGAGTTCATGAGCTCTTACAGACAAATTACGGTTTCATTCATTTATGAAAACAAGAAAGATTCTGTGAATTGAATTTCATCTAGTTTTCAATGCATTTTTTTTTATTGCTAGATTGGTGGACGAGCTCACAGCCCACCTGGTGTTAAGTGGTTACTGGAGCCCATCGACATCTATAACGTAAATGCGCCACACAGCTTGAGATATAGTTCTAAGGTCTCAGTATTGTCACAACGGCTAACCCCCCCTCCAAACCGAAACGCATTACTGCTTCACGGCAGAAATAGGCAGGACGGTGGTACCTACCCGTGCATACTCACAATAGGTCCTACCACCAGTATAAAGTTATGACATTACACTAATAATATTAGTGTATTATTTTCCAATCACTAATAGTATTATTATCAAATCATAAGATTTTTAATACTATCTGTCTTAATAAACAAACCAGATAGAACACCACCCTTTGTTGAAATATCTCCACGTAAAAACTCTAATTTAAAAGAATCTGATGTTCCAAATGACACAGTGATAATACTATTGGTCAAATATTGTCAATTTTATCTTTATATGAATTAAACAGATTATAAACAGATAACATGATATTCTGTTCATACATCAAATTTTAAAAATGTATTTTTTTGTTTTTATTGCTTAGATGGATGGACGAGTTCACATCCCACCTGGTATTAAGTGGTTACTGGAGCCCATAGACATCTACAACGTAAATGCGCCACCCACCTCGGGATATAAGTTCTAAGGTCTCAGTATAGTTACAACGGCTACCCCCACCCTTAGAACCGAAACGCATTACTGCTTCACGGCGGAAATAGGCGGGGTGGTGGTACCTACCCGTGCGGACTCCCAAGAGGTCCTACCACCAGTGATTATGCAAATTAAAATTTTTGCGGGTTTGATTTTTATTACACGATGTTATTCCTTCACCGTGGAAGTCAATCGTGAACATTTGTTGAGTATGAGCAGACAGACGCTTACAATGCAATCATTGCTCGAGATAAATTATATTCCTTTACTACAACTGAACTCACAAAATAATAGAACTAATAAATTATTTAATTGTTGAATCACAAAGATTACACAATCAATAAATATCTACATACAGTGTGTTCAAAGTACATTTTAGCCTGTATATTTGACCTTGTACAATGTTGCTTCATTAATATACCACACACCAATATTACTGTTTGCATCGTAAAACTAGTTTTTGCCGATTATCTTTGGTATTTTATTCCTAAATTTTGTTTTTTTCGTAATATTACTGACTTTTCTGTCACCCTCCATATTTTACTATCGCAGTACTTTACGAGAAATTTACATTCAATACCAACACCCATAGTGTAATTAACAATGAAAATAAATTCTACTAAGTGTGTTTTGCTGGTGGTGGTGTGTATTGTGAAAATGCTTAGTGTGGCAGGTAGCCATCATACAAACGCAAGATATTTGAGAGATGCCTGAATCTCGCTTACGACATTTTCAACATAACCTTGCATATATACAAGTTCGGAACAACAACATTTGGACCGTCGGTCTATCAAGCAATTACACTTGATCGGTGGAAGATCTTCCCTTCGTCGTTATACCTACAATTAGGCACTACCATCTTGAATATCGCTATTACAAAGCAGTAGTGAATTCTAGTATTTTTTATTATTATTTATTGCTTAGATGGGTGGACGAGCTCACAGCCCACCTGGTGTTAAGTGGTTACTGGACATCTACAACGTAAATGCGCCACCCACCTTGAGATATAAGTTCTCAGATCTCAGTATAGTTACAACGGCTACCCCACCCTTCAAACCGAAACGCATTACTGCTTCACGGCAGAAATAAGCAGGGCGGTGGTAACTACCCGTGCGGACTTACAAGAGGTACTTACCACCAGTAATTACGCAAATTACAATTATGCGGGTTTGATTTTTATTACACGATATTATTCCTTCACCGTGGAAGTCAATCGTGAACATTTGTTAAGTACGCATTTCATTAGAAAAATTGGTAACCGCCTGCGGGATTCGAACACCGGTGCATCGCTAGATACGAATGCACCGGACGTCTTATCCTTTTGGCCACGACGACATAAAAGTGAGATCTGCTGCTGGAAGGTTTGATTGAGGCACTTTAGTCTGCTGTGTATAACAATTCAGAACTCATGTTTCAGGATGGGTTTGGCACTCGGGTTTTGTTTGTTACACTGTAATAAAAATGTGTAATAAAAATAATGTGTATAATAAAAATCAAACCCGCAAAATTATAATTTGCATAATGACTGGTGGTAGGACCTCTTGTGAGTCCGCACGGGTAGGTACCACCGCCCCGCTTATTTCTGCCGTGAAGCAGTAATGCGGTTCGGTTTGAAGGGTGGGGTAACCGTTGTGACAATACTGAGACCCTAGAACTATATCTCAAGGTGTATGGCGCATTTACGTTATAGATGTCTATGGGCCTCAGTAACCACTTAACACCAGGTGGGCTGTGAGGTCGTCCACACATCTAAGCAATAAAAAAATAATAAAAAAAACTCTAGTAAGCACTTAACACCGATCGGGCTGTAAACTTGTTTCCCCATTAAGTGCAATAAAAAGTTTTTTTTGCAATACACATGAAATACAGTAGGTAAGTTTTTATTCAAGATCGATTTAGTAACAACAGAACTTTGGCAAAACGCCCAATTTCTATCCTATAATAAGTATGAGTCATTTTTAAATTAAATATTTTCGCGTGCACATAATTTGAAAAACAATGAATTCGATTACTTGTTAATTAAACTTGTATGTATGCATCACAAGAGTATATAAGGTATTTATGTAATACCTATGTATAATTTATCAGAGGTAGGTACAATGGAAATTGTAAATGTTTTTTGTAAAGTTGCTTACAAAACAGAAAATTTTGGCATGTTAAAATAACAGTGAATGCGATGTATAACGTAAAGTGACTTTTTAATTTTTTAAATGATTGCTTAGATGGGTGGCCGAGCTCACAGCCCACCTGGTGCTAAGTGGTTACTGCAGCCCATAGACATCTACAACGTAAATTTGCCACCCACCTTGAAATAAAGTTCTAAGGTCTCAAGTATTGTATTACTGGTGGTAGGACCTCTTGAGAGTCCGCGCGGGTAGGTACCACCACCCTGCTTATTTTTGCCGTGAAGCAGTAATGCGTTTCGGTTTGAAGGGTGGGGCAGCCTTTAGATGCGAATGCACCGGACGTCTTATCCTTTAGGCCACGACGACCTCAGGTACAAAGACAGTCATTCAAATTTGAATAGCAATTCTGATGTAAAAAATCATCAGCATCTCCCTACCAGGAGTTTTGTGACATGCCCTGGCACCAAGACTTGGTATGAAAACTATAGGATTAAGAACAAGTACTTTTAGTCGGCATACTTTGATTACAATTCTCTCTGATCTTGTTATTAAAATTTATTAAAGTGCCACAAGAATGATATGATATAAACACTATTTCAAAATAACGTGTCGTGGGAGTGTCTCCGTATCAAAACAAAATAAGATAGAAATATTAATAATGAAATGTTATTAATGATGTTTGTCTTGATGTCGCTCAACTGCGTACCGTCGGCAGCAAAATGGATTGGACGTGATTTAAAAAAAAAAATCGCATCGTGCATGCGGTTTTGACACTGGCAAAAAGCCGGAAGCACATCTCGTGTGACGGCCAAAAGGCTTTCTCCAGTCCAAAAATATTACTATTTTGGAAAAAGCAACCGTTCTATTCCGATTTAAAATGAAATATTTTTGCGGATCCCCGGAATTACTCCCCTCCCCCGCATTAAACGCGTTTAAAAAAGATTCCAAAAACGGTGTGACGCTAGGTTTTTTGTGGTAATTTTTTTTAAAACGAAAGGTCGATATAAGGTTGAAGTAATGACATTGTCCACAGTTCAATGTATTTGGATGTCAATTTTCCTTAACATAAATCGCCTTCCCAGTTTTTGCAGTCGTATTATTGCACGATTACAAAACGTCAGATACCGTAATCCTTAGCGCGCACGCTTTATGACCCTTAGCGCAATAAGAATAGGGTTACTTATTGCAATTTAGTACTTTAAGTCTTGTTATCGCATATTATTATCATAATACCCGTATTTGCATTGGATACAAGTTCGTCTTCTTTTCAAGGTCTCGTGAACGAATATATAAACTGAATGTATATTGAAACGGTAGGCAGCCGCTTGGCTCTGTCCCTGGCATTGCTGACGTCCATGAGCGACGGTAACCACTCACCATCAGGTGGGTATGCTCATCTACCAATAAGGCAATAAAAAAAATAAAAAATTGAATGCAATTTTACTACGAAACCTTATATTCTGTTGGATGAAATGAAATTGGGAACAGAAGTTTTATATTAAGTGAACAGATATTCAAATAAATAAAAATAAATAAATTTTAGGGTTCGCCGAACATTTAATTAAAATAAGTCTTAAAAAAAATTGTTAAGTTTTCATAATAACGTGAACGTGTGGTTCTGTAATGACCGCGGAGATTTTATCGACTTTGTCGGGACACATATTGATCAAGCAAATTCGCTCGAGTTGAATCCATGAGCTAACCTAGGGTCCGAGGGTAGCTAGAATAGTCCCTTAGGCTACCAGCGATTATCTAGGGGAAAAAAACACAGTTCTTCTCCTTAAGAATAGTTTTAATCTTTCGCAGCAACAATTCTACAAAATACACGTGTGCACATAAAACATTAACACAATTTTCTGGAAATCATAGAATATAAAATTTGCGGTACAAACCAGTCTAATAATCGTGCGTATAGTAAGTAACATTAACACAATTTTCTGGAAATCATAGAATATAAAATTTGCGGTACAAACCAGTCTAATAATCGTGCGTATAGTAAGTACCCATTTGTCAATACCTCATTAGTTTGGACACAATCATATCATCTCAGCTTATAGCTGTCCACTGCTGAAAATTAACCCACAGACACAGTCCACTAAGTTTCTCGCCGGATCTTCTCAGTGGGTCGCGTTTCCGATCCGGTGGTAGATTCTGCGAAGCACTGCTCTTCCTAGGGCCAGTGTTAGCAGCACTCCGGTTTGAGCCCCGTGAGCTCACCTACACGTTAGGGCGAAGCTGATATAGTCTCTCAAGGCTATCAGCATAGGTAGTAAAAAGAAAAAAAAAGCTGAACATAGTTCTTTCCAATCGATCGGTCCGTAGCCGCTTACATCCAACGTGACCTGGTTTTTTTTTTGAAGGATGGATTACGGTGGCCCTGAAGCCTTTCCAATTTCACCAGGACATGTGGTCGAGCAAAGGCTCCATGAAGTGGTGGGATTTGCTAACAGCTGCCCGAGCGTCTCCAAAGGAGACCTAACAACTCATGAGTAGTTGTTTCGCGAATGAATCTACACCTGTATCGGAACCGCGACCCGCTGAGAAGATCCGGCGAGAAACTCAGCGGGCTGATGTTTGTTTAGGTTAGGTACGGAACCTAGCAGTTTTCTCTAGGTCTTCGGTCCATCTGGTAGGCGGCCGTCCGACACTGCACTTGTCAGTACGTGGTCTTTACTCAAGAATCTTTCTGCCGATCTTCGCGCTTTGTTGGACACAATAAACTATTGCTATTGGCTATTATATTGACTTTTTTGTTGGGTCACGTATTTGTGCTTACTATCAGAAGCATAACGTCTTATACAAGAACATAAGTATAAAGTAGAAGTAGCGAGCTAAGTAAGTTGTTTTAATTGAAGCTTTGCAAAGCTGTTTTACTTTTAGTTGAAACTTTACTGGTGGTAGGACCTCTTGAGAGTCCGCGCGGGTAGGTACCACCACCCTGCCTATTTCTGCAGTGAAGCAGTAATGCGTTTCGGTTTTAAGGGTGGGGTAGTCGTTGTAACTATACTTGAGACCTTAGAACTTATATCTCAAGGTGGGTGGCGCATTTACGTTGTAGATGTCTATGGGCTCCAGTAACCACTTAACACCGGGTATGCTGTGGGCCCCTCCACCCATCTATGCAATAAAAAAAAACTAAATAAAAATAAATGCTCCTCGACAAAGTTTAATTTCTCGATTGTACGTACGTTCACACAACGGTTCGGAGGTCAATGTAGATTAATAAGGCGGTAAGAGGTCTTTAACATTAAAACGTAAAGATACAAAATAATAACATCGTATACATGCGTCACGATTGATAAGTTGTTTTTTTTATTGCCTAGCCAATGAGCTCTGGTTACCGGAGTCCATATATGATAACAACCGGAATACCATCTACTTCAGCCACCATAATGGACCACCACGTCCATTTTATTTCGAACTAGCGACCCGCCCTCGCTTCGCTTCGGAAACTGTAATTTATTATTGATTTCTCCACTATTTAATGGATGCTATTATACATATAAACCTTCCTCTTTAATCGCTCTATCTATTAAAAAAAACCGCATCAAAATCCGTTGCGTAGTTTTAAAGATTTAAGCATACATAGGGACAGACAGATATAGGGACAGAGCAAGCGACTTGGTTTTATACTATGTAGTGATAACCATCTTCCGATTTTATATCATTGCATTTTTAATGTCTATCAATGTGAGCATGAGCCTCGGGAGTCGGGACGGTGAATGGTGAACGTAACCCATGCATCAGCCCGCTGAGTTTCTCGCCGGATCTTCTCAGTGGGTCGCGATTCCGATCCGGTGGTAGATTTATTCGCGAAGCAATTGCTCTTGAGTTGTTAGGTCTCCTTCGGAGGCGCTCGGGCAGTTGTTAGCAAATCCCACCCCTCCTGGCTGAGCCTTTGCTCGCCCACCTGTCCTGGTGAATCTGGAAAGGCCTCCGGGCCACCAGTAATCTTTCAATCATAAAAAAAAGGTGAATGGTTCCCGTCGCTTATAAACATCAGACATGCGATGTCTAAACGGTTTAATTATTGGCATTTTGAAAATCGAACTATTATAACATCGTAATCGAACATCGAACTATTATAAAATCGAATAATAACATCGTATACATGCGTCACTATTGATAAGTTGTTTTTTTTTATTGCCTAGCCAACGAGCATGCGATGTCTAAACGGTTTAATTATTGCCATTTTGAAAATCGAACTATTGTCTTTTAAGCTATGTATGTAATAGTCTCAGCATACAGAAAAAAACCAAAAGCCGCATTCCACTGAAATTGTAAGTGGCACGTGTGTCCAAAAACAAAATCAGCACCCCACGAGTTTTCTCATTTTCATAGTACAGCGACTGCCACGCTCTTTAAAGTGGAATTATTGATTTGCAACAGAAATAGGCCGGTTAGTGGTACATCCCTGTGGGGGCATAAGACTTACGATCTGTATATTTTGTTGTTCTATGACTTACAGCTTTAGTTTATTAGCTCAGTTGGGCATACGAGCTTCCAGTCCACTTCAGAATAAGTAGTAGGTGTAGTATCATATAGACATCGCAACGTAAATGCCAAACTCGAGACCATAAGATTGAAGTTTTCTAAATATTTATCGACCGGGTTTAAACAGAGTACAATACTTAATATTAAAAGCATTGCTTTCCAGTTTCAATATATTTACTAAATAGGGAAAAAATATACTAGAGACACAAATACTAGGAAAAAAAAACTAAGATAATAATTAAAATACACCGAAATCATCATCATCATCATTAACAGCCCACAGTCGTCCACTGCTGGTCATAAGCCTCTCCCAATCCACACCACTGAGCCTGGTCTCCGGCTCCCCTCATCCACTTCTTGCCGGCCACCGTTCGGAGGTCATCGCACCACCTAGCCAGGGGGCGTCTCCACGTTACGTCTTCCGCTGCGCGGTCTCCATTCGATAACCCGTCTGCTCCAGAGATCGTCAGTCCTACGGCATATATGGCCAGCCCACTGCCACTTCAGCTTTTTTTTTTTTTTTTTTNCGCCAAGAGGCAGCCGGGGACATGGCAACCAGCGACCGGAAGGGAGTGCCCTCCGGTTCACTTCTCATCCACGTGGGGTCTACCATTACTGACAGACCCACACGTCTGACCACGGTGTGGCCACGCCGGCGTACCGGTACCCTCCTCTGGAGGGCCTTCCCCTTTAGCAGCCAAAAAGCTGCCGGGGACATGGCCTAGCATTCAAGACGGCTCCAGAAGGGAGCCATCTCCCGCTTCACGCACCCTTTGTCCAGCAAAGGTGGGAAAACGGGAACACGGTGTGCAGTCCTCTTTGTTCACGGCACCCCTGTGCAGACAACGCTGCTCCACGGTATCGGGGTGCACGCTTAAGCCCCACCGCCGCGACAAGGCGAGACCACGTTCGGTGGGGACTGCCACTTCAGCTTGCTGACTCTTTGACACCGAAATAATAAAATTATTTTGTAGTTTGTTTAACACGTGATGCCAGATGAGCTGGAATGTTATTCTGAAAATGGCATGATCAGCTCCACTCCTAACCACAAAAGGCAATACGTTCTTGAATGAGGATATAGTTGAATGGAAACAATAGTAACGCAGTTTTACTGGTGGTAGGACCTCTTGTCCGCACGTCTAGGTATCACCACCTCGCCTATTTCTGCCGTGAAGCAGTAATCCGTTTCGGTTTGAAGGGTGGGGCAGCCGTTGTAACTATACTGAGACCTTAGAACTTACATCTCAAGGTGGGTGGCGCATTTACGTTGTAAATGTCTATGGGCTTCAGTAATCACTTAACACCAGGTGGGTTGTGAGCTCGTCCACCCATCTAAGCAATAAATAAAAATGAAAAAAAAAGGCACAGAGAATAGTTTCGAACGATCAGATCTATCGGTCGTGTGAATCTTAAAGGGGGCAGAATTTGTTGCTCAAAAAGTCTGGTGACACTTCGATCGAATAATACCCTGATTAGAGTTAATTTTTTTTACTGCCTTTCCCCATTCATAGGCACAACGGGATCTTATTGTTCTATGTTTTCTCATTCATACTAGTTCTTGCTTTAATACCTCTCGCACTTCCATCATCATCATCTTTCTTTCTTGTGCGGGTAGTTACTCCCGCTAATTTAGACTACTTTTACCTATAGTTATTTATTTTATCGGGGGGAATACATTTTTCAGGGATTATCTTTATTTCAATTAACGGTTTGACTGTTAACACTAGAACATTTTTGGGATATCTTTACATTACTTTACTCAGTGTGATTAGAGTATTGAGGTTTCCCGTTCGTCTGCACTACAGAGATAGGTAGCCGATTGTGTTATTTGTATGCAGTAACGCGATTTATCCGACAGGAGGAAGATGAGGCGTATTGAATAATTTATAAGTCGATCTTGTTTATAAGGGCACACAGATAGATATGTGTCGTTCGCGAACGAACGAGTCAAACGACCCGGGTCTCAAATTCCGCGCGAACGATAGGGTCACTTCAAAAAATATGAGTCGTTCACTAAATCGACTCGTTTAACACAAAACCTACGAATCAGAAGAAAAGAACCATACGAGTTGATACGAGTACGACGGTCATTCGGGTCATTTCGGGTTGCCGCGTCTCGCCCCGCGCCAGTCTCGCTTAGTCGTTCGTTCGACTGAACGGGTCGTACGAACCGGATCATTTTGTCAACAGGTCAGTACTGATCTGAATCTCTAAAATTGAACGAACGACACATATCTACACACAGAGTAACATCTGCGCAATCGATAGAGGATATAATATTGTGAACTGACATACTCTTGGTTTTAATTGGCATTTGTCTTAATGAATCTGCATTTGTCTATCTATGTCTATCTGCATTTGTATATCTCTGTCCTATTCCTCCTACCACGATTGCTTCAAGGCAGACTATTGAAATTGTAACGAAAGAATTCAAGTCGAGTTTGAACGAATCAACATCACAATTATAATTGTTATATTTAATCGTTCGTATTGTATTTTTACTGGTTCATTTTTACATAAATTGTTTGTATACAAGAAAGAAGAATGTAATACTAAATACTAAACACCCGTAATATTGAAACGGTTTTATTAAATCTGTCGTCAGCCAAGTACTTACGTTGTATGTAGACATACGACAGATTTTGTCACGAAATGTAACAAGTTGGATGTGTGCGTCGAGCATTGTGACCCACACACACATAAACAACGCCTCAAACGTGGCCTCCTCTATTAAAGTGTAAATCGACCTGCTCATTATCGCGATTCGGTCATCGTTCTGATCGAACCCGTCGCTTGCAACGAAGGGCTCGGCGAGTAAATTAACCCACAGACACAGTCTACTGAGATTTTCGCCAGATCTTCTTAATGGGTCGCGTTTCCGACGCGGTAGTAGATTCTGCGAAGCACTGTTCTTGCTAGGGTTAGTGTTAGCAACGTCGTCAGGTTTGAGCCCCGTGAGCTCACCTACTTAGGATACGCTGACATAGCCTCTCAAGGATATCAGCTTAGATAGGAAAAAAAAATTTGAAATTAATACGGCAAGAGTACAAGTTAACTATTCAAATAAGAAATATACGAACGTTTTGTTGCATGTGAAAAATTGGACGAAAAATAAATTATATTAGCTGAACACTCTTGTTAGAAATTCTTCTTCTTCTTTTCCTTATCCCACATTATTTAGGGTTGACACAGCATATCCTTTTATCATGCTGCATAAAGCTTGGGCATTAATTTTATGACCAGGCTGACGTCAACCCAGCTTGGATTATAAGTCTACTTTATGCATTGTAATTTGCAACTGGGAGGTTCTTTTGAATGTTACTTTTAGTCCATCCGTTTTTTTGTTTTATGATTTGCATTGTACCATTACAAACATTTACATTAAATACCACTTTTGTTCGTTAGTTAGAAGTTCAGGAGAGAAATATATTTCATAAGATTAACCAAGACTTTTCTTTTAGAAATGCTTTAAGCTGTTAATTTTAACTAAATGCAGTAATGTTTCCTTTATATCAAATAGTTTATGGAAAGCTTAAGTGAATAATTTTCTCGACACATTATTTCCACCGGCTCTCATCTTCATAACAAACACAATCGGGCAATGTCATCTCTCCAAATCGTTGTGTCATTCAAGATTATAATTAGGACAATCGTATTTTGATTACAGGACTGACCGTGTTCGCCCAGGGCGCGGCCGCCACGCCGGTGCCTCTTCTCAATGCCATGACCGAAGTAGGAAAAAGTGGATCGTTGCGAGACATCAAAGTCGTCCATATGCACACCGAAAAGGATGCGGCATATGTAACCCCGGAATGCAAGGACATATTCAGGTAATACAAGATGTAGGTAGGCTGTAGGCTGGTGGTAGGACCTCTTGTGAGTTCGCACGGGTAGGTACCACCACCCCGCCTATTTCTGCCGTGAAGCAGTAATGCGTTTGAAGGCTGGGGCAGCCGTTGTAACTATACCGAGACCTTAGGACTCATTGGGGATGGCGGCATTTACATTGTAGATGTCTATGGGCTCCAGTAATCACTTAACACCAGGTGGGCTGTGAGTTCGTTCACACATATAAGCAATAAAAAAAAAGTAGGCGAATTGTATCAGTTAGAGCGGTCATACGAGGTTTTTTTTCTTTACCCATTTGCTGGTAGCCTAAGGAGCTATTACAGCAACGTGCGGACAGGTAGATAAGCTCACGGGCTAGAGACTTGCTAACACTAGCCGTTATGCAATAATGGCTAAGTCCCAGAGGACGCTCTGGGACGTTTGCCATTATTGCATATTTGCGTCTATATATATATATATATATATAAATGAATTGCCGTTCGTTATTCTCGCTAAAACTCGAAAACGGCTGAACCGATTTGGCTAATTTTGGACTTAAATTATTTGTGGAGGTCCAGAGAAGGTTTAAAAGGTTAGATAAATATGAAAATGTTCGGAATTAAATAAAAATAACAATTTTGTTTTTCCTTTGATGTGTCCCCCGTCGGACGGATTCCTTTTGTTTGTTTTAAGTTTATTTTATACATTATTGATTGAGGCACTACGAAGTCTGCCGGATCAGCTAGTAACCGTATATTTGTTGAGTTTTTTACACTTATCTCTTACTTATCGTGGATATATAAGTATAGTTTCTATTCGATATAATAATGTGTGCGATATTTAGATATAAATTTTGACAGTACTATCGGATAAGGCCTGTCGCGATATAGTTTTTGAATGGACATATTTGATGTAGTCTAAAAACCCCGCATGACACCACTCTTAAACTTAAATGAAAAGCGTTTTTAATTTGTTTTTATTAGGTTTACTTGGTAATTTTTGAACGTAATCTTCTTCACTAAATATAACATCAGTCTTATCACTGGTGGTAGGACCTCTTGTGAGTCCGCACGGGTAGGTACCACCACCCTGCCTATTTTCTGCCGTGAAGCAGTAATGCGTTTCGGTTTGAAGGGTGGGGTAGCCGTTGTAACTATACTGAGACCTTAGAACTTATATCTCAAGGTGGGTGGCGCATTTACATTGTAGATGTCTATGGGCTCCAGTAACCACTTAACACTGCTGTGAGCTCGCCCACCCATCTAAGCAATAACAAAAAAAAATCCGATCCGATCCGGTGGTAGATTCTGCGAAGCACTGCTCTTGATAGGACCAGTGTTAGCACACCCTTGAGTTGAGCCCCGTGAGCTCACCTACCAGGTCATAGCGTAGCCCCTTAGGCTATCGTCGAATAGGTAGGGGGGAAAAACGCGTAAAAGAAAAGCGTTTTAACTCGTTTTTACTAGCTTGACTTGCATATATCTTTGTAACTGAATTTTTAAGCCTAATTTTCACCAACTTGACACACGCCACATGGACCGATGACAATAAATTAAATTATTATTACTTTGGAAAGGCGTAGCGTGGGTTTTAGTGGGTGGTCCTCTCACAAGCTGGATGTACGACCGATGATGCAAGCAGCAGTGGACTTCTGTGGGCTAAAATATAAAGAAGATACAGAAGACTTTGGCTGAGACTTCTTTGAGACTACTTTTAATTTTCAGGCGCGGTTGTTACTTATGATTTCTTTAATTATTTTAAAATACATTCGTCTACAATCTAAATAGGTATTTGAAAAAACAAACTGCGAATGCGTTGTCTAGTAAACGAAAGGCAACCCTAATTTAGTAATCAAGAAGAGCCATTTTCATCTATGTCCACATGCGATTTATTAACAACTGTCCTACTATACGATAACTGCTCCGCGGAGGGGATATGAAGGTTTATGGTAACTTTCCTTGCGAGCTCAGAATACGTCTCACCATCAGTAAAATATTAGTTTTTTTAACTTGCAAGCCTGTGACTTAGATTTCCTCAAGCATATCAAAAGGTAACTGGTTGATGAGTTAGACGTGTGTCCAGTTTTAACAGTTTCTGGTATCTAGAGAACAATGGACCAAAGGGTTCTGTTTGATCTAGGTTTGCCCTTGATATGTTCGGTCATACAAGTCCGTGAGCGCTCTTTTACCAGTTTCAAGCTTAATAGTGTTATTGAGCAAGGATATTTTTAGTCCTGTCAGCACGAATACTCTCTCCAGACACAACATTAATTCATTCATGTCATTAAACGTAAATTTTCCTGGTCCCCTAGATCGGTATCGTTGTTTATGGCCGCGAACGTCCGCAAATCAGTAGCCGAAGGTCGCTCCGACGCCATTCCCATCTTCCTTCAGGACATCCCCAAGCTATTCCACAGGAAGATCATCCAGCCCGACATCGCTCTTATCCAGGTAAAAACTTCCATCATTCCATTTTATCATTAATCAAATAATCAACAAATCAATTTTACTGGTGGTAGGACCTGTTGAGAGTCCGCGCGGGTAGGTACCACCGCCCTGCCTATTTCTGCCGTGAAGCAGTAATGCGTTTCGGTTTGAAGGGTGGGGCAGCCGTTGTAACTATACTGAGACCTTACAACTTATGTCTCAAGGTGGGTGGCGCATTTACGTTGTAGATGTCAATGGGCTTCAGTAACCACTTAACACCAGGTGGGCTGTGAGCTCGTCCACCCATCTAAGCAATCTCACTGCTGAAAATAACTGTTTAATTATTTTTGTTTATTTGAAATAAGGCACTAGTTCTACAATGATTTATGTCGTCGTCGTGAACTATGGACTTATGTCTTTCTCTTCGTGTGGTGTTTTTAGGTGTCTCCCCCCGACAACCATGGCTACTGCAGCCTGGGCACCTCCGTGGACTGCGTCAGGGCCGCGTTGGTTAACTCCAAAATCATCATAGGTTAGTGTTCAGTTACTGGTACCAAGTAGCATACGATTTATAAGTAGTATATTAGATTTTTTCAGATATTATATCGATTCAGAAACCACTTTACAAAACTACGAAGAGTATGTTGTTTTTATTTTCTAAGACTTGTGAATTTGGAATTTTCAATTCACTAGACTTTTATTAACGGCCGACTGGTGTAGTGGTAAGTGACATGGTCACTACACAAGGGGGTCGCGGGTTCGAATCCCGCCAAGGGAAGATATTTGTATGATAAATATAAATGTATGTGTATAATAAAAATCTTACATTTATTTCCGTTATCTGGTACTTGTAACACAAGTTCTTTACGAAATTATCATGGGACCAGTTAAAGCGGCGTGACTGTTGTAAAAAAAAAAAAAATTTGCTTAGGTGGGTGGACGAACTCACAGCCCACCTGGTGTTAAGTGGTTACTGGAGCCCATAGACACCTACAACGTAAATGCGCCACTCACCTTGAGACACAAGTTCCAAGGTCTCAGTATAGTTACAACGGTTGCTCCACCTTCAAAACAAGACGCATTACTGCTTCACGGCAGAAATAGGTAAGGTGGTGGTACCTACCCGCGCGGACTCACAAGAGGTCCTACCACTAATAAAGACTACTACTATTTCACTAGACATTGGAAGTCTCTTTGCATTTTCATTTTTGGTACAGGTACACGAAGTTGTTTAATTTAATATTTTGCACCTTGTTGTGTACGTAATAGGATTCGATCTCAAACGGAACTGTCGTTCTCTTCTAAAGACCGCTTCAGAATGATATTGAGGATCTTGCCGGGACGCTGTTGGTATAATTGCAGCTAAAACAGCTGTTTACTTGGATTAAAGTGAGCCGATGTTATCGGGGCTCATGTGACCCAGACGTTCGCAGGGGCATTCACAGAACTGCCATTTCTGTAGCGAAACAGTTATTAATTCCAGTAATATACATAGGCAATTTCGACTTTACAATTCACTCCGTGACTGTCTATTCACTGTGCTCAGCGCGAGTTTTTTTTATGTTAACTCAAATTTGTATGAAATTGGAACAGCTTTCCTACGTTTTTGATTTAATAATTTTTTTTTTTTAATCTTTGAGAAATAGACTCTCAAAAGGATTAAACCCTTTCAAATACTTTTATAAGCAATTAAACAGCAAAGTGCGGAGGCAGGGTTTCTGTAGATTATGCCACATACATTTAAATTTAGGTATTATTAGATTTAAGTTTATAGATTAAGATTACAGGCAGCGGCAGAATAACAGCCATAGTTTCTCAGTTATCACAAAGCTGAGCCGCGGCCTTTTTTATCTCCACTGTGTTAGTATATTGTAATATTGTTTAGAATTAGAATTTTTATGTCATACTAGCTAACTCGGCAGACTTCGTAGTGCCTCAATCTATAAATAAAAGACCTAAACTTTTGTATAAAATAAACTTAAAACAAACAAAAGGAATCCGTCCGACGGGGGACACATCAAAGGAAAAATAAAATTGTTATTTTTATTTAATTAAGAGCATTTTCATATTTATTTAACTTTTAAACCTTCTCTGGACTTCCACAAATAATTAAAGACCAAAATTAGCCAAATCGGTCCAGCCGCTCTCGAATTTTAGCGAGACTAACGAACAGCAATTCATTTTTATATATGTAGATAGATAGATTAATTGAAAATTTATTTGTATTTGTATGGTGGAGTAAATAAATGCAATTATTATTATGTGTATTGAACACTGCCTCGCCTGAGAATTATCTCGCCTCGATTATTATTATTATTATTATTATGTTTGCCGCTATGGGCATCGTTCCAACTCCATACAAATTTGAGTTAACTTTTACGCTATCGAGAACGTTAAAAAAAAACTCACACTGATTTTTACTGGGTGGAAACCTCACGAAATCGGTATCGTTTAATTCGCAGCTCAAGTGAACGTGAACATGCCTCGCACGTTCGGCGACGCTATAATACACGTGTCGCACATCGATTACGCGGTGGAGGACAACACGCCCCTCCCGGAGCACGGCGTCGGGAAGGCGGCCAGCGCCGAGGAAACGGAGATCGGGCGGCTGATCGGCGAGAACCTCGTCGAGGACGGCGCCACGCTGCAGATGGGTGAGCCCATCGTCCGTCACAACAACACATAAATCGAGGGGGTCATGGATTGAACTTGGAGTTTGGACCCCCCGGGTTAATACTTAAATACGGGGGACGAGTTCACAATTGGTTGGTTTTAAGGTGTTACCGAGCCACTCGACCGCCATAACAACAAATAAATTGCGTGTCAAACATCGAGGGGGTCGTGATTGAACTTAGACCTCCCGGCTTAATGCTTAAATACGGGGGACGAGTTCAGAATTGGTTGGTTTTTTGGGGTTACTGAGTCACTCGTCCGCCACAACAACACATAAATCGCGTGTCAAACATCGAGAGGGTCATGATTGAACTTGGACCCCCCGGTTTAATGCTTAAATACGGGGGACGAGTTCACAATTGGTTGGGCTACCGAAGCCTTTACTTCTACGATACCTTGCGACATAAGCTCTAAGTATCAGTACAACGGCTGGTTCGCCTTTCAAACCGAAACGCATTACTGCTTCACGGCAAAACTAGACGGAGTGGGCGGTATATAAATTTTAATTTACTAATTTTCCCCCTGTAGTCGAAATTCGATTATAATTTAAATTCTAAGTTTGAACCTTATTATGGTTCTATTGTCAGAGAATTACTTCTATAATCACAGATTGCGCCAACCGCTCGCATACGTTTTTTTTTTTTTTTTAACGCTGGGGAATCCATTAACGGATACCCGGTCCGGGGGGGTAACGAACCGGGTTATGTCGGACTCCGGCGCCTCCTGAGAGGAAGAGGGGGACGAGAAGGTCCTCCACTTCCCCGAATTCCTCGCAAGAGACTACGCCTTGAAAAAGGCGTGCGAAGCACTTGCCCCGCAGAACGACTACCGACTAAACCCCATCGAGCTCCACCACACCGGCTACACCAGACATACGGTACCGCAGTGCGCGCCGAAAGTCTGCCTTCGCCGGTACCCGTCCTGATAATAAGACGGGATTTCATCTCCGGGAAAATCCCGAAGGACGTCATTTCGGGAGATACACCGTGGGCGGCGCACAGGAGCCACCTTGCACCGCCCCACCAAACCGCTCGCATACCTAAGGCGTGGCCAACTAGTTCCGCGCGCACAATAGACATTCCGGCGCCTTAGTAACTTTTTTTTAAGGGATTTTATGACCTGGTAACTAAGACTTTTAGGTCAAGTCGTATTTTAATTTTAATGATACGTAACTTTTTTATATGAAAATGATATGAAATGAAATTGATTATTATGAAACATGGTATGAGGTGAAATGAAAACGAAATGAAATGAAATGAGATGAGATGATATGTGATGAAATATAATCTCAGTAAAATGGTGGTCATTTACTGTGACTTTTTCAGTGGACTTTTTGGAAGATCCCGAGAAGTTACGTTCAGTGACTTTTTTTCATTGCCTTAGTAACAGAAATCGACATGATTGCTTGAGTGCGCCGCGTAGGACACCGGTGACCTACATGGCGATCAAAGGGTTAATGTGTGTTGCCCTGCGCAGGTATCGGCAGCATCCCGGACGCCGTGCTCTCGGCACTGAAGGACCACAAGGACCTCGGCATCCACTCGGAGATGTTCAGTGTTGGCGTCATCGACCTGGTAAAGAGGGGAGCCGTCACCAACAACCTGTGAGACCATTGTAACTTAATAACGCGTTCGAGAATATTGACTGACTCGGTGGTGCGGTTGTTAATGACCATAACTGTTGCGCAAAGGGTCGCGGGTTCGATTCCCGCGTCGGGTAAACTATTCGTGTGTAATTTTGGGCTCGTCATATGCTGTCGCGACACTTTTTGTACATAATAATGTATTCTACAAAGTCGTAGTACATTATTTTATTCTATCATCAATAGTTTTCGCAGGGCACGCGTTGTAAAGAATACTTTAGGTATTTTTTTGGTTGGACACCTTGGGTTACATTATTGGAGTTTTAGTAAGGATCCCTAATTTTTTTTAAAAAGGTGTCACTCGGGAATAGTGTAGCTTTCAAACGGTGAAAGAATTTTTCAAATCGGTTCAGTAGTTTCGGAGCCTATTCAATACAACAAAAAAACAAATCTTTCCTCTTTATATTATTAGTATAGAAGTATAGATTAGTAGTGTTAATTATTATTGAAACCCTGCTTTAATTATTACGACAGTTAAGGTAGACTTCAATTATTCAATTCATTTTTTCGCTTCGAAGAGAATGTGTCGTCTCTGCAACGTTTTTATAGTCGACACAACATGTCTACAATTTTCCAGAACATCTCAAATAGTAGTATCGAATATTCGTTTCGCTATATGACAACAGATGGCGTTACTCGTACCGGTGTAACAATAAATATTCTCTTCTAAGATTTCTCAAGTGATTTTAACTTTGTTTTTTGTTGCATAAGACCAGGGGCTCCCAAACTTATATTTTCTACTGCCCACTTTCAGAATAAATTATATTTTAGCGCCCCCATTCGTTCACCTACTAATAACCACTATAGCGAGAGCTCAGTCGGTGTTTAAGAGTCCTCCTAGATGAAATAACAAATCGCCCCCCAAGCCTCTACACGACGCCCCCATTTCTTTTCTGGGTCTCTTACCGTCCCCCCTTTAGGCCTGCAGCGTCCACAAGGGGGCGTTATCGCCCACTTTGGGCGAGGCTGCATTAGACGGTCACCGAAGCCCACAGATGTAGCGTTGTTACTGTCGCCATCCGCGCGCGTGTCGAACTCTTACTGTCGTGTAGAATGACCGTCAGACCTGGTTCAATAGTAGATGAATGGTTTTTATTTATTTATTTTTTATTTCTTTGATGATTGGACAAGCTCACAGCCCACCTGGTGTTAAGTGGTTACTGGAGCCCATAGACATCTAGAACGTAAATGCGCCACCCACATTGAGATATAAGTTCTAAGGTCTCAAATATAGTTACAACGGCTGCCCCACCCTTCAAACCGAAACGCATTACTGCTTCACGGCAGAAATAGGCAAGGTGGTGGCACCTACCCGCGTGGACTCTCAAGATGTCCTACCACCAGTAATTACGCAAATTATAATTTAGCGGGTTTGATTTTTATTACACGATGTTATTCCTTCACCGTGGAAGTCAATCGTGAACATTTGTTGAGTACGTATTTCATTAGAAAAATTGGTACCCACCTGCGGGATTCGAACACCGGTATATCGCTCAACACGAATGCACCGGACGTCTTATCCTTTAGACCACGACGACTTCAAAATATATTATGATCTAATTGCGGAATATTCTGTTCGACAGGAAGAAGAATCACAAAGGCCGTATCGTCGGCAGCTTCCTGGTCGGTAACCGCCAGCTGTACGACTTCGTTGACAACAACCCCTTCATTGGTGACTATAGTAGAATTATTTTGTCCGTGCAGTTTGGGTCATAAAAAATCGGAGCGGTGAAGCGAGTATTTCGCTCTCTCTTCCACTCACGAGCCTTGTGGACGGGCATAGTGATGCGCATTATTGTTGTCGATAAGCGTTATCGATAGTGTATTTAGTTTCGTCCTTTTGTGGGTTAGTGATAAAAATGAAAGAAAAAATCATTAATCGAACACTTACACCACATATCGCCGCAGCAAGTTAACGAGGACGGCAGAATTTCACACTTTGTAACTTTTCGGGATCTATTCTTATTTCAGTGAAAATTTTTAACACACCGAAAGTTTGGTTTTCGTCCCGCTGTACAGGGAAGAAAGTGTAACTTTTCCTCCCTGGGTACTGACAAGTGCGCATGCGCGTTAGTGTCTACGTCTGCTCTCACGCACCTAAAATTCCCCGCCATTGTTGTGCTCGGGTAATTTGCAATATTGTGTTTAGTGTAAAAGTGAAATAAACAAAAGGCAATAAAATTTAATAGTGAAGTATTAAACAAAGATAAGTTCATCAGACAGTTCTTATTCAATTAGCAGTAGTTTATTTAAAAATTAAAAAACAGTTAAATTGTTTTTTTATGAGTGTGGCCCTCGGCTCTGGTGGCAATTTTACACGCGGGAGGAAATGTCCAACTTTTCTCCCTTGGTGCACAATGTGCTATTTTTTATTTATTTTTTATTGCCCTTGTAGACAGACGATCATACGGCTCACCTGATGGTGAGTGGTAACCGTCGCCCATGGACTTCAGCAATGCCAGGGGCAGAGCCAAGCCGCTGCCTACCGCTTAATACTCTCCACCAGCATCGTTTGAAGAAGGACATGTCATAGCGCTCGGGAAACACCGTGGAGGGGAGCTCATTCCATAGCCGGAAACGAATTTATTAAACTATGGAAAAACCGATGAGCTTCTCACAGGATCTTCTCAGCGATCCGGTGGTAGATTCTGTGATGGGCTGTTCTTGCTAGGGCCAGTGTTAGCAAACTCTCTCAGATTGAGCCTGTGAGCTCACCTACTGGTTACAGCTTATTTGACATAGCCCCATAGGCTACTAGCTAATGGTTAGGGAATAAATAATAATTGAGTAATTGAAAAAAAATCAGTTGATATTTCAAAATTATATTTTTCCAGGCCCGATATATAGATAGGAGCAAAAGGCGTAGAATGATCCAGAATAAGCTGGTATAGAACACTGGTAGTAGGACCTCTTGTGAATGACTAAATTAAACTTTAATATTTTTAAATACTAATAATTATAAAAGTCATTTTCAGTTCAACAAAGTTAAATCCCTAACTCAACAAAAGTATTGTAACATTTTTTTTCTTTTTTTTTCTTAGATGGATGGATGAGCTCACAGCCCACCTAGTGGTAAGTCGTTACTGGAGTCCATGGACATATACAACATAAATGCGCCACCCACCTTGAGATATAAGTTCTAAGATCTCAGTATAGTTACAACGGCTGCCCCGCCCTTCAAACCGAAACGCATTACTGCTTCACGGCAGAAATAGGCAGGGTGGTGGCAGCCACCCGTGCGGACTCAAGAGTTCCTATCACCAGTAATTCCAATTCCAACTCTAGTCTCTATCCTCGCCAATCTAATGTAATAATACTATTGAATCTCGTTTTGCAGAGATGCTGGAGATCGACTACGTGAACAACACCCACGTGGTCTCCCTGCAGCCGAACATGACCGCGATCAACTCCTGCATCGAGGTGGACCTCACCGGACAGATATGCGCCGACTCTATCGGTACGTAGTACGTAGAGGTAATGCGTCTCGGTTCGAAGGGTGGGGCAGCCGTTGTAACTATACTTGAGACCTTAGAACTCATATCTCAAAGTGGGTAGCGGCATTTACATTGTAGATGTCTATGGGCTCCAGTAACCATTTAACACCAGGTTAAAAAAATTAAAAATAATAATAGGGACGATAATGCTGAATCGAAATTTCCTTACGAATCTTTTACTACAGGTACCCGCATGTACTCCGGTTTCGGTGGGCAGGTTGACTTCATCCGCGGCGCTGCGGAGGCTGTGGACGGTAAAGGCAAACCCATCATAGCTCTCGTCTCCAACACCAAGAAGGGCGAGAGCAAAATCGTGCCTACGCTCAAAGTCGGTCAGTAAAAAACTCCTAAGTAGATAATTTTTTTTGTTTTTTTTAAGGTTTTTATGACCTGGTAACTAAGACCTTTAAGTCAAGTCTTCTTTAAGTTTAATGATATGTAACCTTTTTATATATGAAAATCATATTATGAAATGAAATGAAATGAAATGAGATGAGATGAAATGGAATGAAATATAATCTCAGTAAAATGGTGGTCATTTACTGAGATTTTTTCAGTGGACTTTTTGGAGGATCCCGAGAAGTTACGTTCAGCGACTTTGTTTCATTTCCCCACATTTGTGCACTTTCACAGAAGTTAAATAGTTAATAAATCACCGTTATTACACATTTAAACCTGAAGAAACACTAAATAGACAAAATAAAACAAATCACACAACTTCACTCCTCGCGTTCCCGTCAAAAAGTCTCAGTAGATAATTAAGTGTTAGGTGTTGCCTAAAATAAATTGACGATTTCTCCGAGAATTTGGGGAATACTCTGAGTTGCCAATTGAAATCTTCATGTCTCGTGCTGGACAGCATTCATTTTGTGCTTCCTATATCGGCTTCGGTGACCACGAAACGCGATGGGCTCTTGTAATGAGTAATTTTGTAAACGGTTTCAAAACTGTCATCCATAATAAATATGTATGGCCACTTTTTGGGTTTCCTTATAACGGGTCAATGAAGATCCGTTAATTAATTAGTAATTGCGAATAAACCGTTAATATTTAATTTACACAAAAACCAAAATAAACCTTCCACTGACCCGTTTCTATACCTCCTCTTTTATATTCTATACCGCGTCTCTAATTAATGTACTTATTTTTCACCTAATGTCTTAGAATGAGTAATTTTGTAAACCGGTTGAATATCATCATCTATAATAAATTTTGCCATTTTTAAGGTAATTGTGAATAAATCGTTAATATTTAATTTACATAAAAACTATAATTAATTAAGCACCGACATGTTTGTAAATATTCCATGTGTGTGATATAACTTAATTTAAATAATTTCTTTTTTGATTCTAGGAGCTGGTGTGGTGACGACTCGGGCTCACGTGCATTACGTGGTCACCGAACAAGGGATAGCTTATTTATTCGGCAAAACCCTCAGACAGAGGGCATACGAATTGATCAAAATCGCTCATCCAGACCACCGCGAAGCCCTAGAGAAAGCGGCCTTCGAACGCCTTAAGTGCATGCCTGCGCCTTAAAAGTAATATCAACTTAAAACATTAACCCCAGACGTGTTTCAAGACAAAACTGTTGAAATTAGTACTCGCTAATGTTATGGTAGATTTCGACAATTTAAAATGTAGCGTAGAAATGAATAGATACTGCAAAAATTAGGGATGCTCGTAAATTGTAATTGGCAACATTAAAATTTGCATTTCATCAATGTTGACATATTGAGGTAAATGTTAGTGAAACGCTAGTCTGCATGCCTTATTGAAATATCCAATATTAATTGTTAAATAGTGTAACTTAAGTATAATTTTATTAAAAAAAAAAAAAACTATAACATTACATAGATTCTTTATTTTATTGTGCAAAAGACGTAATATTTGTATGTACATATATTGTTGTACACAGTGTAAGAAATGTAAATTTTTATTTCTTTGACTTTTATTATTATCTACAAAAATGTATTTTGATTGAATAAAGATTAATAGCGAACGGCTTTTATTTTTCATTTGTTCAACATAATGAAGATTATTAACAACTGGAACGGGTGTAGGATTGCGTTCAATTAGTCCAGGCCGCTAAAATGTTCATACTACAATACAAAGCGAGTAGTATATTCAGATGAAGGATTCAGTGACGGCTACACTTGAAAAATAACCCAAGATACAGAGAAAAGTAAAAAGCTTCATTATAATTTTTTTAAGCACATCCACAAACTAGCCTTTGCAACTCCAAATTAGCCTTTGCAACTTGTACGATTTTTTTAATTTTTTTGTTTAGATGAGTGGTCGACCTCACAGCCCATCTGGTGTTAAGTGGTTATTGGAGCCCATATACATCTACAACGTAAATGCGTCACCCACCTTGAGATGTAAGTTCTAAGGTCTCAAGTATAGTTACAATGGCTGCTCCACCCTTCAAACCGAAACGCATTATTGCTTCACGGCAGAAATAGGCAAGATGGTGGTACCTACCCGTGCGGACTCACAAGAGGTCCTACCACCAGTAATTACGCAAATTATAACTTTGCGGATTTGATTTGTGAATTAATTAGTGAATTGGCTCTTGCTGCAAGGCTTGTTAAGGAACTTCAATTCCAATGATGACCACCATTTTACTGAAATTATATTTCATCCCATATCATCTCATTTCATTGCATTTAATTTCATCCCAGTTGATTAATGTCTCAAATTAATCATCTTAATTTCATTTCACTCCATAATATCATTTTTCATAAAAATATGAATATAAATTAAAATAAGACATGACTTAAAGGTCTTAGTTACCAGGTCATAAAATCCCTTTAAAAAAATGCTAACTGACAAACAGCTGGTCAGTGTATTTGTCAGTCAATCTAAGAGTTAGGTGTAGTCTGTGTTAGTTTGTCTTTGTGATGATCAATGTTTATAAGACTTTAGCTCCGAAATTTTTAATGTAAATTGTGATGTTCAGTGTAATGATACATCGGTTGTGAAGTGTTTACTGTATGGGGTATTATTTACGAACTATAAATTACGTAAATAAAATACAATGACCCCTTTTTTGCGGCCTAGGTCGGAAGTAATTGTAAATGACAGATTTCGGATTTTAAGACGTATTGGTGGTGGAGCATTTGGTGACATATACTTAGGAAATTTTGTATGCAATGAAAACGAGGTAGGTGAGTTTTAATCTGTAAATATAACAATTAAAATTTAAAAACATAAACACTAAGAAATTTTAAGTGTAAACAATATCTATGAAAAGTATGTAAATATAACACAAAATATAAATGTCAGTAGGTTTTAATAGAAAAGTGTGAAGACCTTTCCAAAAAAAATATTTTATCAATTAAAGAAGCAAATGTTGTAGGCTTAATTAGTCTGTGAAGTTCTTTTTAGCATTCATTTAACAATCCTCAGCTTTATATTCTGATATTGAAATGCTTAAGCCCCAATTCATAGATCAAAAATTTTTCATAACTTATATTTTTAATTTTTCTCAAACAAAGATCTGTGAAAGTTACTGGTGGGTTTGATAGCAACAAGTTCTTGAAAGAATGGTTACTAATTTGACTGAGTTCACCCAAACAAATGATAGTAATTTTTTACTCTCATCAATAGAAAATAAGCATGCAGCTGACCTAAGGCTAAGTAGCTATTGTCACCCATGGATGCAGGAGTATATTGGTATTGCCGCCTCCAAAAGTGGCTCTTACATTTTGTGTGAAGAAACACATGTCTAGTTGTTATGTAGACAGATTAGATTTAGTAATTTAGTATATACTTTTATGTACCTACCTAATTGACTTTTTTATTTCTTTGCATACCCAACTGTGTACAAGTGCAAGACTGCTTAGTTAACTGAAAGCACTGCAATCTGAGGGTCCTGGTTTTGGCATTTGAAGCATGATCTTTACTTTGTAGAGCATAAGTCTGGCCAGACGTGAAGTACCTCTTATCTTCCAAAAAGGGAACAACTTTTGAAATATCAATCACAGGAACCCTGATTCTTCCAAGAGCTAGTAGAGATGCTCCTTGAAATGAAAATGGTATGACCAACAGGTTCCTAGCAGAATATTTAATGTAAAAAAAATAATTTATTGCGATTCATTATTTGCTTTTCTGAGTTTGAAACAAAGACATTCTGTCAAGGAACTGGAGGTCATCTAATGCTTGCAACTATTCAGAATGCAATGAATACTATGAAAAATAGAATATCATTTCAAATGAAAGAAATTTCAAATTTAATTTTGGAAATATTTGGAAATGTAATATACCGTACTAATTAAAACCTAGTCAAAAATAGCAAACAATGTCAATTCCTTTCCAGGAAACATAATATGTATGTTGTAATTTTACTTTATAAATTTTACACATATTTATTGTAACATTACATTAAAATATCTGGAATCAGGCAGCTTTGATAATAAAGAGTTCTCTTTAATATTAGAATCATGTTTGGGGTTCAACCTACCATTTCAATAGTGATGTTTAATTAAAAAATGTTTAAACTCAAATATGAACCTTAGTATATTCTACGATATGTGGGGTACAATTTTATTTATTTTTAGATTTTGGGCAGACTTTTTACTATGGACTATAATATAACTGAGTGTAGTAATCACTGCCAGTGGCTGTAAGTAGGCTGTTATAATACCTACAATCGTCCTTAAGACCACTGAAAACCTTTTTTAATAAATTATATTGACACAATAACTTAGTTTATTTTAAAGAAATTGACTTTGACTATAGAAAAAAAACATTATTATTTGAATGATTATGGATTGAAAATAAAATGTCCTAACAGACGTCTAGTTGGAAGAGGATTAGAAAAAATATAAACTAAGTAGTTGGGTGACACTTTTTGTTTTTTAAGTAATAATATGAATTAAAAATAAAACGAGTGAAACAGTAAAAACAAAAATGCTAAACAATTCCAGTGCTTGAGTTTTGGCGGGAACGTACAATTACAGAGTCGCGTCAAACGAATTGCAAATGTGTAGTAATCTGTGCTGTGCTCCTGAACAACCTGATATCTTTCACTTGTTACCGGAGCTCGTGGACAACATAGCGTGGATATGTACGTATCACACGTTCAAGAACGTCTTCCACTAGAAGAGATAACATCGTCGAATAAAAATCAAATCTAAAATATTTTTAATGGCGACAAAATAATAATTACATACAAGAATCGACAAAGACAAGTCCATCGACTTTGTTTCGCCGGCTCGTCTCAGGCCTCTAGATTAGGGGTGGGCAAATATTTTGATAGTCGGGCCACATTGCAGATGAAAATTTGACCTCAGACCAAACAGTTTTTTTTTCTTTATAGCTTTTATTTCGTTTAATTTTCGGCGAAGTTATTGCAGAAAGATATTTCTCCAAATTAAAATTAATATGAAATAACTTGCGTTCTACTATACTAGGCTGCACTAAAAGTATCGGGAATGGAATATTTCCACTGTTCCTGTCATATTAAAATCTTTTTAATTGAAAACTCCTTGGTTTTAAAAATCGAATACCATTTATTTATTTAAAAAAAGATTCTCGGTCTTGTCACGAGGTTTTGTCAAACTTGGTTAGTCGTTGAGAAAATGGAATTGACTCGAGAAAATTCAAGAGCGATGATTTATTATGACTTTCGAAGTGGTTTAACACAAAAACAGTGTGTTGACCGGATGATTTCTGCATTTGGTGATGAAGCCCCATCCAAAACCACAATTTATCGCTGGTTTGCTGAGTTTCAACGTGGACGTGTCAAGCTCAGTGATGATCCCCGTCAAGGTCGTCCAAAAACTGCAGTCACCCAAGAAAACGTTGATGCTGTGCGTAAGCTGATTGAGGAAGATCGACATGTGACATACCGCGAAATTCAGGCAACTTTAGACATTGGCATGAGTCAAATACAAATAATCTTGCATGAACAATTAGGTGTAAAAAAGTTGTTTTCCCGATGGATACCGCATTCGCTCTGTGAAGAGCAAAAAGCGGCTCGCGTTACTTGGTGCGTCAGAACTCTCGAAAGATTCCACGCAGGATCCTCAAATGCTGTATACAACATTGTATCAGGTGACGAATCCTGGATATACGCGTACGAACCCGAAACAAAAAACCAGTCACGAGTTTGGGTGTTCGAAAATGAGTTAAAGCCAACAAAAATTGTTCGTTCACGGAGTGTTGCAAAAAAAATGGTGGCCACGTTTGTCTCCAAAACCGGCCATGTTACGACTATTCCTCTTGAGGGACAAAGAACGGTTAATGCAGAATGGTATGCTAGCATTTGTTTGCCACAGGTCGTTTCTGAACTCCGTAAAGAGAACTGCAACCGCCGCATCATCCTCCATCAAGACAATGCGAGTTCTCACACCGCGCACAGAACAAAAGAGTTTTTAGAGCAAGAAAACATAGAATTATTAGACCATCCGCCGTACAGCCCCGACCTAAGCCCTAATGATTTCTATACTTTCCCTAAAATAAAGAATAAATTGCGTGGACAGAGATTTTCATCACCTGAAGAAGCTGTGGACGCCTACAAAACGGCCATTTTGGAGACCCCAACTTCCGAATGGAATGGTTGCTTCAATGATTGGTTCCATCGTATGGAAAAATGTGTCAAATTTCGCGGAGAATACTTCGAAAAGCAATAAATTCATTTTGAAATAGTAATGTTGTGTCACTTCGTTAATTCCCGAAATTTTCAGTGCCGCCCTCGTATCGCAGGAGAAAATGGCGGCTTTAGATTTAAGTTATTTTGTTTATTCATGCAATAATGTGATATAATAAGTATAATAAATAATAAAATTGTGCGACTATTATACATACTGTAATTGCTCAATTATCATAATTATATTTTTGAATAGGAGGCGCTGAAAAGAGCGGATGTCAGGAAGAAGATTTTGGCTCCCACCGGCATTTATGTTAGACAAAAACTAACAAAACACATTTGTGTTTCTAATAATAATATATACAATGCCTCACGGGCCAGACAAAATTCTACCGCAGGCCGCCATTTGCCCAGGCCTGCTCTAGATGCTTAGGAACCCGTGGTAGGGCTTATTAAGATATTCAATAGGTATTTTAAATGACAAAAAAATGAGTGAGTTTCTTTGACTTGGTTGTACTTATATACTCCTGTCTGCAGCCAGCGACGTAAGAACTAAGAATCCAGTTGACGTTTTCTTTTAAACTAACCTCTAATAAAAAGTGATGGCATTCACATGGGCTGCAGTGAGCAATTGGTCTTGATGAGCCGTAAGTTTTCACTCTGAACACTTGCAAAAATAAAGTTTACTTCATTGTATCTTAAATAATACTATTATCATAAGAAGGTTCGAAGGAAGTCTTCAGTGTATAGATAGGCAGAAGTTGGACCGTGCCCTTTTCGATTGGTATCCACGAGCGACGATGACGATCTAGGTCAGTGCTTCCCAAATTTCTTTGTGCCTTGCCCCACTGTAACATTTCTAAAATTTTTATGCCCCCCATACCTAATTTTAAACATTAAAAATTGGTTTGTTTACTTAAGAAACATACATGATACGTTTTAGGAAGAAATCACTATGAACTTGTTATCAAAACACAGTAAGTAATATTTCAAAACAATATAATAAAAAACTGAAATTTAAATTAAAAATAATTTTAATAGTAAAGATTTTCTATATTCATTTAGTGCGATTGCCCCCCTTAATTATCAAATTGCCTCCTTATGGGGCGTGGGCCTCACGTTGAGAAACACCGATCTAGGTGAATGTATGCACTTAGATCAAAGTTCGCTCAAATGCCGCGTCTCAGTAAGTGTAAAAAATTTCATTTTAATATTTTCGACGATATGAATACTTCCAGTTTATTTGTCAACCCTAGAATATTGTGATAACTACATAATACATTTAAATATGAAATGTTCATACTCAACTAACGAACGACCCAAAGAAGCTAATTAAACTATTATTATTAAATGCATTTATTTCAGACTAGCGACCCGCCCTCGCTTCGCTTCGAAAACTGTAATTTATTATTGATTTCTCCACTATTTAATGGATGTTATTATACATATAAACCTTCCTCTTCAATCACTCTATCTATTAAAAGAACCGCATCAAAATCAGTTGCGTAGTTTTAAAGATTTAAGCTTACATAGGGATATAGGGACAGAGAAAGCGACTTTGTTTTATACTATGTAGTGGTAAAATATTAATCCATATTAATGTTAGTAACAGTGATTTCATTAAAAATATGTTATTAAGGACATAGTAACAAAACAAAAGAAAGAACAACATATATACATACAAATTGCAATTACAATAGCTTACAATTACGAGCACGTTTTGGGGACCTCTCTACAATGACTGAGAAAAGGTCCAATCTCGAGAACATCATGGCCAAGAAACCGTTGGAGCTAGCTCCTACTCTGCAGAGCAAGGACGCGCATCGTTTTTTATTATTATGGCATAGAAATCGTCGATACGTGCCTCCGCAAGCATGCCCGATGCGTTGCAGAATCGAGGCAGCCCTATCAGTATCCTAAATGCATCTTTATACATGTTGTATGTCATCCTAATAAAATAAAAGAAAAAACGGCAAGAATGGCTAACTATGAATCCTTGCCTAAAAAAAACAAAAAAAACAAAAAACTAAATCTCGTGTTCGTTGCTTACTAGAAGAGAGAGCACACATGTTGAAGCCTCGATTGCATAGTAAGTGTAATAGCTTCAATGCCCTTCAATCCGGAACGCTCAGTTTTTTTTTCTAGTGTACAACGTATGATTGTTTTGCCACAGAAAAATAGATACCAAGGTCAGATATATTCAGAGTGGCACTCAAAATTAAAAAAATATCAGTCGGGTTCCGCGAGCATCGCCATGTCCCGAAAAAAAACCTAGAATTCGACTGGAACGCCAGTTAACCATTCAGAGAGTCACTCAAACACACAAATAAAAACATCAAAATTCGTCACAAAACGGCAGTGAAAGTCTGGTCTTGATTGGGTCTTGGTTTAAGCGATATTTCGCTTAATACGCGACATTTATCTTTGTAATTAATGTGCGTGTTATTTGGTATTGGCATCAACAGTTCAATGTTTTTAATTGAACCTCAATTAAGCTTACACCATTCGAATAGCTAAAGAAGTTTTTTGTTATGATATCTTTATCAAATTTTAAAGTATAAATGGCTCTCCTGGCAAGTTACTGGTGGTACGACCTGTTGTGAGTCCGCACGGGTAGGTACCATCACCCTACCTATTTTTGCCGTGAAGCAGTAATGCGTTTCGGTTTGAAGGGTGGGGCAGCCGTTGCTTTATACTGAAACCTTAGAACTTATATCTCAATGTAGGTGGCGGCATTTACGTTGTAGATGTCTATGGGCTTCAGTAACCACTTAACACCAGGTGGGTTTTAAAAAAAAAGGTGCATATTATTTGTACATATAAATATATATGGGACTGGGAAATTCATTGCCCAAAATTTCGAACCTCTGCAGCAGAATTATACTATTACGAACGGATTCACAGTGTGATGTAGCTTCAGGAGTCCGAGATCGTTTTGTCCAAGATAGCTACATGTTAATGCTCCTCGCATATCCGATGTTTTGATTCTCCATGACGTAAAATGAGCACATTGCTCTGAGCAATTGTTTGAGATGATACCATCATCTCGTTTTTACCATCACACCGCCGGAGAAGAGTTCATCCATACTACCTGGCGCCACTGCGTTCATCCACAGTGTTTCCAGAGTTCTTTTTTGCTACGTACCATCCGGCTTTGGGATGAGCTCCCCTCCACGGTGTTTCCCGAGCGCTATGACAATCCTTCTTCAAACGAGGCTTGTGGAGAGTACATGACGGTAGGCAGCGGCTTGGCTCTGCCCCTGGCATTGCTAAAGTCCATGGGCGACGGTAACCACTCATCATCAGGTGATGCGTATGCTCGTCTGCCTACAAGGACAATAAAAAAAGTAGCACAGTTAAAATAAAAAAAAACGCTTCCCAGTGATATTATTATTTATGTGGTTTGCAAATGCTTGTGGGACCATCAACACACCCAGCGAGCGTTAGATATCTTAGCCGGTTATAGTGTTATATTGAGTCTTCGTTATCAAAGTGATCAATGGTGTTCACGATGCCTATTTACAGTAATAAAAAAAACATGATTGACGCAAAAGATTTAATGGTGATCGATATTAAAATCTAGTTCCAGTGATACAGACATCTATTTTTGAGCGTGCAAAAATATCATAACTAGGTATAAATATTTAAATAGATGTGGTCTAAGTTGCTGTCGCTAAAGTAAAAAAAAACAACGAGTACGGAGATATTTACGGAACTAAATATATATTTCCGTTATTGCCTCGCTGTAGTCCTCTGTCCTCTTGAGTAATAATTGATTTCAGTACGACATTGTCTGTACCTCCTCATCTAAACATGAAGGTCACTAGGTCACCTACTTTCGCAATGCAACGCAAACTTTTACAATATTGCAAACTCCTTTCTGACGTCACGCGCGGCACGTCACTTTTGCTCTCGTTCGGTGGGCTTGCTCATAGCCTACCTAGTGTTAAATGACGAAAACCATAGACATCGTCTCAAATTCTAGAACTTAAATCTTAGATGTCTTAAATTCTATTGTACGACTTTTCTACCTCACAATCAGAAATTAGTCATTATTATGATATCAACTCAAATAGTATCAGATTTTAGGAAAATCAGCTATTCCGATTTCGTAGGAAACATGATATATTTATCTATTCGCTAATGACTGAAGGAAGAAATAGTGTAAACTTAGTAATTGTCTACTGATCGTGATATACATAATTAAACATTGATGTTTAAAAACCAATAATACCGAACCAATAATGTTAGTACAACAGAGAATAAGTAAGAGTATTATTATAAAATTCTAAAAATATAGTACCTATTTGATTAATCCTTTTACAATGAGTTATTATTGCAAAAATAATTTAAAGATTGAAAAAAATCATTAACTTCAGAATAAAACCAAAGTAGATTTTGACAAAAAATTTAACATACGAAAAGTACAACTTTTGCTACACAAAAATATTTTTTACCGCTGGGCACACTACGCGTTCTGAAACTCCGTGAGAGAGCTGTGTTACGATTATTTTTTTACGGAAATAAATCAAGAACCCAAAGAATATTGAAATTAAAAGTCTATAATTACACACAATAGTTATGGACTACAAATAAATTATATTTTAACTTTTTTGTGTCTTTAAATCGCACACTATTTTTATTAAAGTGTAAAAACGGAGGTTAGACGATTTCAGAACGCACTCCATCCTCCATGTTTTGTGCTCCATTCAGCCACTGTCTTGTGAAATGTAGTTTAGAATTTTACCTCTGTTTCCATTCGGATTGTGCGTAATTTGTGATTTCATTATCATAATTTTGACTTTGTGCATTTGTTTTGTATCAAATACGTAAAAATGTCGTTCCCGTGGAGATCTCGTTCGGAAGTATTGATTTCTGGAAAATACAAGGTGTCGAAAAAGATCGGTGGTGGATCGTTCGGTGATATATATTTGGCTATCAACATCGGAACTGGCGAGGTAATTATGATTTCTATCCTTTTCATCATTAATATCTTATGTTAATCTAAAGGATTAAGGTCGGGTGCGTTGTTCCCACCGCGAGGGGGGGTGAGGCGCGTTTTGTCTACGATGACGTATCTAATAAACCCAGAAATGGTTTTATCAGTTCATGGCACATTTCGAATATTCTCATTAATTATAACCATATAGATAGACATTATTTCATTAACACTTTACCTCTAGGTTGTATGAAATTGGTTTTATTAAGATACATTTCATTTCCTGTGTTGTGTAGGTCACATCCACACTACGAATGAAACAATGCCTCTACCAAATATATTCAACCTACATACATCGAGGCGTTTATACCTATTACCGTATATAGAATTATATATCAATAATAACTAATCATTCTTTGTTAAAATTTGAAATTGATAAACAAAAAATGCTAATTATATATTAAAAGAAACTAAAATTGCACAATAAAGTTATGTAATTCGTCATATTAATGGGAAATTTCGTAAGAAATATTATATAAAGAAGTCTAGAAAAAAAGGCATTTGTTTGTTTGCAAAATTGTTTAAGTCACATTCAATTCTTTTCATTTAAAGATTTATAAATTTGTTAATAAGAATTATATTTCTATAATCTTATATTTATAAAAAAACACAATTGAGTAAATGGTAAGAGTTACAGAAAAAAGTCACATTTTCTTAGGTTTCCCGCTGCTTTACAGTGTCCTTTTCTTTTTGCTTATGATTGTTTATTATATGATTAACATTGTAAAAGTATATGGTTGCCAATGGTAACGTTATGATACAAAGGTATTGAGAAGAAAATGTTTTATTTGCATTAACTGACACTCAATTCAAAACTAAATCAAGAACGAAACATTTGATATTAAAATTAAAAAGATTAAGCTTATTCATGTAGCTATGAATCAAAGCTAAATTCAGGGATATATTGAACATAATTTAGGTGAGGTTGTTAAGAGAGTTTTAACTATGAATGTTGAAGTCTTTTAGAGGAAGAGGTAGATCTAAGTAAAAATGGATGGATCACATGAAAGACTATATGTGTAAGATAGGAGTGAGTGAAGAAATGGTATATAATAGAGGAGTATGGAAGGAGAAAACATGTTACACTGACCCCAGGTGATTAAGGAAGGGCCGAAGAATAATGATTGGACATAATTTAGAAAAATGTGTACCACTTAAAAAAAACAATAGAGACATTGACCCCAATTTCAAGGATCCTGAAAATGGATTGTTATAAGCTTACCTAACAATTTAGTTTAAAATAAATGTATTCCACATCTTGTAAGTTTATATTTCGGAACCCATATGAAGAAACCTTTTAACCTTTTTTTGGGGCAATGAAGCTCAGGGAATGTTAATTAAATATTGTCTATCCTTCATAACAGAACAAATAATATTTGTATATATAAATTACTATAGTTACCTATCAAGGCAAGCTCGTAGGTGCATAGTTTTCAATTGAGGGATGTACCCTATGTCTCAAAGGCAAATTAGTCTGCCCAAGTTATTAGGCAAACTGGTCAATGATAATTTCAGTCCATATACTGAGGTTGAAGCCTTAAATCTTTTAGGATAATAATGGTCTTACTCTCCTAATTGGAAACCATAATAAGCAGTTGTATGGTTGTTTTGTTTGCGGGTAGTGAAATAGTAACCACTATATCAGTGTATCATCGATAGTGTCATAGTTTACAGTTCTAAATTAGATTATTTACTCTGTGTTTTAAGCGAACTGTATATCATTTGATCTGCATGTGTGTAGGTTCAGATATCCTGATGCTTCAGAAAATTTTAGTGTCTTTAGAGGCTAGAGATACTAACAATTTCTGTTTCTTCTTCATCTCACATTCTGTGGGGTCAGTATAGCAGGTCCCCAGACTTCCCCTTCTCACATTACTCTCTACTTCTATACCCACTTATTAATGATTTGTGTTTATATAACTTAAATTGACAATTGTACTACTAATACATATGACCTTTTTTTCTAATGAGATTCAGTCCACCGTAACAAGGTGTGACGTTACGCAGATACCGCTTTTCTTACGCTTAAATTTGCAAAGGAGTTCACAGCCCACCTGTTGTTAAATGAATACCAGAGTACATAGACATCAACAACGTCATCCACTTTGAGTTGTAAGTCTCAGTTCTGCAGTATGATGACTGCACCACTCTATAAATGATCTGTCATTGGTGCATCATGGTGAAAAAGGCGGGATAGTGCTTACTTCTCTTGCAGGGTTATAAGACACTCTACCACCAATAATTGCACAAAATTTTTTTTTGTGGGTTTTATTATTATCACATCTGTTAAACAAATATTTCATTAGAAAATTGATACATTCATGCATGCTTTTAAGATCGACACAAACGCATCGATCGATACTAATCTACCGGGCGTCTTATCCTTTTGGCCACAATGACTTCAAAAGCTCATTAATCAATACTTTTTTTTTATCTTTATTTAAGGAGATTATTCACTTAGTGAATATGTCACTCCATTGTGCAACAAAAGATAGTAACAAAAAATTATATAAAAAAAAAAATGTTATCGTCTCTGAAGGCCCACCAACACTATTTTATAAAGTGACTTAGCCATTTCGGATTCCGGAAAGGCTAATACGCAATTTACACCTCCAACTTGTCGGAAATCTGTATGTTTTGCAAAGAATTGTTGTCTCAAATCATCATTCCGCGCACACTCCATCATAATGTGAAAAGCGTCTTCCACTACATCACAAACTGAACATTTGGGATCAGGAGCCTTCCTCATTAAATGAGCAAATTTATTGAGTGGGATGTGCCCGGAACGAAGTCTGAAAACAGTCACTAGGGTGGTTCTATTAAGGTTACAAGAATCAAACCATGGCGTTTTCCATGGTAGACTTTGAATTGTTTTGTACCACACGCCTTTTTCCAAAGACCTTTCATCGAAATATACCTTCCATAGACATTCTTCTCTTACTAGGTTGACACAATCGGTATTAATCAATACTGAAGGCACCTTTAAAACATCAGACATAAATTACAATTGGATTCAAGGAATATCTATCGTAACATAAATTCCTATGAATCCAAAATATGTTATCTAAAGGAATAAAAATTGTGTGTGTTTAATGTGAATAGTGAATGAGTTATTCATTTATGAAATAAATTTTGAGTAACAAAACTTCTTTAGTGATGTGCTATATTTGTTGTGTGATATACATGTTAATATTTTTCTTGCAGGAGGTGGCAGTGAAAGTCGAATCTACAAAGGCCCGACACCCCCAGCTTCTCTATGAGAGCAGAGTGTATAAAATGCTCCAAGGGGGTGTAGGCATACCACACATAAGGTAAGTATTGTGAACAAATGGGTTTTGAATATTTTAACCTAAACATAAAATTATTAGTTTTGACTAATTTATATAATTATTATTACATATGTACTGTAATGAACAATAGTCTCAATTAAATTAAATAGACCCTTTATAATTATCATTAATTTTTGTTAATGTTTTTATATGTCATCAAATAATGGGCCACTGAAACCTGTATTGAGTTTGACAATTTTATTATCTGAATCGTATCAAGGTAAAGATATAATGATCTTAAATATTGAATTGATGATGGGTAGTTTTTTTTTTCTGCATTTACGATCTAGTGTAGTATTTTGCAATTATGTTACAGTTTCCCCATATCTGTTGTCATTATTAGTATTCATTTTAGTTGTTGATGGGAAATCGGAGTTTTCGTGATGTTATAATAATTGTGTCCGCTGAAATATTTTTGGCTTGTATATTGTACGTGAAGCCACTTAATATGAAAATACATTTTTTTTTTTTATTATTTATTTGAGTACTGAGACTGTTTTGAAAATTAATTTTGTACGTCATTGCTAGGATTGTCGTATCTTTTATGTTCCTTGGGAAAGTTCCAATTTTTGGGAGAAAATTAAAACAAAGAATACAAATTGGGTAATTTTCAACTACATATGTTATTATAATATATTGGCCAAAATTAAAGGCGCTCTTTTAAAAAATTAGAAACAGTTGCAAATGGAGAATCTTTAAGAAGGTGATGTAGGTCTTTATATCTGCGCGAGCATTCAAAATTTTTAATCATAATATCGATAAGCGATAATATCGACCTTCCCACTTAAAATTATGAATGAAAACAATTGTATTTGCGTTGTATTGTTAGGTATAATTTAATTAATGCCTACGTCACCACATCTGCGTTCAATACCCGTTTATTTTCGTGTAAACAACTGAAAGTGTTCCTTGAAATTTTTATTTATACATTGAAACGAATTTAGTTTCGATAATATTCTTTTTCCGTAAACAAATCATTTCGTATCATTCGTTTTTTTTTTTAAACTTCTATGGCCTAATGATATGATGCCATAGTGTAGTCGTGGTTTTTTTTTTTTTTCATTTCCCGATGTGTAGATATATGCTGGTTATAGGTTTACGAACAAATTATATTGATAATGCAAAGCACGAGAATTATCAATTAAATATAATTTTATTTGCCTAAATACATTTAGTGTTTGATGCTACGTTGGAGAATGACCAGATACCCCGTATAGCGTTAAATCATAAGCACTCTTTGACTAGCATAATCATGTAATACTATAATATACTACTTATATCCAATTCTAATAAAGATATTAGCCCAATTAGGCGAAGAAGCTTTTTTTTTATTGCTCTTGTAGGCAGACGAGCCTACGGCCCACCTGATGGTGAGTGATTACCGTCGCCCATGGACTTCAGCAATGACAGGGGCAGAGCCAAGCCGCTAGCTACCGTTTAATACTCTCCAAAAACCTCGTTTGAAGAAGGACATGTCATAGTGCTCGGGAAACATCGTGGAGGGGGGGCTCATTTCATAGTCGGCATAGCTCGCGATCTATCTGGTATTAAAGACTATGCAGAGCCCATAGATCTCAGTGGGAATATCGAGGCATGTCTTTAGAAGTGAGTTCGAGGTTTCAGATAAATAATGGTTCTCTTAATAAACCTGAAGATGACGGTTTCGCTGTCGAAGAGGACTAAGGTAATCTCTGAGCAGGATCAAAACAATCGTGCTCTAAATAATTTCACTTGACTTTACTTTGTGACCATTTTGGAAGTTATGGATAGGTTAATCGTGAAAAAATATGATCACCTTAGATTTAACTAAGCTTAACTCTCTTACAATTAAGAGTCGTCACTTAAAAAAAAATCATAATAAGATCTGTGTTTCTCTTCTCATACTTAGAATTACAGATGTTTTGCTAACAAAAAGTTGTATATATACACCTCCGCAAGAGTAGGCTATTAAGCCACTCAAAACAAAAGAAAGGGTCCTCTGTATGGCCCAAGTGTTCGAGGAAATTAAAAACAGATTTATGACTGCATTTACAATTCAAAGCTTCTTAAATCAAACCTCAAATAAACAAAATCATAAATCAAGATAATCTAACAAACCACGATTCAATTTTGTATGGAGAATTCCAAAACAAAATAATCCTCTCATGTCCGTATTCCGTATAACTGTATCGGTCCTTGTTCGTTTCCAGATGGTACGGCTACGAGCGCGAATACAATATCCTGGTCATGGACCTGCTGGGCCCCTCGCTCGAGGACCTCTTCAATTTCTGCACCCGCCAGTTCACGATAAAAACCGTTCTAATGCTTGCAGGTGAGAGGCTAGGATTGTAAAGCCAATCCTTGGTTGGGGGATGTTAACCCTTTCGCTACGACAGGACTCGCATAAAAAAAGCCTTTTTTTGCTACCTAAGCTGAGAGCCTTGAGAGCCTATATCAGCGTAACCTTAACTAGTAGGTGAGCTCACGGGACTCAAACCTGACGACGTTGCGAACACTAGCCCTAGCAAGAGCAGTGCTTCGCAGAATCTACCACCGGATCGGAAACGCGACCCACTGAGAAGATCCGGCGAGAAATTCAGTGGGCTGTGTCTGTGGGTTGGAAAAAAACAGAAAAAGGAGCTCCGTACTGAAAGTTCGCACATCGTGTTTTTTTTATAGTTTAGATGAGTGGACGAGATCACAGCTGACCTGGTGTATTAAGTGGTTACCGGAGCCCATAGACATCTACAACGTAAATGCAGCCACCCACCTTGAGATAAAGAGCTCTAAGGTCTCACTATAGTTACAACAGCTGCCCCATCCTTCAAACCGAAACGCATTACTGCTTCACGGCAGAAATAGGTAGGGCGGTGGTACCTACCCGTGCGGACTCACAAGACGTCCTACCACCAGTGTATAGGCGGTGTTGTTCAGCCGGAGTCTATAGTCGCCCATCGTGTATAGTCTGTGATATTCAACCGTTGTCTATAGTCGTCCATAGTGTATAGGTGGTGTTCTGTGGAATAAATTCTCCGATAGTAGCAAAAGGGTTAATAGATTTATTTGTTTACTAGTAGTACATTATAATGCGCATGTTCCGGCTCTTCTCGAAGCCATGAGGCTGATATCACAATTGCTTGGAGGCAATTGCTCGGAAACTATAAGTTATCAGAGATTTTAGGAATATTTAGATATACCAGTGGTCGCTCAGTAGTCGAAATTCCACTATAATTAATTGAAGTTATAAGTTTGAACATTATTATGGTTCTATTGTTAAAGATTTTACTTCTATAATCACAGATTTTGCCAAGGTTATATTATAGGCAAATAAAAATAAAGACAAAGAATATTAATCTATTCTCAATTTGACCAGTCTTTAATAATAAACAAAAATGTATAAATGAGTGTGGGTGCCAAATACATGGTAGTGTGTGCAATGTTTTTCTTGTTGATTTAATGTATTTTTTATGCTTAATTTTGAAAATATATTAGCATTCTGCACTCTCTCTATATTCTCTATAAGTTTAGAAAATTTCATAATACCTCCATCCTCGCAATTCTTGTGAAAAATGAATACAAACTTTTTGCTTGACGTGTTAATATATTTATGTGATATTTATGTATTTATGTGTAACTATACTGAGACCTTAGAACTTATATCTCAAGGTGGGTGGCGCATTTACTTTGTAAATGTCTATGGGCTCCAGTAAACACTCGTCAACCCAACGAAGCAATAAAAAAAAATGTGATTGCATGTTATGCTAATGTGAGGATCTCTTATTTTTAGATCAAATGCTGAATCGCGTCGAGTTCCTCCACTGCAAGTGCTTCATCCACCGCGACATCAAGCCGGACAACTTCCTAATGGGCATCGGCCGGCACTGCAACAAGCTGTACATGATCGACTTTGGACTCGCGAAGAAATACAGAGACCTTCGCACCCGGGCTCACATCTCTTACCGCGAAGACAAAAATCTTACAGGTCTGTCTCTCTTTCTTAAACATTAGAGTATTTAGAACAAATTGAAATCAACGATAGTTCTACTGGTGGTAGGACGTCTTGTGAGCCCGCACGGGTAGATACCACCGTTCTGCCTATTTCTGCCGTGAAGCAGTAATGCGTTTCGGTTTGAAGAGCGGGGCAGCCGTTGTACTGTTAAAAGTGAGCCCTTACAACTCGTGTCTTAAGGTGGGTGGGGGCATCTACGTTGTTGATGTCTATGGGCTCCAGTAACCACTTAACACCAGGTGGGCTTTGAATTCGTCCACCCACAACGATAAAAATCAATGTCGAACTTAATAAATAATAGTTTAAAAAAACTAACAAAATACGTTTTTATAGAAAATCCAACAAAATCTTAATCAATTTGAATTAAAATAGTGTAAGAACAAATTATTTTATTATAAAAAAAGGATGGGGTGCTTTTCAGGATATTATCAAAATAACCCTTCTACTCATATCTGTTCATAAGATATTTATAACTACTGATACCATGCACCCCACGCTTTTTTACAATAAAATATTTTTTTCTTACACTTTTTTTTAATTCACATTTATTACGATTTATTTTCTATTTTTTAGTTGAATTTCAATTTTTTAAATATATTTTTTAATATTGAATTGTCATCGGTCCTTAATAAGTATACCAAATTTCGAGTTAATCCGACGTTTTGAAGGGGGTAAAAATCATGTTCAAAGATTCCGTTACATACTAACATACATACGCCTGAAGCTGATAAAAGCGTATTAAAAAGTGTCCCGATTCCCCCCAATTTAACGATCCCAAATAAAACTCACCTTGAATTACAAAGATGAATGTCGCTTAAACAAAACAGCCTTTCATCCATCGATGTGTATAGAGTTGACAACGTGACTCAGCGACGGCTCTGTTGCAGGCACGGCGCGCTACGCCTCCATCAACGCCCACCTCGGCATAGAGCAATCGCGCCGGGACGACATGGAGTCCCTCGGATACGTGCTCATGTACTTCAACAGGTCGGTCCTTCAACTGTCATCACGCACACCGCACACATACAGTCCAGGACCAGTGAAATAAAAGATAACTTAGAGTGGAAAAAAAATTAGTTGTGCAGTTTTTATATTGAAGTCGTCGTGGCCTAACGGATAAGACGTCCGGTGCATTCGTGTGTAGCGATGCACCGGTGGTCGAATCCCGCAGGCGGGTACCAATTTTTATAATGAAATACGTACTCAACAAATGTTCACGATTGATTTCCACGGTGAAGGAGTAAAATCGTGTAATAAAAATCAAACCCGCGATATTATAATTTGGGTAATTACTGGTGGTAGGACCTCTTGTCTGCGCGGGTAGGTACCAACACCCTGCCTATTTCTGCCGTGAAGCAGTAATGCATTTCGATTTGAAGGGTGGGGCAGCTGTTGTAACTATACTTGAGACCTTAGAACTTATATCTCAAGGTGGGTGGCGCATTTACGTTGTAGATGTGTATGGGCTCCAGTAACCACTTAAAATCAGGTGGGCTGTGAGATTGTTCACCCATCTAAACAAAAAAAATATATGACTGAAAATCTGATAAAAATAGTATCGTACTATATGAGTGTGGAATTTCCATTTAAACTTATTTGTGTTTCCCTCAACAAATGTGGAATAGCTGTAATGCATACAAGAGGAAAATTATTTACAGAAATAACTTTACACATGTTGGGGAAAATGTATGGGAATGTACATACATAATAAATAGTATTAGGGTTTAAAGTATGAAATTGCCTTTTTATTCTAATAGGTACTTCGAATTGATATAGAACCTTCATGGTTTGGGATTTTTCACATTTTCACATAATTTGTGTATTTTTTTGTTTCTTTATTAGTCTCGATGCCGTATCCTTATATAGTAATCGGCAAACTTCTTGAGCAAATGACCTTGACTGCGCAGAACCGAATTTTAGGTCACTTTGGTGGTGAGGGTGAGGCGCGACGGCAGGGGAAATCGTATCGAGCGCTTTATTGGTAGATCAGTCGAACCTTGCGTCCCGCACCGCGCCCTCATTCCGCTTGCTCCCAAAAGTACGCTTGCGTACAGTGGAAAGTCTATCGTTATTAATCGTTAAGTTATTTGTTATAATTGCTTGTGGACTTTGTTGCCATTGCTATTTGTTGAGTGTTTGTTGATTTTTTATAAAACATACACTATGCCGTGACAAACTGGTGTAGTACTTAAAAGAAAGGGTAGAAAATTTGTGTACGACGTATATTGCTTCATTATAAAACAGGGGAAGAATGATATGGAAAAATTAAAACAGACTTCGGAAGCAACAAAAACATCAGTGAGTACTGTTAGGTGCATTATTAACGAAGCTAAAGGCTCTGGCTTGCTCGCCGTGTTTCGGACTCCGGGTAAGAAAAGATCAGGGAAGAAGAAAGTTACCGGAATGGATAGTTTCGTTCAATCTGTAATAAAAAGATGTAATCATAATAACTACATAACAAGCAGCGAAACTCCGTACCGTAGAAAGGCTTCGAAAAATTTAAAGAAGATATAAATTTTAATGGCTCGGAATGAAGCTTACGACGAATTATGAAAGAGCTAGGCTTCAGATGGAAAAAAAGAACAGAAAATAATCGGAAGCTGGTAAATGAAAAAAGTAACATTCGATTACTACGAATCGAATATCTTCAAAAAATAATTAATTATAGACAAAAAAGAAGACCGAATCGACCGAGTTGTAAACTACGCCGATGAGCCCTATGTCGACTCATCACGATGATAGCGACTCGGGTGATGAAAACAGTGATGATGATGATGGTCAAGATTATGATAACGAAAAAAAAATTACAAATACCAGCTTCGCTTTAACTGAACCAAGACCTGGCAACAGCTCTAGTTTTGACTTAATAGAAGGAATATCTATTTTACCCCAAGATTAAATTATTACAATTATTAACCTATATGTTTTGTTGATGTTCTAATAAATATATAAATAAATACATATGTTGATTTTAATAATTTAATAGCATTATGACGCAGAGTAAGTAATGTTTTTGCACGTGAGTGTACCATGCGCAAACTTACCCCCACTACGTCAACAAATGCTCAAGAAGTTTGCCGGTTATTATACCAGTTATTTAAACAAATAGACTTCTATGCACTAGAACTGAATAGTATTTGGAAAGTCCAAATTGTCATGTAAAAATTTTTTAATCTTTTGGTAGATACTTTTTTAAATGTCGCAATAAGTACCTATGATGTATCCTTGTTCTATAAAAAAAAGTAATTTATATTGAATCCCGTACTAGAGATGATGGAGACGAAAGTAGTTGATCATTGAATCCCATTGGACTAACCGTTGGATTCTCTCGATTAGAGCATGTGATATTTTCTCGACAAAATATATTTTATAATATAAGGATTGGAAAATTATCAAAATCATTATTCATATAAATGAAGATAGAGCAAATATTATTTTATCAGAAGAAAAAACACTGGAAGATGAAAGTAGTGTCAAATGTATTTTTTTTATAAATATTCCAGGAAGATTGAATATTTTGATGGTTTTATGTATGTCTGACAGTGAATTATGAACAGTTTAGTGGAATTTTTGGCGGGAACCCGAAGATCGAAGTTGTGTGAATTGTTTTATTTTGTTAATTTAGTGTTTCTTCAGGTTTTTAATGTCTAATCTGTAAAAATAAATAAATTTGAAAAAGTAAACCAAGCCGCTAGACACAGATTTTCGGTTCTGCCAAAAAGTCCACCGAAAGAGTCTCAGTAAATAACTACCATTTTACTGACACTATATTCACACAATCTCATCTCGTTTAATTTAATCTCATCCCAATTAATTAATGTCTCAAATTAATCAACTTCATCTCATTTTGGCAGCAAAAGTCAGTCTTAAAAGGTCATGTTGCCAGGCCATAAAACCTTTATAAAAAAACACTAGATTCCATTTTTCTGACGGTTACTATCTGTGCTACCTGTAATGACTCTGACAAATTTCATGATCAGTTCAGCCTAATGAAGTTAACGTAACGACCTAATAATCACTTTGAATAGTAAAATAATGTCTGTATAATGTCAGTAGGCAGCTGTTTGGCTGTGACCCTGGCATTGATGGCACCCATGACGGACGTTAGTCACTCACCGTCAGGTGGGACGTAGGATTGTCTCCTCAGTAGCAAAAAAAAACGTAATGTACCTACACAAATCATAAATTATACAGATCCGTATTTGAGAATCCTTTGAAGTTGTACTAAGGTTTTAATGTTTTTTGTATTCTTTGTTCATTGGCGGAACAGAGGAGCTCTGCCTTGGCAAGGTCTGAAGGCGATCACGAAAAAGCAGAAGTACGAACGCATCAGCGAAAAGAAAATGTCCACTCCCGTTGAAGTTCTGTGTAAGGTGAGATCGGACACACGTCCGCCACGCATGGCGCATGCCGGCTCACCGTCAGGTGGGCCGCAAACCTGCCTACGGACAGCAGTAGAGTTATATAAACTCATAAAGATTTAGTTTAATCCTGTGTCCGCACGAGTCGGTACCACCACTCGGCTCGTTTTTGTCGGCCAGTACTGAGGCTTTTTGATTTCGGATATCCGTAAATGTAATAAGGCGACTTCGACCTCATGTCGCATCTTGTTGGCAATAAACGTGTTGTGTTGTCCAGGGGCCACGAACACGCTAAAGCTTTTGCCCGCGAACAACGTCTAAATCTGGGTATTAATAATTATATATGTAGTTTAAAAACTAAACGAAAAGAAACTAACAATTAATTATTTTTTTGGTCTGTCTTAAAGTCTTTGTTGCGAGTGTAAATTGTCAAATTGATCGAACGTTTTTAGTCTATGAAAATTACGTTCAATGATTCCGTAACAAACAAACATACAGGGTTAAATAATAAAATGTTTTCAAAATGTGACTACCACTACGGCCAGTAATATTCATTGAATTAAGTATTTAAGTTTATTATTATTGTATTGAGACGTATGAGTATACGTCCGGTTTGACCGCAGCGTCCCCTGTGGGCTCATAATCACGACCAGCTCTGCCTCACAGGGCTTCCCGGCCGAGTTCGCCATGTTTCTCAACTACTGCCGCGGCCTCGCCTTCGACGAGAGCCCTGACTACATGTATCTTAGGCAGGTGAGTTGAGCTGAAATAAGTTTATTTTAATTAAATAACAGCTGAATTTTTTCGATTTGGAAATAATCTAGTAGGCTTTTATGTACAAACCGAAACTTGCCACTGATCCAATCAAAGGAAGAGAAATAAATATTTAAACATACTGTGCGATTACTGCCCCATAAGCAGCAAAATTCCCCCACTACTATCACACACACAACAGTTTCCACATCCTCTATGTAGAATTGGCAGGTGGCGTCTTTAGCAAAGTTCACCTTATGTAGATGCTCTTCTGTGCCGAAAATATCTTCTGGTATCATAATACCCTAGTGAGGGGGACCTACAGTCAGAGATCTCATAGACAGTTTAAATCTTATCACAGACCGCGTCTTATGTCCAGAATCTTAATAAAAGTCTGCAAATCGTTGCTGTCAAACCAAAATCTGCTATGTGCAAAAACTATTTTTAATTAACAAGTAAAAACACTTTTGTATTTTTTTTTATATGAAGGTGAATTTTCAAGAACTATATGAAATGAAAGCTATAGATAAATATTAAAGCTATAGACACATAACAGTTTTTTTTATACAGTAGATAGGGCTGTGAACTATACGAAAAGGTCAAAAAGTAAAAATCTCAAAAAGTGCACATAGCAGATTTTGGTTTGACAACGACGAAATGCCGATTGACGTCAATGAGTTGTGTATGCAACCAAGCGATTGAGGTCTGCACGAGGAAGCTCAACTTCATGCGTTTGTTTGCAGTTGTTCCGGATTCTGTTCCGTACGATGAACTATCAGTACGACTACACGTTCGACTGGACAATCCTGCGTCAGCGTAAGCACCACCTGGAGAGCGCAGCCGCCGCCGACCGACGCTCGCCCTCGCTGCAACGCCGCGCCGCGCCCCAGCCGCAGCCGCCGCCCAACAACGAGGTGACTGCACCCGCCGCGCCACGCCACGACATGCCACGACAAGACACGCCACGACACGACACACTACACGACAACTAGACACCATGTGATTACTATCGATAGTTAGTTATATATTAACACTAAACCGACCACTACTGCTGGAATTGGTTGTTTACAAACTTACCAAATTTATACATGTACAAATGTACACTGTTATTAAACTATAAGATAAATCTTAGAATATGCATACAATATGAAACTTATTAGACATTTTTTTCATTCTTTACGTATAATTATGCAAAAAAAATTAACTACATAATAATATATGCATTGAATAATAAAATTTCAAAGTCTTTTAATTATCGGTCAATTTAACTAAGCACCGTAGGAATGATGCACAATGACTGTCGGTAGGTTTAGTGTTAACCTAAAATATGAATTTAATTTAATGAAATAGCAATATGCTCCACATTGATTTTTTAATTGTTTGATGATCAGACACCTCTTGGCAACACTCAAAGTGAGTAACGCGATACTTTTATATGACAATTATAGTCTGACGAGCACACGGCTCACTTGTTATAAATAGTCACCGTTGTTCATGGACATCAGCAATAATATAAAAGTCAGGTCGCGGCACGTTGAAATGCTTACGTTGGATTGTGTACGCGCTTGAATGTATGAGTGTAATATAATATATATACAGGGCGTTACAAAAACCCCTTGACTGCAACGTCACGTCGCGCCGCGCCCGCAGCCGCCGCCACGTCCAGAGGTGACGCATTGACCGCTACACGGTGTGCGGGAACTGCTCGTGAAGATGATTAATATTATTATTTGTTGCACGAGCGCATAAAACTCAAGGATCAGCTGATATGCGAGGTCAACGAACTCGCTCGCGCGTGCAATATCCGCCGTTTGTAATTGTATGCGATTTTTCACTATATTTATGCGAGATACGATCGCATAAAACTCAAGAATCAGCTGATGCGCGAGGTCAACGAACTCGCTTGAGCGTGCAATCCGCCGTGTGTTATTGAATGATTGATTTCTCACTATATTTATACGAGATTTATGCTTCGTGCAACAAATCTATTTTTTTTTTTTTCATTATGCCGCGATCTAATTTAAATACGCTTCGATCAGTTTCGACTTCAGCAGCGGTTCCCTTACACTCTGTACAATATGATAAGACTCACTTTGTGCACGCATTGTGCGTATGAACGCACGAGTGTGAACATACAGGGTGTTACAAAAAGTATAACTTGAATGCAATTTCGCGCTACTCACAGCCGCAGCCAGTGCTCAACAACGCTACTACTAATCTAACCATCAGCATAACTATTAATTTCCAATCAAATTATTAACAATTTTCATCTTTACATTGAATTGAATGCACGGTATTATATCTGAATTGAGTTGGAGATGGTTTTCATTGATTGTTAGGGACACATATTGGCTAATATAGAGTTTGTCATTTAAATTGGTTGATAAAACAAAAAAAAAATACAATTTTAAAGCGCTTATGAAATCGCGTGACATCGTTATTATTATATTTAAAAAAAAATCAAAATACAGGGTGTCTACCTTTGTTATTAAAAACGAAGAAGTGATAGCGTTTAGATAATCACTATTTTTTTTATATAAATAACGTTTTTTGTGTTGCACTCTATATGTAATAACAATGAAATATAAATTGATGATAAGGTCGTTTGCTTCGAAGAAACGTGGAGGCGGCTGCCACCTATCTTAGCGTTCAAGTCCGTGTTTCCAAAATATACAACTAAAATGATTGTGTTTACTAAACGAAGGACGTTTTCAGTTGTATTTAAGACCGCTTTTAATTCCCGTAACGTTTTCGAAAACGCCAATAATACACCCTGTATAAACGACCAATGGTTGACTACCACATACAGCAGGTCCTAAACGCTCATTTAAAATCAAAGAGCGTTCGTGGATTTCTGTCTCTGTGCGACCAGTTCCAAATGTTAGCAACCAATAATGCAAACAGCGCGTTTGTTTAAAACTAAACTCGAACAGGAATAATAGTCGTTCAAAAACCTGTTACCGCGGAAGTCGGGTGCAGTCCTCGCGGCCGTAAAATTTAATATTTACTAGCTGACCCGGCAGACTTCGTAGTGCCTCAATCGATAAATAAAAGACCTAAACTTTTGTATAAAATAAACAAACAAAACGAATCCGTCCGACGGGGGACACATCAGAGGGAAAACAAAATTGTTATTTTTATTTAATTCCGCATTTTCATATTTATCTACCTTTTAAACCTTCTCTGGACGTCTCATAAGTAATTCAAGACCAAAATTAGCCAAATCGGTCCAGCCTTTCTCGAGTTTTAGCAAGACTAACGAACAGCAATTCATTTTTATATATATAGATAACATAGAACATTTGTACAGATTGTGTGGATTAAAGTTAGTTAAACTCGGACTTTTTATCAATAATCATCCACTAGTCCCTTGCTCTGTGCCCGCACTGCTACTTCAACCCGGGATGGCATTTGCTGTCTGTACAATCGACATTACCAGGGAAGCGGTGCGAGCGAGATCCCCGCCCCCAACCCCCCGCCTTTCAGCAACGTCTTAAGCGGGAATGTGAATCATCCACTCGAGACATACATAGCTGTTTCAAAATATCGACCTGATTGTTTATTTGAGATAGGAGTTATAAAATTTCGGATTATTTCTTTTAAGCGTAGGTTTTTTTTATTATCGTTAATTATTACAATTTAAGTACTTTTAGATCACTTAAAAAACACTTATCACGATTGGCTTTCCTTATTTTTTTTTTGTTAGTAAATCCTTTTTTAATTCTCCGAAGTTACTGTTAGCGACATCCTCTGTACATCAATTTATACTTCCTAAATTTTTTCTAACTCACCCCCTAACACGCCCCCATTTTTTGTCTTTTAGGTGAAATCCGTACATGCCACCAACGATTCCACCGTCAATAAGCATACCGTTAAAGGACAAGTATCCGTGGCCCAAATGAAGAAAAAAATCAATGCAACTTAACGTTATCTAATCTATAGAAATAAAAATATGTAAAAAGTAGAAAAAAATAAAGAAAAATTTTTTTGAGGGTAGTTGAAAAGAAAATTTAGAATTCGAATTTTAGTCTTGTAAATAATAGATATGTTATTATTTTTTTATTAATGAAATTTGTGGGAGTGTTTTTAATGTTTCGTATTATATTGATTAAAAGGAAAATTGCTTCATTTGATTGCGTTTTCGGAAAACTAGTCGGTGGATAGAGCTATGAATAGAAAAATGAACAGTCGATTTTTTGTAATAAAACCTTTATGACACAATTAAAGTACGCGATCTTTAGTTTTCGTACCGCGTGTCTCGATACAGAACTATAAGAACTATATTTACAAGTTAATTGTAAAATAATTGTTGTTTCGGTTTTATTTATTTATTTATGAAATTTATTATTTTTAATTAGATTGACGTTTAAAGAAAATTAAGAGTTCCTTAATGTTTGTAATTACAAAAAAATACTGTGTAGGTAAATGTATTAAAAAAAATACAATGTGTAGTAGAGTTGTTCGAATGAGGTCTCTTCTAAATAATTATACTATTAATATTAATAATAATTGAAAAAAAAAACGAAATTCCTTTATTTCATTTCAATTGGCTTCGAAGATAACGGGTAATGTTTTTATTTATTTGACTTTATTTATTAGAACTAAATAGAGTTCATAACGAATTTGATTACAGTGTAATGTAGTGTTTCATATGAAAACAAGTAAATAGTATTTGAAATAATGAATAGGTTTTTTTAACTGGTGGTAGGACCTCTTGTGAGTCCGCGCGGGTACCACCGCCCTGCCAATTCCTGCCGTGAAGCAGTAATGCGTTTCGGCTTGAAGGGCGGGGCAGCCGTTGTAACTATACTGAGACCTTAGAACTGATATCTCAAGGTGGGTTATACGTTGTATATGTCTATGAGCTCCAGTAACCACTTAACACCAGGTAGGCTGTGAGCTCGTCCGCCCATATAAGCAATAAAAAAAGGTACATCCAAATTTTTGCAACGTATTTACCGAGTACAAATAGAAGTATAAATTATGAATATATTAAATAGTATTTAAACGGATATGAGTAATTTAGTTTTGAGAAAAATTAAACCGTACGTACGCTAACCGTGTACAGTCGTGTGGATAATCGTTTAGATTGATCATGTAGCATAGACAAGCGCGGCGAACTAGTGCTTCGTTCATTCACTCATTGGGTTCGTTTGGAGCATTGTATACAACAGTATTAACCCTTTTAGTGCTGAGCTTTTATTTTCACATATTTTATAATGAGTTTAACTCTTAAAAAAATACAAAATCAATGTTTAATTCACAGAAAAATAATTTGAAATGCTTATTTATAAAGACACGTCCGTACAGGTCGATACATGTCGCAATCAGCGCAATAGTCGGTATTCCGACGCTCCGTACTTTATACGCATTAATACAGAGTCGATCTATCGACGGTTTGCACTCAAAGGGTTAATACGTAACATACATTTTCCCGATAATTTCGTCGACATCCTTCATAATTTTCAAGTTTGATTTAAATCTAATAAAATACCATATAGTATTCCTTATCTCATTGATAAAATTAGTGTCAGTATCTTGTAGATAATAATATGTTACACAGAGAGAACGTGATAAAAGTCCTGTGCGATCCAAAATCGGCTAGTCGCTTCGGTACGATGCTTGATGTGTTTTTGTAAGGGGATTAGAGAAAGGGGGGTTGGGGGGAAATTCGCCCGTCTTCGATCTCGTTATATTTCTCTTTTGCGAATCCTTTTTGTGATCCTTATTGTTGTTCGACAGCAATCCCTATCCTCTAATTTGGAAGATTTGCTAATTCTTCATTCCTTATTCTTTTTCGTTGGTTTATCGATTTCATTTCACGTTTCTTATTCGTTATATTATTTCTGAGTTGTCCGTGAACACGTAAACTATTGGATGCGAAGGAATTAACATGATGAGTATTCAAAAAAACATGCGAAATTAAACCTTAAAGTAGTCTTAATTACGTCCCAACGATTAGCCGAAAACGAAGCAAAACACTATAATATATTGACTTAATATTCATTGTTTATGTATTAAGGTCTTATTTTAGATACAATTATCGGTCGTGCTTTTGCGTAATCTTCTTTGTAATACTTACGTAAAAAGTAAGCGAGGGCGTCGAAAGAATTTTCTCGTCGATAGGATAGTACAGGATTTTTGTTACACCCTGTATGTATGTGCGATTTTAATGTTACCGTAATTAGGGTAGGTAATTAAAACCTTTGTTTTGTGTTTCAGTGAAAGAGAGCACGACGTTCGGCGACAACGGTGGCGCCGGCCAAGAAGAGGGCGCGATAGCTGTGTGCGCGCGTGTGTTGTGTGTGTGTGTGTGTTTGAGTGAGTGCGTGCGCGTACGTACGTGCGTGCGTGCGTGCGTGCGTGCGTGTGAATGCGTGACACGGGCCGCCCGTCCCGGACGCTTGCATCGTGTTCAACGTGAACGATACTATAACCTACATTCGAGAGTTTATATCCCCCCGTTGACAGTACGAGATATTGTAAATATCTATAGCGACTCGTGCGGCGACACCGCTGGGAGATCGACATCCCCTCGACCGGGCTAGTACTTGGCCGAGCAGCTGACCCGCGCGTAGCGGTGTGAACCTACGTGAGCGTCGCTGTGCACTCACACTCTCGTCACGACCGACCTTATAACAAATAATAGAGATATTTTTTTGTTGCATCTGGGTTACCGGAGCCCATAGACGTCTACAACGTAAATGCCGCCACCCACCTTGAGATATGAGTTGTAAGATCTCAGTATAGTTACAACGGCTGCCTCACCCTTCAAACCGAAACGCATTACTGCTTCACGGCAGAAATAGGCGGGGTGGTGATACCTACCAACCCGTGCGAACTCCCAAGACTTACCACAAGTAAAGATTTTTAAATGATATAGCCATTTCATTTTGTATTTTTTTTTATTTAGTCAGAGTGGTTTGTTATTCGAATGGCAACACTGTACAGATTGTCTACGGTGGGGGTTGCCATGTAACAAAAGTGAAATCGATTCGAGGCGTAATCGATTTTAATGCAATGGTCGCGAGGTACGGTGCACGGCGACATTCATTTGAAACTTACGACGGAGGAGCACTTAGATAGAAAGATTAAACTTTTATTATGACTTCATTGGAATACAACATTCGATAGTGAAAGAAAACCGAACTCTCACAGTGCGGTCTCTCGAGTATTCGCGAAATTATAAATAATCTCTGTGTTGGAATCGCAGAAGTGTAACTTTTATGTTTATTGTATGTAATTTTTGTATTTCATTTATAGTTGTTATTAAGGTGGAGTGAATACAGTTGGCAACACGTTTTCACGATTTAAAAAAAATAAATCGAGTAAAATTGTAAAAAATTAAAAAAATATTATATATATATAAATATAACAACGTGACAATTCGATTAATGTGTTTACTCTCAAAATGTGTTTACTTAGTTTTTTAATGTTAGTTATATTTTTCTTAATTAGCCAATGTATAACTTCGTCTAAATAGTATGAACGTTCTCTCTGTAAATACGCGAAAAATATGTTTTGGATGAGACCGGAACGTGTTTTTTTTTTTTTTTTTTTAATATTGGCGTTGAAGTTCATTAATAAAAATAATAATAAAATACTAATAATGTAAGCGCGTAGTTCTGTATGGTCAAAACGACAAAAACAAAAAAAAAAAGAAATATAGAACTAAAAGATTTGATATCCATCACCTTTGAAACGCAACGCTTCTATTTAGTGTTGTAGAGTTTAGTTAAGGCTTAATTTTTATTTGCGAATTTAAACAATATTACAATTTAAAAAAAAAACACATGTAAATACAACATGAGCGATGCGTTTCAAGGGAGATTTGGTACGTATTGTATCTTATATTTTAAAATTACTGCGAAACAAAGTGTTCATTTTAAATTGATTTTTTTTTTTTTTTTAATTTAGGAACACTATAACTTTAGGTTCTTTTTTTTATTTTGTTCATTGATACACTATGTTTGTTGGTTCGTAGTAAAATTTGATTCATGAAGTTTTTTTAATTGAAACAGGTATGCGATTTTAAATTTTGAGGTTATATAGACAGTTTTTTTTTTTTTGAACCTTAACGGCTTGATAATAAAGAACATTTCGAGTTTTGTTTTATGAAATTCAACAAGAGAACCGCTTCATCGAGACGCAAGTATGTACATGTACTTCATAGAAACGCAGTGTATCGCTGATGGAAAAAAAAACCTTTTTTTTTTTTTGTCTAAGTATGGCGGGGTTTCGTGACATTGCGATACTGGTTCGCTCTACAATATGAATTTGCAGTTGATATTTTTATACGGGACGCGTGAAATAAAACCGATTGCTTCAAGAATGATAGCAGAAAAAAAATTCGAGTGTCATGAAACTCTGTATTTATTAATTATTATAATTTAGTTAGTTTTACGATGAATGATGCGAATGGAATGCGTTTGAGGTCAAATGGTGGCAAAATGGCGGCGGTTGTTTTTTTTTTTTTTTTAAACGCCCTTAATCCGATTTCGTTTTTAGAATACGTGTCCAATTTCTTTGTAATATTAGCGATCTATGTTCGTTCTCATCTAAAATTTGTTTCGTTTTGTGATAGAATCGATCTCCCGTGTACTCCTGCAATCAGGATCGTGTTTGACGCAGACCGTTTTGTCGCCAGTTGAGTGTGTGTCCACGGTACTGCACTAAAATAAAATAAACGATAATGAACCGGAAAAGGGTATTTTATTTTTATCGTATCTTCATTGGCTGTTTGATGCTGCGTAGGTACGCTTCTTCTCATAAGGTGGATCGGCCACTTATTGAAGGTCCCTGGAATCAGCTAGATGTGGGCAGCGCAGAATCTAATGCAAAGGTTATTTCATCTGATGGATCATCGGGAGTAGTCATCGTTGCCGCCGCTGACTACCCGAATCCTGATCACGCAGGAATCACCGTCGACGCCCTAGACACGTCCTTACGGATCCATCAGATCCAATAACCTTTGCATTAGACGCCTACAGCTCTTAACACTAGGAACAGGCTTAGGGACCCCGGTAACTGTACTCGTCGAACTCGACAAAGAGGTCCACGTGCAACCTAACCCATGAATCAGTTCGCTGAGTTTCTCACCGGATCTTCTGCATTTCAATGCCTTCTTTATTTTGTTAATAATTTAACTGTAAATAAAGATTCAATGTACGGCAAAAACGCAGAAATTCAATTTAAAAAAAAAAAAAACATTTTTCAAAGGTACTTTATTTAACATTGTCGTATAACTTACATTAATTCCATAGATAACAATAATTATATTTCACAAATGGCCGATTATACAGATGACCGTAACAGAACGCCTAATACAATACAATAGTTCAAATTAAAATGCAGTAATTAATTCAACATAAATACACAAAGATCTCGATTAAAATACTGCGAAGGTAACACGCGCATACATCTACAATCATATTTTTTCTACTCGCAAATTAATTTAAAATAGTTTTATTCTATAGCATAGCAAAAAGTAGCGGTTAACATAGATTCGATTTTCTTTCGTAATTTTTAATTCTAATCAAGCAACATTGACGAGTAATAAGTTTGTAATAAGTATCTTAACAATAATGTGAAAGTGTTGCAGCCGAAAATGACACTACAGTAGGTAAACGTAGTATTTTGAAAACAGATATCTGTGTGCTTAGTGTGAGTTTTTAACGTTCTCGATAGCGTAAAAGTTAACTCAAATTCGTATTCAGTTTGAACAGCGCCCCTAGTGGCAGACGTAGGGAAGCTGTTGTTTTATGGTCATACCAAATGGCGGACAGTAGACGAAAATAAAACTAAAGTTCTTTGCGACTGATTTTTTTTTGTATAGATACTGTAAACTACTATTTGTCCAATCAAATTTGCCACAATATATTAATAATCCATTGCTCACGCAAACACACAAACTCTTTAAGTGTATTATTTAAGATGCACACACAAGCACGCACACTCATACAAAAATTGACAAATCGGATACAGCGAAGACTAGTTAAAGCAATTTCATAAGTTTTTAAACTATATTGGCTTTATAATGCTCATTTTTCGCCCGGGTCGCTCAATATAACAAAATAAAATTTAAGCATCCATCTAGAATCTAGATTCTAGACTTTCTAGACAAATACAGAAAATCTCTTTAAGGGCATTTGATATTAAGTAAAACTTTTCTTGAGACAAATTAACTAATAAATAAATTAATAAGTTGGAAATAAATAAATAAAAGTTACAAATTTTATACGACTCGTTAAAGTTTCTTGGTCTTTGGTTAATTGTTATAAGAGAAATAAGGGTTAACCTCTAGCATATTTTAGTTCTGATGGTCTAATCATAAAATTGTCAAATCTTACCTGCTAGTTTGGATTGTCTAGATCTACACAATGGAGGGTGTATCTAGCTAACTAGAACAAATTGATGTTAAAAGTGTGTGTGTCTAATAAATGTTATTGGAAGTTACATATTTATAAAACAGAGACGCCATGAACACTCCAAATTTGAAATAAATAAAAAATATTTTTGATTGATATTAATAGCATAATTTGAGATCAAGGCTGAAAATCTTTGAATTGTAGATTATAATTAATATGCTATTCAACATTCCCCCAAGGCTTGTTACTCTTGTGAGCGGCGGCAAAATTTATTTTAAATCACACTGATTCATAAACAAAAAAACGCGGGACTGAACCTTAACTATTTTTTAAAAAGTCACAAATTCATCATTATCGTTGTTCGTTTTGTCTGTTTACATTTATTTTGTGAATCTACATTCGCTAGATTACATCATAAAGTGCAAAAATGTTCTTAAAAAATCTATGGAATATATTTATTTATTATTTTAATGATTTTTCGGTATGTATCGAAGTCAGATCTAGTGTGTTTAATCCTAAGTCTGTAAACTAATTATCATTGTAATGTCTAAATAGTCAGGCTCTTTCTAGCTCGCTTGAGCGACCAAGCCTAACAACATTATATAATCAAAATTGACATATTATTAATTGATGTGATTGTATCTAATTATCCTATCGTACTATTTTAGAATGTGGCGATTGACACTTTTCAACGAGGGGGCATAGGCAAATGGGTGTACTACCAAACTACCTACAGTTGCTTACAAATAATATTGTCATAAAAATTAGGCAAAGACCTCTAAAATCGCAACTACATACATACATATATAAGTTATACTTAATGTGGATTATATTTGTAATACTGCCTAATTACGTCAGGTATTCACAAAAGATACCAATAAATAAACACTACTCACAGCACTACTACACAAAAGATACCAAGTAACAATCTTTTGATTTTCGATATTTTTAAACTATGTTTTGCCTAACTATTCTAATCTAAACTCTGTTCCTAATACGGGGAGTATGTACAAAATATGGCGCTATATTTTCATATGTCAAGCGTAATAATGTGTTTTTCGAAAAATTGAAAGCACGAAAAACAAGTAGACATTTGGCAAGATTGCAAATATTATAATATTCCCGAAACATACGTGTCAAAAATTAAAATAATCTCAATTTATTTTCACCAGCAATATTCCATTTACAATTTAAAATTATTACACAAATTCTTTACATTCTCATCGGAGTCTTTTCAAATGGTCTAATCAGTAGACATCAACCTTTGTCACTAATTGATACTTGTCGATGACAAGCTTTAGACATGATTACGACATTATTTTGATTGTATCACTCGATATTATATTGTTGAAGCGTACCTTATTATCAAAACTCATATTAATAAAACCACATATCCAGCGGTGAAAGGCTATTAGCGGTTTAAGAGACATTTTGCTTAATACCGGACTTTTTTATTTGTAACTAGCTGACCCGGCAGACTTCGTAGTGCCTCAACCGATAAATAAAAGACCTAAACTTTTGTATAAAATAAACTTAAAACAAGCAAAAGGAATCCGCCTGACGGGGGACACATCAAAGGAAAAACAAAATTGTTATTTTTATTTAATACCGAGCATTTTCATATGTATTATAACTTTTAAACCTTCTCTGGACTTCCACAAATAATTCAAGACCAAAATTAGCCAAACCGGTCGGAGACTAACGAACAGCAATTAATTTTTATATAATAATATATAGATTAAAGGTGCGTTTTTTTTTCTGTATTTAGCATCACCAGTTCGATTTTTTTAATTAAACTTCAATTAAGTTCCCTCCACTTAAATAGCTCAAGAAGTTTTTTTGTTATAATATTTTTTTCAAATTTTAAACTTTAAATAGTTCTCCTGTAATATTGCAAAACTCTCTTAAACCAAATAACCTTTCACCTCTCGATATAATAACACTAAAAACTACATGAAACAATATATCAGAATTGGAATCAAAATAAATTATAAGTCTTGTATTATCTATGAAAACCAATCAAAGTGTAGACATTTTTTAAAGTTCATAATTATTTTTCTATTAATTTTTTATTCAAACCTTTAATAATTGACAGTATTATATTTTTTTATATTTCCTATACGAAATCGATTATTATTTTAAGATTAAGTGAATTAATAATTTTCACATATTAAATTCTATTTAAATTTTACACAGGTATTTATTTCGTTGTTTTTTAATCTGTACCTATTGCAATTTACTAATGATATACCCCAAAGTAATGAACATTTTCCAAATAAGATATGACCTAAAGGTCTCTGTCACCAGGTCATAAAATAAAAAAATAAAAACTAATGGTACAATGTCGAAATTTTACTAAAATACTTTACTGGTGGTAGGACCTCTTGTGAGTCCGCACGGGCAGGTACCACCGCCCCGCCTATTTCTGCCGTGAAGCAGTAATGCGTTTCGGTTTGAAGGGTGGGGCAGCCGTTGTAACTCTACTGAGACCTTAGAACTATATTTCAAGGTGTGTGGCGCATTTACGTTGTAGATGTCTATGGGCTCCAGTAACCACTTAACACCAGGTGGGCTGTGAGCTCGTCCACACATCTAAGGAATAAAAATAAAAAAAAATTACAAGAAGCATTCAAGAAGGAAACATTATTTTATAATATCTACATTTTTGCACCTTAAATATAAATGCTTCTTGCACAATTTGAAGCTAATAATATTAATAAAAAGAAGTTTACAAAAAAACTAATTAGTAAAAACGAGCAGGTAATCCAAAAATAAAACCCTACAAGTAATATTGAGTGGCGTAAAATAGTTCAATGTATGTATACATATTTGTCTGTAGATTCAAAGTAAGCGATCGAATAGCAGATATTGTTGCTTCGTTATATATATTCCAGGCACATAATAAATAGGTATAAATTTTTTCTAAATCAACGTTCAAGAAGAAAATTAAATATTAATTTGAAAAAACCGCTTTTCTACTATCTGTTAACTACTAAACGTCATTATTCGTTCTGCGTAAATCCAGGGTATACTAAGCTCTTATGTATATATTTGAATATCTGAATATTTATAATAACAAATACCTTGATCCTATCGGTTTAAAAATGTGGACGACAATGAATGTTCAATCATTGAACGCATACAATCAGTAGGTAGCTGATAATCAAAGCTTTTGATTAACTCCGCAACTTATAGTAAAATGTCACTTTACTTAGGTACTATAAAACAAAAATGAAAAACAAAAATATTAGACACATACATTTATATTATTATTATACTATATAAATATAATATCTGAATATTAAATATTATCTTCACAAATTATTATTAAACCAATAATTTAAATTGCGTACGCTGTCGGAAATAGCTGTGGACCTTTTAATGATTCTATTTAAAGAAATTTAACACGATTTTGGATAGTTGCATACATATATAAATACCAACATTTATAATAGATGTATGCAACTAACTTAAGCTTGTCTTTAATGCATAAACGGGATTCTTAGAACGGTAATATTATCAGCAATGCCTTCAATAGCTTTAATTGTAAATAGCTTTTTAACAACATTCAGCTCTGCTGCTTTGTAGTTAATAATCAATTTCTAAAAATACGACACGCACACACACGACAAATTTAACTTTATTAATATCTAAATAGATCACAGAATTGTTAAGTAATAAAGAGATTGAAAAATAAAATAGGTGAAAAAAATAATAAAAATAGTTATCTTAAACTTAAATGTTTCGAGGTATTTAGAGACGAATGGAAAACGAAATCAGTCGGAGAAAGAGGAAGTTTTTTTTTTTTAAAAGTACGTACTTATATTAACATCTACGTGGATTGTATGAAATTATTATAATACAACACACCTAGCTCGTTAAACTAAAACTTTCAAATTATACAATCAATCAGAAAAGTACTAAAATCTAGGCTTTTAAAGGTACAGTACAGTACAGTTGACGGTTTGGCGGGAGCGCGGGCGGGAAGAGTCATGTATTTTTTCTTTAAGATTAAATATTGAACAATTGTGGCTTATTATACCGTTATTGACTGCTTGACATAATTAAAAGTGTATGAAATTTTAATGAAACCATCGGATTTTGATTTTTAAATCTTTCCAAACAGCTCATTGAAATTTTAGGCAAATTCCCATTGCTTAATCGGTCCATCGGGTCATTTCATTGCATCTCGTTTCGTTCAATTTCATTCTCATATTCAATTTCAGATAAATCAACTCCATATCGTAGAAAATAATAATAAATAAAGATTTGGCCATAGGATTCATGAACATCTTCCAATTGTAGACCAAATATCCTTCAGAATGTATATTAACGTGTATAGTAGTAATGATTTTTAAACTAATTATTTTTCCTATTTAGATAGAAAAAAAAACTAATTTGTTTTCTTTTTCGTGAATAATTCGTAAATCGATGTTTCGTTTAGAAGAGATAACAAAATATAGTTCTATTAATCTAATTACAACACCATGCTTAAAGTAAAAGTAACATAATGTTTTCGAGAAAAGAATAAAAACTGGTTCATTATAGGTGTTAGTTATCGACCTGTATCTACGGACGTATCTTGGCGCGTGCATATTTATCGATTTTAATAAGTTAATAACATTTATAAATAACCATTTAAAATTATTTTGCTGTTAATTTAGCATTGATTTTTGTATTTTTTTTTTACTGTTTTACTAAAGTACATTTTTTTAAAATTCTTTCTGCAAAATATGTGAAAATAAGCTCAGCGCTAAAAGGATTAAGCGCTGTTCGGACCATTGCATTATCGCTTTGTGACATTTCTGCCGCCTACCACCAGTAATGACATAAATTCAACTTTTCGCGGATTTAACTTTTACTACCGCCGCCATAGTCGTACCTCCAGGCCATTACGAGTTAAACTTTAACTGCGAATCAACTTTAGTTGCTTTGTATTAAAAGCTATCTCATTATCCTTAGCATTCAAAATGTATCGATCGAATAACTAAAATATTTTCATTATACACGTACCGTGTATTAAATTTGATTAAATTGTATAAATTAAGTATTTACCAATTGCTTTTAAAAATACGCTTAGGTACTCCATTAAGCTAAATATTAAAAGCGTAATCTAATTTTTAAAAAAATGATTGTAAGACCTGTAGCTGTGCTTAATTTTCAAAACTAAAAGCTTAAATTTCAAATCGACAACTTTTAATAAACTCCCTAATAAAACATCTAGCTTTGTTATATCTAATTTATAGTTATTTTTATAGTTTTAATTTTAAATAGACGGCTAATTATATCGATGCATCAATAATCATAAGACAGAGCGGTTATACAATAAAACACGGTAATGTAACTTTTTAACTCCTATTTGAGTACGTACAAATATTTTTAAAAACAAACGAAGGAGAAAAGTACTTACTTAAATTATTTGAGTATTCGTACAAAAAAAAAACGCTTTCACTTCCTCAATTGAACATACAACGAAACTATTTACAGACGATGACATAATTATAGGCTTATTGCACATCTATGAGTAATCATAAAAAAAAAAAACGTCGACAATAATCAACTGGGATAATATTATCCCCACACAAAAACCTTTGCCTAAAAAAAAAACAATTTTATTAAAAAACGTAAACAAAAAACATTCTATCGCTGTAAGTTTAAAAAAAAAAACATGCTTATAACGTAACGATTTCCTTCCGGATCTACTACTAGAGTCGAATAGACTAGATAAACAGAAGGAAGGACATTCCTAAAATAGTAACTGAGTAAAAGTTAAAATCGATTTAATATAACATTGTTTAAGACATCGAATAAAATATCTCGAGCTAGAGACCTCTTGTTGGTTGGTGTGTATTTCAAAATTATTATTTTCTTCTTTTTTTTCTATAGTGCATGTAGGTCATCTATTAATTAATTCGACCTCAACCAACGATATAAAAACAAAATAATTATACTGTACGGGCTAATAATGCATAAATAAGTAGAAATATACCGGCAAATCGATTGATCGGAGTGAACTCGGATTGAATATCGCTAAGCCGTTACTACCATAATACTTAAAGTACAAAGCTTACGTCACTCGGCTTATGACAGTTGTAGTTTTTAAACGTCATCATGACAGTTTGTGCTGCGATCGTGTTTAGAAATTAGTTTAGAAATATATTAAATTTCTATTTTGAATTTAATTATTTCCGAACGCGTCTTTAAAAAAAAAAGAAAATTAAAATTCTCATTTTTTTCTCGAATCTAAATTTTCATTAGTGTCTAATCAACGAAGCACATAAATTTAACGACTCACAATATACGTAACGTTTGTTAATTAATATTTCGAAATACAATCCGGCTTGTTGTATTCCCCGAAGATGTTCAGCTCGTATAGGCTCGCCAGTGTTATGAAGAGAACGTACCAGACCATCAGCACTGCGCCGTACTTCCGGTCCAGCTTCCAGCCGTTGGCGTGGGTAGCCACCACCAGAAACACGACGGTCGAAAACAGCGATAACGTGGAATAGATCAGACCTAAATAAAAAAAAGAATGTATTTTTTAAAGTGAATACAACATTTTTTTATTACTTATATGGGTGGACGGGCTCACAGCCCACCTAGTGTTGAGTGGTTACTGGAGCCCATAGACATCTACAACGTAAATGCGCCACCCACCTTGAGATATAAGTTCTAAGGTCTCAAGTATAGCTACAACGGCTGCTCCGCCCTTCAAACCGAAACGCATTACTGCTTCACGGCAGAAATAGGCGGGGTGGTGGTACCTACCCGTGCGGACTCACAAGAGGTCCTACCACCAGTAATAGCATCGTTGTGATTCGAAAGTCGATAAAACGAAATAGCGACAGTAAAAAGAGACAGACACATAAATTCATAAGAACATAGGAGAAAATAAGATAGGAAGCATTATTCAGTGTTCCTTATATTCGTGGTTCTCTTTGTGCTTTACTTCATACCTAATATTCGTACTTAATACATTCTGAATAACTCTATGTAATATAAACGAATAAAATGTAAAATAATTATCAAACTTTGTATCACTATCTATACTTTAAAGCTTAAGGTATGCGCTTGATTTAAAAAAAAAAAAAACGGAAAGCGCACTTTGTACTTTTCTAAGCAAAATTTTAATACATTCAATTCTAAAGATTTGATATATATGCTTAAATGCATACAAGTATTGATGTTAAGCATTTAGACACAGAGATTTTTCGTCACACGAGCGCTAGGTGCTGCTCCAAGGTGAAATATTAGTTAGTACCTTTGCTGTAAACGTTCACATGGCTCCCGGGGTGGATGACGGCGGTCTGCAGGAACCACGGCAGTCCCAGGCAAACCAGGATGTCGAAGACGTTCGAGCCGACGGCATTCGACACCGCCATGTCTCCGTAACTGTAACAGAACTAGAGTAAAGACCACGTACTAATATTCTTTTTTCAAATTATCTTCTGTCATTGTTCCCGGAAGCACTTACGAGACGCGAACGGAAGTAAAACAATTTTTACAATAGTTAAAACAATTTTTACATCAATTAAAACGATTTTTACAACAATTAAAACTTTTTTTACGCTTTTAATCTAGCATTTTTTTAGTGTCACCTTATGGTTTCCGACATTAGGAATACTCTATAATTTTCATGATCGCGGCCGACTGACGTGTTCTTCGTCAACATTCCAATATTGAGCAAACTAGCGTCTATTTTTATTATTATGTACTATCAACTTTGTGCTGTGATATCATAAAAAATATCAAAATATTGTCATAACCAATATGTACCTATGGATAGAATGAATTTGAGCTTTCATGTGTCAATGTTTAAGTCGGATTTTGATTGATGTGCGATAATTAGTGTACATAAATAATCACCCTTCTTTGATGACGGCGAGCGAGGAGAGCGCGTCGGGTACAGAGACTCCAGCCGCCACAAACGTGAGACCCATGACCGTGTCCGGGATCCCGAGTGTATAGCCTGAAGAAGCAATGGATATTAAGCCTATCAGCGGATAATACTCCTATTAATATAAACTTTCATAGAAAATATGTGACTGATAGAGCAATTTTTTGAAGTGATAACTACTTATGGGAGGGTAAGCGTTACGTCGTTACGTAACGCGTTACGGTGCCTGTCTGTCTGGCTTCCCTTTCTCTCACGCACACGGCAGCGGTACTGAGAACTTATTTAACTTCTAACTATTTATATATATATATTTTTCAATTTATGTTAAATTTTTCCATACATTATCATATTAATATATGAATATAAAATTTAAGTAATAACCTATGCTTTTCTCAAGTTAAACAATTTCAATTTTAAATAGTCCAATTTAGATTATTTAAAGCAATCAATTCTGTCGGGCGTCCCGAGAGGTACTTTTTTAATGAATGAATGGTTACTGGTGGCCCGCAGGTCATTCCATTTTCACCAGGACAGGTGGGCGAGTAAAGGCTCAGCCAGGAGGGGAGGAATTTCCTAACAGCTGCCCGAGCGCTTCCAAAGGAGACCTAACAACCCAAAGGCAGCTGCTTCGTGAATGCATCTGACTAATGAAGCTAACCCCCTCGTCGACTCCGACGAAGAGTTCGACGTGCGACTTAGCCCATAGACACAGCCCACTGAGTTTCTCGCCGGATCTTCTCAGTGGGTCGCGATTCCGATCCGGTAGTAGATTCAGCGAAGCACTACTCTTGCGAGGGCTAGTGTTAGCATTTCTCTCAGGTTGAGCCCGTGAGCTCACCTACCGGTTCGCGTGAAGTTGGAATAGCCCCTTAGACTACCAACCATTAGCGTTTAGATTTAGATCAGATTAGATTTTACGATTTAATCTCGCGTTTTTTATTGTCACTTTTATAATTCCGATGTTCGAACACTTTACCGTTAGCGTTGTCACCGACAACCGAGGTTCTACCATTAGCAATTATGCTTAAAAAGCTGAAAATCGATATTTCATAATTGGTTCCATAATAAGATATTATCTGTGATGCCATCGACAACTTAATCCCCACTCAATCGGGGCACGAACAAATGACGAAACCATAAATATTCTTTTTTTTTTTTAATTAGGTTTAGACAGTTAAGGGTCATACCGATAATCGTTATCATCCAGACCATGAAGTAGGAGTAGAACGAGATCCAGAGCATCGATATGATGAAGGTGACCGGGTACCAGGGTCCCCGGCAGTCAGGCATCGTGTGCCGACACGACCAGTGAACCGGGAACGCAATGTACCAGCAAGCCAATTGGAATTTATCTGAAAACGAAAACAGAAAATTATAATGAGCAAAAATTTTCTAGAAAATAAAATATTCGTTATTGAACGCATAAATATTTGTATCTCTGGTAACTCTAAAAGTTGACGAACTAAGACTGGCAACGTGTTCCAATTTTAAAAATAGTATAGACGTGGCTTTCTAGTTAAAACCGTATCTTCATAATTGCATACAGTTTGTATGTTACAGGCACGTTATTTTTCTTTTGTTTGCTAGCATCCCAAAATTTTGTTGTAACACAATGAACTTACTGGCTCCGATCGGCTTGACCAGAGGATCCACGGCTGTCTCGGGATTGTACTCCTTTGCCTTGTAGTAAGCGGGAGCCGCCGGTGCCTTTGAAAGAAAAAAAAACTCGTACGTAGCTTAGTAGCAGCTGTCATAGAGCTTTTTGGAGGGAACGCCATGATCAAAGTCGTTTGGAGTTGTTTTATTCTGTTGTTTTATTGTAGTTCGCTTTTCGACGGATCCTTATGTGCCGTAAAGTACCAAAATTTGGGCTGTCAAGCGTAATGGGTTGCGGTTTGAAGATTGGGTCGGTCTTTATGCAATTAAACAGAGACCAGAAGGTCTCAAAGCCTTGTTTTTTTATCACCCTTTAAGGCAGACGACGGCCCTGATGGTGAGTGGTTACCGTAGCTCATGGACGTCAGCAGTGCCAGCGGCAGAGCTAAGCCGCTGTCTGCCGTTAACGTAAATAAGTGTGTACGCTTTTTTTATTACTTAAATGGATGGTTGAGCTCACAGCCCACCTGGTGTTAAGTGGTTACTGGAGCCCATAGACATCTATAAAGTAAATGCCGCCACCCACTTTGAGATATGAGTTCTAAGGTCTCAGTATAGCCATAGATATCCATAGTCCACTGTGCAAAGAAACTAATAATAAAATCTAGAAACTATTTATAAATCTATATATTAATACGTGAAGCAAAAACTTTGTATCCCTTTTTACGAAAATTGCGCGGACAGAGGAGTATGAAATTTTCCACACTTATAGAGAATATAGAGAAGAAGTGCACAATGCTAATATTTTTTTAAAATAATGTATAAAAGATACTTTAAATCAATAAAGAAAACATTACATACACTACATACCATGTATTTGACGCACACACGCATGCATACTATTTATTGTCAAACTTTTGTTCTTGACGTCTGTTGTCAAATTGAGAATAGATTAAATATTGTTTGTCTTTGTTAATATTTTTTATAGTATAGTCTTGGCGAAATTTGTGATTATAGAAGTATAAAATACAATCATAATAGTGCACAAACTTACAATTCCAATTAATTATAGTCGAATTTCGACTACTGCGGGACCTCTAGTAATCTTAATTAAATCAAAAACGATTCCACAATCGCTATATTGGTGAAACAAAAACGCGTTCCACACTTAAATAACTGTAACCTTAAATTTTAAATACTTCACATTTGATATTTGTTCAATTTAATTAATATGTAGGTACTTGTGGCGGCGGGGCCTGTTGCTGCGTTTGCTGCGGTTGCGACTGTTGGGGGCTCGCGGTCTGAGGCTGTTCAAGTCGCGCTGACGGAGGGTCGTAGCTCTGACTCTGTTTGTGTACATACATACAATGTTTTATTACTATATTCTATACTAATATATAAATCTACAGTGGTTTTTACGGATGTTCCGTTATAACTACTGAACCATGCATCCGATTGACTTGAAACTTGGTATCCATGTAGAAAATACGTGTACTTAATGGATAGGCTAATATTTGTATGAGTGTTGACTCCCTACTCCAGTTGCGGGGGCGTTAATGATGAGATTCTTTGTGGGGGTGAGAAATAATAATGTTAATTTTAAATGCCCAGCGAAGCGGACGGGTACAGCTAGTAATACATAATACGTGAAGCAAAAAACTTTGTATTGCTATTTACGAAAATTGCACGGACGGAGATATTTTGAAATTTCCCACATATATAGAGAATATAGAGAGTATAGTGCAGAATGCAATTTTTTTTTAATTATGCATAAAAAGTACATTAAATCAATAAAAAAACACTACACGCACTACTGTGTATTGGATACATAGAAACTTGGTACCCCTTTTTTACGAAAATTGCGCGGACTGAGGTATTATGAAATTTTCAACACTTATAGAAAATATAGGCAGTGAGTGCAGAATGCTAATATTATTTTTTTAGTTATAGATAAAATATACATTAAATCAATAAATAAAAACAAGATACACACTACTATGTATTTGACACACACACACGCATAAATACTCTTTTGTTTATTGTCAAAGTCTGTGGTCAAATTGAGAATAGATTATTATTGCTATGCTTGTCTTTAATATTAATTGTCTATAGTAAGCTTTGGCGAAATTGGTAATTATAGAAGTATAGTATTTAATAACAGTTTCGACTACTGAGCGACCACTAACTAGTTACTATAAATATACGTTATATGATCACAGCAAAAAGTAAAAAAAAAAACAAAAGAAAAGTACTTGAATTTTGAGCTTCCTTCTTTATTTGAAGGTAGTTAATAAAGGAGTTGATATTGTATTTACGTTATTTGACCTTGGGCGGATATTGGACGTCAAGGGCCCTAAAAATATCCTTGTACCCGCAATCTACTCCCAATATCTGCACTCCGTCAAGTCCCACATACCCCACGGGCCCTCTAGGTACGGACACTTCTTAGGAGATACGATCCCCTGCCCGAAAAAGAAAAGAAGCTTACGTTATTGTCCCAGGCTCGGTTCGGGTCCCACACTGGGGTGGGGTCTGCATTGTACGCCGCGTTGTCGTAAGCTCCGGTGGGATTGTACGCTGAAACATTCCATTATCATCATCATCAGTCTATAGCAGTCCACTGCTGGACATAGGACTCTCCAATTCCACGCCATTAAGCTCCCTCAGCTTCTTTCATCCAGCTCTTGCCGGACACCCTGTATAGATCGTCACTCCACCGTGTCTGAGGGCGTCCTCCACTACGTTTGCCAATTCGCGGCCTTTTATTTATTTATTTACTGGTGGTAGGGCATCTTGTGAGTCCACACGCGTAGGTACCACCATCCTGCCTATTTCTGCCGTGAAGCAGTAATGCGTTTCGGCTTGAAGGGTGGGGCAGCCGTTGTAAAAGTAAGACCTTAGAACTTATATCTCAAGGTGGGTGGCGCATTTACGTCGCAGATGTCTATGGGCTCCAGTAACCACTTAACACCAGGTGGGCTGTGAGCTCGTCCACCCATCTAAGCAATAAAAAAAAAACAAGATTGCATTAAACCGTATGAGTAGTTTTAATTAAGTATAATCGTAATTGAGTTTGTTTAATATCGTTACATGTTTCTTGAACCGGAGTGTCGTTGGTGCGTCCGTCGACTTGCGAGTACTGGCCCTCCGCGGCCGGAGTCGGGCCCGCCGCGGCATTCCGGCTGTAACAAAATCGTTCACAATGCAAAATTTTAACAAATAAACTTTATTATTTATTGTCATTATTATTAGGGAGTCCAACACTCATATAAATATTAGCCTATCCATTAAGTACATCTATTTTCTACATGGATACCAAGTCTCAAGTCAATCGGATGCACATGGTCACGTTAGTTATAATGAAACATCCGTAAAAACCACTGTACATTTATATATTAGTATAGATAATTTGTGGGGTTGATTAAAAAAAATCGTAAATTCTAAATTCGTTACCTGTAGGTTACAAGGGCCGCCTGCTCCTCCCTGGTCGGCAGTTTGAAGGGCAGAGGGAGAGTCATCGCCCATTGCTCCAGCGCCGTGTTGAACCGAAGCGCCACGCAGTACACTCCGTACATTATCAACATGAACAGAGCTTCAGGCCTGCGGTCAGCGATCATGTATTATTTATTATTGAAGTGAAACTTCTAATGCGACTTCCAACAAGGTTCATTATGTACACATGCCAGTATAATCCCGGAAGCAAACTGTGCTCCAACCTAGTTTGAAGAAGGACAACAGTGGGCGCAGTGGTGTTAGGTGACGCCGGCACTTTCAATGAACCTGTTACGTTTTTACTTATTCTATTTGGAGCGCGTGCTTATTAGAGGGCTTTAGCATAATTATTTCACACGGGCTCCACATAGGCTCTAAAAATAAAAATCAAGCCCGCAAAATTGCGTAATTACTGGTGGTAGGACCTCTTGTGAGTCCGCACGGGTAGGTACCACCGCCCCGCCTATTTCTGCCGTGAAGCAGTAATGCGTTTCGGTTTGAAGGGTGGGGCACCTGTTGTGACTATACTGAGATACCTTAGAACTATATCTCAAGGTGTGTGGCGCATTTACGCTGTAGATGTCTATGGGCTCCAGTAACCACTTTACACCAGGTGGGCTGTGAGCTCGTCCACACATAGGCTGGAGACGCTTTGGGAGAATAGTTTTTAACCCGTTGAAAACTTATTGTATTTTAGGGATTGTGCCTACATCAGCACATCAGTATTGTCTGTATTATTCCAATAAAAGGACGCGTCCACAGAACACTATCACTTGTTTATTTAACAATATTCGCTCACCATATTTGGACGGCTACACAAACATAACCGTATACAGCACAGGATCGGTTCCTACACACCCTGTATATACCGACTTATTGTATTTTGGATATCGGCCGTGATACACCCTGTATATACAGTACTTATGGCGGTAGCTATGACAGGTCACAACCCCTTCGTTTGCGACGAAGGGCTCGGTGAGTAAATTATCCCACAGACACAGCCCACTGAGTTTCTCGCCAGATCTTCTCAGCGGGTCGCGTTTCCGATACGGTGGTAGATTCTGCGAAACACTGCTCTGGCTAGGGCTAATGTTAGCAACGTCATCAGGTTAGAGTACCGTGAGCTCATCCACTCGTTCTGCGAATCTAGTATAGCCCTTCGATGTTACTAGAATAGGCAGAAAAGAAAAGGTCACAACATCTTTGACAGATGCCTAAATATCCAAATACTCACCAGCTAACGTATTCATTAGCGATGGTACACAGCATCACCAGTATAGATAGGGCGTAGAAGAAGCAGTCTCTGCAGAGGGGCCACCAGTTGAGATGCGACACGGTGCCGGCGCAGAGGGCACACACGGATATCACGAACATAATGTTGAATACCGCCGAACCGATCACACCCGAGACGCCTGCAACAACCGCATCATACAGACTCACAATTACCACGCACGAAATACGGATACAGTTTAATCTGAATCACTACTACAACGCACTATATTTATTTATTAAGGAGTTGGATATGAACAACGTAATTGTCGCTACCGTCACCTTGACTGCTAACTTTCATTTCGACAGTACAACAGCTATTCCACCCTTGAAACCGAAATGAATTACTGCTACGCGATTGAAGTAATCAGGGCCGTAGTATCTATCCGTACGAGCTCACAAGACATCCTACCATCAGTGGGCATACACAATTCCCACAATTCATTTTAAAACCTGATAATGTTTTGATTTTGTTTCTATATACGTTTTAGTGGTAAATTTGGCCACAATATCATAGCTAACTCAGTGCATAGTTGCTGTGTTTGGTCAGAGCGTGAAGACTGTTTAAATCTCAACTGTGTTGTAATAGCGGTTGTGATGTCTGGTACAGGATCAGATTCTGCGAAGGACTGCTCTTGCTAGGGCTAGTGTTAGCAATGTCCGCAAGTTAGAGCCCCATGAGCTCACCTATCCATCCGGGCGTAGCTGGAATAGCGCCTTGTACTCGCACTGTGTACCTACCTATGTCATCCTGAGCGCAGAAGACGCCGATGACGACGGTCGCCAGCTCAGGAGCGGAACTACCCGCCGCCATGAACGTCGCTCCAGCAACATCGGGCGCCAACCTCAGTTCTGTTTCAGATAATTAACGACTAGTGCTGTACTTATCCGCAAAGTGATCTTTGAGTGACCTGAGAGGTTGTTTGATACGATACCGTCATATATTTGTTACTATCGCTTTATTCGAAATCGCCAAATTCCATTTATTATTTTTATTTATTGTTTAGATGGGTGGACGAGCTCACAGCCCACATGGTGCTAAGTGGTTAATGGAGCCCATAGAAATCTACGACGTAAATGCGTCACCCACCTTGAGATATCAGTTCTAAGATACCAATATAGTTACAACGACGGCCCCGCCCTTCAAACCGAAACGCATTACTGTTTCACGGCAGAAATAGGCAGGGTGGTGGTATCTACCCGTGCGGACTCATAAGAGGTCCTACCACCAGTAAATTCATCCCCATTGCGTTTACCAACCTTTACGACGATTTGCCATACTTTGCCAGACTCTAAAATTGGTTCCAAAATACTTCCTCAATAAGATCAACGTTGGGCAGCTTCTTCTATTTTAAGACAACCCGTCAAACCGTTTCGGCCAATGGCCATTTGCGTTATACCGATAATGGCGATGCAAAATCTTCAAAGTACCTTCACAGATCCTGTCCAAGCTTGACACGAAGTACTCGTCGCACACGATAGCGAGTCCTATGAACGTGAACATGGCGACCAGTATGTGCAGGATCAGGCCGCCGTGCTTTCGAGCTTTTTGACCCATCAGGGGCTTTGGGAACTGAAGGAGGACCAATACAATTAATGTCGAGTTTGAACGCTTATTATAATCTCTTTTACTTTCGAACTAAATGTAGTAAATGAAAGAATAATTAATAAAACAATCAGAAAAAATATTAAGAATTCAGTGTTGGTCAGATTTTATTGGTCTTATATTTTAAAGTTGCCTACAATTCGGTGTAGCTTTGTTTCGTATCTGAATCGAATTTTGTTAAAAGCTTCGTGGCTTTTGGGCGGAGTCCTAATTCTGTTTCTAAAACAAAATAAAGCCAAATAATTCTTAACAACATCATCGTTTGTATGCTAGTTAAACTGATTAGTTCTGACAAGCTAACAGACAGAGAGATAAATTAAAGTAAGCCAAGTATTTCAGTTGAAATGATTTCGGACATTTTAGGCCGATTTTTGTCTTGAAAACATTTACGATTCTCTTAAGATACGTATTTACCAAATGTTTCGTTATTTCCCAATTTTAATAAGACCTTTACCGTGTGAGACATATACTCTTTTAACACTTCACAAAGAGCATTGTATTTTAATCGGATATTTTAGAAATATATCTCTTTTTTTTATTGCTTAGATAGGTGGACGAGCTCATAGCTCACCTGATGTTAAGTGGTTACTGGAGCCCATAGACATCTACGGCGTAAATGCGCCACCCATCTTGAGATATAAGTTCTAAGGTCTCAAGTATAGTTACAACGGCTGCCCCACCCTTCAAACCGAAACGCATTACTGCTTGATGGTACCTACCCGCGCGGACTCACAAGAGGTCCTACCACCAGTCTCTTTCAAACACTAAATCTAACTGAAATTACGGACTCTGCACGACAGAGACAAGTAGATCTTTATTAGTCTTCCGCAAGGGGTATACGGGGACGAGGCGTATTAGACCTTGTTCCGCACTTAAGGCTTTGATATAAGACTAACCTGTTCGATAGCGGGTGGGGTGCAGTTTTCCCTAAACGGATGAACGGTGGGAATGACCCAAGCTGCTCGTTCTTTCTCGCGCAGATCCTGCGTCTCCTTGCTCTGTAAAAAAACAACAAATACAAGGCTTATACAGCAATTCAATGATTTGACGCAGTTTTAGAGAGGCGAGGGAGTTTTAAATACGAACGTGGGAGGCATTAGAGGAAGAGGTAGACTGAAGAAGAAATGGATGGATTGCGTGAAAGACGATATGTGTAAGAGGGGAGTGAGCGAAGAAATGGTATATGATAGAGGAGTATGGAAGGAGAAAATATGTTGCGTCGACCCCAGATAGCTGGAAGAAGGGCAGGAGAATGAATGATGACTGATTCGATGAAGTGGTTATTCTCCTACCTTTTAGGTTTCCAAGCTTTTATGACTTCCCTTCCTTTCCCAACTTTATAAAGTTTATTATTATTATTATTTTATTGCCCGTGTACGCAGAGAGCATACGGCCCACCTGATGGTGAGTGGTTACCGTCGCTCATTGACGTCAGCAATGCCAGGGGCAGAGCCAAGCCGCTGCCTACCGTTTAATACTCTCCACAAGCCTCGTTTGAAGAAGGACATGTCATGGATGTTATTAGCTTAATACTTTAAGTTCCTGAGGCTCTTTGTCCACATTGAATGTCATTGACCTAAGCCGAGTAATGCGAGAATGCGGTGATTTTGATTAATTGCATTCCTAAATGATTATTTTCATTCTAAATTCTTTAAAGATTATCTCGAAATTTTGGACGGAGTTTTCAAAATACCTTCACCGACTCCATAAAAATAATTGAAAGGTGAAGATGCAAAGTCGTCGTGGCCTAAACGAAAAGACGTCTAGTGTACTGGATTCGTATTATCGATGATCCGTATGTTAGACTCTCACAAACAGGTATCGATTCTTTTATAGAAAAACGTACTTAACTCATATTCACCAATGACATCTTCGATCAAGGAATGACATTGTGTCATAAAAATAAAACCCGACATAAATATTTTCGGTAATTGCGGTACAATTGAGGCTTAAAGTCTCAAGGTGGTTAGCGGCATTTATATTGTTGATGTCTATGGGCTCCGGTCACTAAACGCCTGGTGAGCCGCGAGCCCCGTCAGTAGTCTATGAAATAAGAGTTGTGAAAGTTGACTTTAAGTTTTACTTTACGGACAAATAAAACAGTCCCTTTCAATTCTTACATCCTCGTATCCAGCGTCCTTGATAGTCTTCTTATCATCTTCTTCATCGTCAATCAGTCCTTTGAGACTCTTTTTACCTCCTTCTGTAGCCGTCTCACCCACTTCTTCGGAATTTCCCTGACTGTCAGTACTGTCTTCTGTAAATAAATATATTTATTTTTATATACACAATTACTCTTAACATGTGTAAAGAAATCTTTCACAAAATTAGCAATACCAGAGACGTGGATAGGTAGCTTAAGATTATTAAAGCATCGCTTTTTTCATTGCCCTTGTAGGCAGGCGAGCTTCCACCCCACCTGATGGTAAATGGCTACCATCGCTCATGGAGGTCAGCAACGCCAGAAGCACAGGCAAGCCGCCGTCTACTACAGAGTACTCTCCGCAAAACTCGTTTGAAGAAAGACATGTCATAGCACTCAGGAAAGACCAGAGACGAGAGAATCCAAAAAACAGGGTCAAATACCTTTTTTTTATTGCTCAAATGGGTGGACGAGCTCACAGCCTACTTGGTGTTAAGTGGTTACTGGAGCCCATAGACATCTACAACGTAAATGCGCCACCCACCTTGAGATATAAATTCTGAGGTCTCAGTATAGTTACAACGGCTTCAAACCGAAAGGCATTACTGTTTCTTGACCGAAAATAGGCAGGGTGGTGGTACCTACCCGTGCGGACTCCCAAGAGGTCCTACCACCAGTAAAATACCAATTGTAATACCTATCGTACAATCAACGAAACGAACCTTTCTTCTGTCCGGCCTTACTGGTGTATTCAACGGGAGGCGTGGTCTTTACAACGGACTCGTCCGGTGTGGTGTCTGCTTTACTTGGAGCGGACGGCTCCGACACCGTGGTCGCGCTGAACACGGCTTGGATCACGGAGTAAGCGATGAAGAAAACAGATATCGTCAGCCACCTGTGACGACGAGGACGCCGCATCCTCTGTGGAAAATAAATACACAAATTTCGCTTCAATCAAACGGTAGCTGATCTGATGTGGACTTTTTTTTACTGATAGATGACTGGTGGTAGGACCTTTTGTGAGTCCGCATGGTAGGTACCACTACCCTACCTATTAATGCCGTGAAGCAGTAATGCGTTTCGGTTTGAAGGGTGGGCAGCCGTTGCAACTATACTGAAACCTTAGAGCTTATATCTCAAGGTGGGTGGCGTATTTACGTTGTAGATGTTTATGGGCTCCAGTTACCAGTTTACACCAGGTGGGATGTGAGCTCATCCACGAATCTAAGTAATAAAAAAAAGAGCTCATGGTGGATCTTTTGTTAAGTGGTTACCGGACTTCATAGATATCAACAGCTTAAATACCGTATAAATAAATAATAGGCAGTACAAGCAGGTTTGTTTTGATTACAAGATATTATTGCTTCACCGTAGAAGCTATATACGCATCTCTTTGGAAAAAATAGTACTTGTTTTCGGAATTCGAACACTGGCACAGTTGCATCGCTTGATACGAACACACCAGGCGTCTTATCTTTTAGGCCACGACAACTTCTTTATTTTCCAGGTATTGTTTTCATTATTTAATCGTTAATTTACATTCGGTTCGCGAAGCTAAGCCACAGGCGCTGACTGCCATTGACGGATACGTCTTTCGAACGAAGATAATTTATAGAAATTGAATGAAAATTAAAAAAAAAAGTTTTTCGATTACGTTGCGAGGGAGAAGGGTGACAATCTCGAAAAACTACTCATCACTGGTAAAGTAGAATGAAAGAGGTCAAGAGGGCGTAGTCTCACGCGCTGATCTGATCAAATAAAGACGACATTCGACTCCGTCCAGTATCAATTTTGCTATCCACTGCGCAGAGGACAGGTAAGAATTGTGGATCATAGTCCGAAAAAAAATGCTCCGTAAAGGTCACGACCCTCGGCATCGAGGAACGAAGGAAGGAAGGAATGAAAATAAAAATTATTTAACAGAATTTTTCTCGGTTCTTCGCAAGGCGTAAGCGTAATTAAAAACTAGTCTTACGGTTTCATTTCACAATTTATTGTTTTCATTTTATTTATCGTCCGTAACGACCAAAGCCCTGAAGCAATGGAAACGTCACTAATAAGAGTATGAAAATAATAAATCCGGGATTTAAATCGTAAAAGTCTTTTTTTAATTTTGCTCGACGATACGTTTTAGAAGAATCTTTTATCGCGACCGAGTATTTATATATATACCTACTAGCTGACCCGGCAAACGTTGTGTTGCCTTAAATAAGATTTCTAGGGATATCTACTGTAGAAAAAAAAAACTCATTTAATCACATAATACCTCATTATAACAAAAAAAAAAATATCCAAAAAATTAAAATAAAAGTTTGGGGTGGACAACCCTTATGACTTAGGGGTATGAAAAATAGATAGTAGCCGATTCTCAGACCTACTGAACATACTATTGATACACAAATAAAACCAAAAAAACATGGCTGAAAAATGTATTGTATAGCTCTCAAATATATTAAGTGTATAATCTATGATCGGCTTCGTCCTCATCCCTACTACGTGATGTTTGCTGGATGAGTGGTGACAACTGGCGGGGATAGCTGATCGATTCATTTTTTTTTTATCATTGAAGGATTACTGGTGACCCGGAGGCCTTTCCAGTTTCACCAGGACAGGTGGGCGAGCAAAGGCTCAGCCAGGAGGGGTGGAATTTGCTAACAGCTACCCGAGCGCCTCCGAAGGAGACCTAACAGCTCAAGAGTAGCTGCTTCGCGAATGAATCTACTACCGGATCGGAATCGCGACCCGCTGAGAAGATCCGGCGAGAAACTCAGCGAGCTGATTCATGGGTTAGGTTGCACGGCGAACTCTTTGTCGAGTTCGACGAGTACGGTTACCGAGGTCCCTAAGCCTGCTCCTAGTGTTAGAGCTGAAGGCGTCTAATGCAAAAGTTATTGGATCTGATGGATCCGTAAGGACGTGTCTAGGGCGTCGACGGTGACTGGCTCCTGCGTGATCAGGATTCGGGGAGTAGTCAGCGGCGGCAACGATAAGGCGATTATCATGACGCATAGCCTTATCAAAGTACCGTTCCGACGCTGACTTCATGTATTTCTGGATAGATTTGAGGCCCAGGTCGTCGTGTATGTCAACGTTCCTCACGAACCACGGAGCTCCGACAGCTAACCTGCAAAAGCGGGATTGTAGAGATTGGAGGGTGTCTATGTGTGTGCGGGCCGCGGGAGCGAACACCACACTCGCGTAAGTCATGACGGGCCTTATGCAAGTTTTGTAAAGTGTCACCTTGTTCCGAAGGGACATTTTACTCCGCTTACAGATCATGGGGTAGAGTCTACCGAGAATAAACGCGGCACGGTCACGGACTGATTTTATATGTGGGCGGAATGTCATCGATGCATCCTGGGTAACGCCCAGGTACTTGTCCTTCCTGGCCCAGGGTATGGGTTGTCTAAAGAGAGTAATCGGGGGTGTGAGATTCCTCCTCCTAATCCGGGAGGAAATTCGTGTGGAGCTTCCCCTCTGAAATAGCACCGCAGTACTTTTCGCTGGATTGATGTCTATGCGCTGTTTTCGGAACCACTGTCCTAGGGCTAGGGTTGCGCTCTGAAGCTTCTTCGCGATTAAGGACTTGTTTCTACTGGAATAGTAAACAGTCGTGTCGTCGGCGAATAAGGCTAACTGGGTCGGCGGCGACCGGGGAATATCGTTGACGAATAAGCTAAATAGGAGGGGTGAGAGGACAGAGCCTTGCGGGACTCCAGCTGTGAGAGGTCGCGGGGAGGAGCGGGTTCCCTCGACTCGATATCGAAAAGAGCGGTTCGTAGTTGATCAGTAGTCGACCGGCGAGGGCGGGAGATCAAATTGAATTAAAAAAAAATCATAATTAAAGGAACTTGAAATTATAAACTCTGAATAAGAATTTATCGTACTACAATTATAATATTTGATTGCCATCTTGCAACATTATTGCGGATCTGTGCATAGAATAAATAAAAAAATCGGGATGGAAAAATAGGGGCTAATCGTATAAGAGTGAAAATTGAGAGTAATATGTTTTTTTTTATTTTAAGTCATGACAAAATAAATAAATAAATCTTGCCAAAAAAATTAAAGTTCATAATTAACAAAAAAAAAAAATAGGGGTTGATCATAAAGGGATGAAAAATCGAGAGTAACATCAGATTTTTTATTTTAATTCATGACAAAATAAAAATAAAAAAATCTTGCCAAAAAACTTAAAGTTTATAATTAACAAATAAAAAATAGGGGTTGATCGTAGAGGGGTGAAAATTTCAGAGTAATGTGAATTTTTTTATTCTAAATCATGACAAAATAAAAACAAAATTCTCGCAAAAAATTTTAAAGTTTTTAATTAGCAAATAAAAAATAAGGGTTGATCGTAGAGGGGTGAAAATGTAAGGTTGTATGTATTTTTGTATGCTTTATCATGAAAAAAAAAAACAAAAAAAATTGTCTAAAAAATTATAAATTTATATGATATAAATGGTGGTAGGACCTCTTGTGAGTCCGCACGGGTAGGTACCACCACCCTGCCTATTTCTGCCGTGAAGCAGTAATGCGTTTCGGTTTGAAGGGTGGGGTAGCCGTTGTGACTATACTGAGACCTTATATCTTAAGGTGGGTGGCGCATTTACGTTGTATATGTCTATGGGCTCCAATAACCACTTAACACCTGGTGGGCTGTGAGCTCATCCACACATCTAAGCAATAAACTATAAAAAAGTGTTACAGCGCTAAGCTGCTGTTTTATTTTACTACATTATTTAAATGACATAATATAATATTTATGAAAGTAATTGAATTCTATATTTATAACGCAGCTAATAGTTCATTTTTGAATTTACGCTTACCTAAAATATCTTTGATTAATTATGTTATTAAACAGCATGCATACAATTGTTTTCTGTAATATTTCTTAAAATATAAACAAAACGTTTCAATTTTCTCCAGAAAGCGTATTTTTAATATTTGAAATTCTCGAAATAAGAAAGTAAAAGTTTCGTTTTCAATTTGACGCAAAAGAAATTAATTGACAAACGTAAAAGCGAAGGGATCATCCGTTTCGGGTAAAATAAAACCTTTTTATAGATAGTAAACAAGAAATCGGTCAAGTTTCGAGACGAAAAATGCTATAAAATTCGTAATTTTACGCGGGAAACTCGTAAAATGTACGTATACGCAGCTACAGAGTTTATTGAGTGGAAAATTACTCGTATTTCAGAAAATTACTTCAGTTGTTCGAAGGAAGTAAGTACCTAAACAGAGGAAGGAATCATTGCCCTGTTTGTTTAACCACAGACAAACAATCACAAATGAAACATAATATATTTTGTTTCAATAATCTCATCATAACGCAATTATTACATGTCAAAATTTAAATTGTCCTCTATCATACAAGCATTTTATGGTCACAGAACAGACAAAAACTAGCGAGAAAAACTCAACTGACATACATACCTTTATACGTTCTAATATTGTTTTATTAATACGCTTCTAATAGCTTTGTATTTATGTGACGTCATCATTTTTTAAGGACATTTTCACTATCAACGTAATTTTTGCCAAAACAATAATTTTATAACTTCGCGCTAACATCCTGACTAGTATTAGAGAAAAAAAAAATAGTGCGTGTGCAATTTGGTGAACGTGGAAGAAGTGAAACTTCTTTTGCGGTGTTTTCTTTATTTTTCATCCTTAAATCAAATTCCTTTTGTAGTAGGGAATGCTGTGTATAATAAATAGAAACGACCTAGCTCCCTTTGTCCTTTCCCTTTCTCCACGGTCGAGTGGTTCGCGAGACGTTCTGTCTATTTTCTCACTCTCGCTCTTCCTAAATTATATCTTTTCTCTCTAGCCGTAACGCATCTGTCACGAGTTAAATTTTACTCTCGATCCGCCAAAAGAAGTTTCACTTCAAAAAAGTTAAAATCATTTGTTAGATCGGTTTGATTTTTCAGTTTATAAATTACATATATGATTAATTAAATAAATTCCAACGAACAATTATTTAGAGGAAGAACGGAAATATCGATAATCCGGAGCATATGCCTTATGAGCTTAATCCATCTAGGCCAATAGGAGAAAGCCAAAACAAAACTGTTAAAAATGGCATTATACAATACTGTGGCTAGTTTCGAGCCAAAAACTCGCGATTCGATTAAAAAGTGACCCTGAGATTTTGAATCGACACGAGTAATGTCAATTCAGATGTCACCTCCCTTTGTTTTTTTCGTATTCTTCCTGCTTCAAATTTAGAACTGAAAGTACTGATTCTCGGAAAACTTTGTTTTTTTCCTTTTTAATACTGACCGGAATAAAATTATTTTGGCTGTTCGGCAAATAGTCTGTTTTAGAACAAAATTAGTAATTTTGAGGTTATAGGACCACTCACTGACAACAGTCTAGTAGGATAGTGTATATCTATAATTGAGGAAGTCAAGTCCAACCATGAGACCATCACGGAATAGCAGAAAATAAATCCATTTCCAAAGAGCTTAAGTTTAAGAATTTTAGTCAGCAATAAATTTCTTCTTTGCACGCAAAAATGTTAACGGATCTATCGTATTGGTAAACTTCAAGGGAACGTTTTTATCAATCATAATCTCGAATCACAAAGGGAATAAAATCGGGCTGTGTGTGGGCGACGCGTGGCTTACGTCACAGAAATATTATCGACCGCCTCTCGAGAATGTCGACTCATTTTATACAAATCCGAATTCATATCGAGGATAATACCGCTTCCTTTGTAATTTGTTTTCCTTTGCAATTTTTTTATTTTTTTATTGCTAGATTGGTGGACTAGCTCACAGCCCACCTGGTGTTAAGTGGTTACTGGAGCCCATAGACATCTACGACGTAAATGCGCCACCAACCTTGAGATATAAGTTCTAAGGTCTCAAGTATAGTTACAATGGCTGCCCCACCCTTCAAACCGAAACGCATTACTGCTTCACAGCAGAAATAGGCAGGGCGGTGGTACCACCCGCGCGGACTCACAAGAGGTCCTACCACCAGTAATTACGCAAATTATAATGTTGCGGGTTTCATTTTTATTTCACGATGTTATTCCTTCACCGTGGAAGTCAATCGTGAACATTTATTGAGTACGTATTCCATTAGAAAAATTGGCACCCGCCTGAGATTCGAACACCGGTGCATCGCTCAACACGAATGCACCGGACGTCTTATCCCTTAGGCCACGACGACTTCAAAACTTTTTGTAATTAAGGGTGCATTTTATTTAGTACTAGCATCAACAGTTCGAAGTCACGACCAAACGCAATGGAGATTACAATTATGACTTTTTATTCGAAGCGTTCTGAATTAGACATATTCATTTAATATCTCAGATGCAATACGCTTCTTCCGTATACCCCTTGCTTCTCTGTCGTGCGAATAAAGAAATGTAAATTGGATTTGAAAAAGATGTTTATATTTCTAAGATGTTCTATTAAAGCAAAATGTGTGTTAAAAGTTTTGAAGTCGTCGTGGCCGAAAGGTTAAGATCTCCGTTGCATTCGTATCTAGCGATGCAACGGTGTTCGAATCCCGCAGGCGGGTACCATTTTTTCTAATAAAATACGTACTTTGCAAATGTTCACGATTGATTTTCACGGTGTAGGAATAACATCGTGTAATAAAAATCAAACCCGCAAAATTATAATTTGCGTAATTACTGGTGGTAGGACCTCTTGTGAGTCCGCAGGAGTAGGTATCACCACCCCGCCTGAAATATTTCTGAATAATTCGGCAGAAATAGGCAGGGCGATGGTCCCTACTCGCGCGGACTCAACAGGTCCTACCACCAGTAAGGTGTAAGCTTACAAGTAAGCTACATCTTATTTTGTTGTAATTTACTGCAAGAGGTCCTTTTTTTTTTATTGCCCTTGTAGGCAGACGAGCTTACGGCCCACCTGATGGTGAGTGGTTACCGTCGCTCATGGACTTCAGCAATGCCAGGGGCAGAGCCAAGCCGCTGCCTACCGCTTAATACTCTCCATAAACCTCGTTTGAAGAAGGACATGTCATAGCGCTCGGGAAACACCGTGGAGGGGAGCTCATTCCATAGCTGGATGGTGCGTGGCAAAAAAGATCTCTGGAAGCGCACTGTGGATGACCACAGTGGCTCCAGGTAGTATGGATGAACTCTACTCCGGTGGCTGGCGGTGCGGTGGTAAAAACGAGATGCCGGTATCATCTCGAATGATTCCTCAAACAATAATCGCTTGTTTTTACAATGGACTAATTCGTTTTTAATATTTATTATAAAGATAATATATGTACATACGTAAGTTCTTTAGGAAGCGACGCCATTAAAAACCGTTCTATTAAAATACTTTTGCGTTTCATTCTAGGTCTTATTTCAAAAGCATTTAGAGTATGTGATTGAAAATCTAGCTACGAATACTTAGCTAACAAACAAGCGCCATCTACGTCATATCCACGTCGCGATTGCCTTTCGAAGGATCATTGAACCGCGGAGTCGAGGACTCGCAGCGTGACGTCACTCCTTGACTTCAAATGGAGTTTGATTCTATTGGAACGCGTCTGTTTGTTCATTCTAAACGTTATGAAAGCACGCTTGTTTTATGTTTCTGCCGTGAAGCAGTGATGCGTTTCGGTTTGAAGGGTGGGGCAGCCGTTGTAACTATACTAAGACCTTAGAACTCATATCTCAAGGTGGGTGGCGGCCTTTTGCGTTGTAAATGTCTATGAGCTCCGGTAACCACTTAATACCAGGTGGGCTGTGAGCTCGCCGACCCGTCTATGCAACAAAAAATAAATAAATCTGAAGTATAATAAATAATAGCTGAGAATCTGGGAACAAATCAAGCACAGTCATCCGGTCCCAAGTTAGGATTCTCTGTGTTATGGATACCAGAGACTGACCTACGTACGTACATATGTCTATATACATTTAAATATATACATATATAGACAATAAACACCCAAATAAAGAGCAAATAAACCTGTCCATCACCCATGTGGGAATTGAACCCGGGACCATCGGCGCAAAAATTAGGAGCGCGAACTACTGCACCATCGAGGCAGTCCAAGTATTCCTTATAATTTTTATATTATAAGGGACACTTCAACCCTTAGAGATCGGTTGTGTTCTACACTACCTAAATACCATCTGTATTAGAATAGAAATAGCCTAGTGTATTGATTCAGTTACTTCAAAGTTTTATACATAGATGATTTGGGTGATACATTATTTAACGTCCTGAGGTGGTGGCGGGTAGCCATCATACAATACAAGAAATTTGACAGATGCCAGAATCTTGCTTACGACATTCTCAAGATAAGCTTGCATACATACAAGTTCCGAACAACAACATTTGGACCGTGGGTCTACCAAGCAATATCACGCGCTCGGTGGAAGATCTTCCTTTTGTCGTATATCTACAAGGGTATTAAGAGAAAGGCTGGATGAATCGACCCTGAGCAAGTTGCATTTTCTACGTGCTACTTGCTGCCAGGGACGGAGTTGATAGACTTACTTAAATATTAACATAGTTCTTAAGTCATTTGTAATACTAACACACTATGAGACTATGACGTCTTGAAAGAAAAGATTTTTATTTTTTTATTTCTTAGTAGCTGACCCGGCAGACTTCGTAGTGCCTCAATCGATAAATAAAATACCTAAGCTTTTGTATAAAATAAACTTAAAACAAACAAAAGGAATCCGTCCGACGGGGGACACGTCAAAGGAAAAACAAAATTGTTATTTTTATTTAATTCCGCACATTTTCATATTTATGTAACCTTTTAAACCTTCTCTGGACTTCCACAAATAATTCAAGACCAAAATTAGCCAAATCGGTCCAGCCGCTAGTGAGACTAACGAACAGCAATTCATTTATAGCAATTTATTATAGTTAGACAGATAGATTTCACTATTCGTGACAGGAAAGATCGAGGGAAAGACACCGCGCCGATGGTCGTGGTTCGATCTAATCCGCACCACACTAAAATCCCTATTCCATGAAGCCCTTCACGGGGCTAATGATCGGCAACGCTGGAAAGATATAACAAAAAAAATAAAATCCTGTCTAAAACATGATAGTCATGACCATAGTGAAGATAAGACGCGAGAAGAAACAATTAAAAAAAATAATAAAAAAACATGTAAACTCAACACTAGCCGTAATTTATAATCAATTTAATATTTAAAAAGAAGAACCAGGAAACTGAAGGATTCCCTAGCCGGTGGCATAACAAATTCCCTTTGAAGGGCTCTTTTGACTTCTTAATAATGTTTCACCCTTTTTAATTGTAACAATAAACTAGCCTGTCAGCGTAGCTTGCTTTAATTAAGGTTAGGCAAGAAAGAGACGACGCGTTTTTATCGGTTTGATTTTTTAGTTTAGCAGTGATGTTCTTAGGCAAACTTGATGTAGATCTAAGATAAACAACGCGGGGATTATACTGTCTTCTTCAACCCGTGTCCACACAATGGTGAGTGTAGGTATCTTCATATGCACACCATTATTTTCGGTCTCTTGCCTTTTTTTTATTGCTTAGATGGGTCGACGAGCTCACAGCCCACCTAAGAGGTTACTTGAGCCCACAGACATCTACGACGTAAATGCGCCGTCTTGAGATATAAGTTCTAAGGTCTCAAGTATAGTTACAACGGCTGCCCCACCCTTCAAATCGAAATGCATCACTATTTCGCGGCAGAAATAGGCAGGGCGGTGGTACCTACCCGTGTGGTCTCATAAGACGTCCTACCACCAATAAAAAAACTTTCGTGTCCAGTTATTAAAAGCTATTTTGTCCAGATAGGGTGATCCATTGATTGCTGTCTGCTTATGTTACGACGTCCAGTACGAGGTCTCCACTCCAGTACTTTTGTGCCCCAGTGATTGTAAGCGCGACGGCATGTGTGGCCATCCCACTTCCACATTGCCCGACCAATCACTTCGGTCATGTCAGTCAAACCAGGGTGGTTTGTGCGAGCTTTTTAACGTTTTCGATAGCGTAAAAGTTAACTCAAATTTGTGTGCAGTTGGAACAGCGCCCCTAGCGGCAAACGTAGGCAAACTTTCCAACTCCATACAAATTTGAGTTAACTTTTACGCTATCGAGAACGTTAAAAAACTCTCACCAAGCAAACAGTTCATCTACGGATTTTGGTATTACGCGTACCCTATCCCGTAGAGAAATACCTAAAATACCACGTAACACCCCGTTCCATGGCGTGACTTGCAGTTTGGTCATAATTTCCTTTATAAATTATATTATAACGCGTTCTATTTTTAATGGTACGCGCGTTTTGGTCCGCTAAATACGAGGCCCGACTGATTGAAGAACTTACAACAAAATGACTAACAGCCTGACTCAGAGTACGGCAACGTGAACTGTATTACCTGAGTCTTACGATTGACAGTATATTATTAAGCTACAGTGTACTTAGTTCGTTCGTTCTTTGCTCAGCGTAACCCAGTTTCGAAGTTGTTGTATTAATATCAGCTCTGTAAAATTTTGTCGCGATGAAGGTAGATCGTTGGACGCTTTGAGTTTCCTACGTCACACAACTATCTTCATCTAGAGCACCCATCGCGACTTGATCTTCCCCGCACCTCTTTCCGTATTGACTTACCGTACAAACAGGGTGTTCGTACGTAAAGTCTCGGGTCAATCATAACAAGCCAGCGTCGGTACACACACAGTTAAAGCCAGGCAGCGATCGATAACGGACGTGTTCTCGAATTACGTTAAACATATTATTTACGGAGTTGGTTATATCGTCAGTTGACTAGATTAAAGTCAAACGAGAATTAATGTAATAAAGCTTAAATGTTGAACGAGATTTGATTAGATAATGGTGTATTGGGAGTATCATAATCAAAATGATATACTAGTCCCAAGTTTTTTTTTTTTATTGCTTTGATGTGTGGACGAGCTCACAGCCCACCTGATGTTAAGTGGTTACTGGAGCCCATAGACATCCACAACGTAGACGCGCCACCCACCTTGAGATACAAGTTCCAAAGTCTCAGTATAGTTACAACGGCTGCCCCACCCCTCAAACCGAAACGCATCACCGCTTCACGGCAGAAATAAGCAGGGCGGTGGTACCTATCCGCGCGGACTCACAAGTGGTCCTACCACCAGTAATTACGCAAATTATAATTTTGCGGGTTTGATTTTCACTACACGATGGAAGTGAATCGTGAACATTTGTTGAGTACATATTTCATTAGAAAAATTGGTACCCGCCTGCGGGATTCGAACACCGGTGCATCGCTTCAAAACGAATGCACCGGACGTCCCATCTTTTAGGCCATGACGACTTCATACGACTTCACGATATAATAATCATTGAGAGATATTTAAATAGCGTAGCAATGGTGTAGCCAGGATTAAGAAACTGCGACCAGACGTAGCGTGGTATTGCGTAGCATGCTGTATGATATTTAATAATGAAAACAGGAAGTCAAATCAAAATGTTATACGTATCTAAAAATATTGTAATCACTAGCTTTTGTCCGCGACTTCGTCCGCGTGGAATAGTTAACAAATAATGCTTTATTTTAGAATAAATTTGGTTAGCATAAAAAACGTTTTTTTTTTTATTTATTGCTTAGGTGAGTGGACGAGCTCACAGCCCACCTGGTGTTAAGTGGTTACTGGAGCCCATAGACATCTACAACGTAAATGCGCCACCCATCTTGAGATATAAGTTCTAAGGGTCTCAATTATAGTTACAACGGCTGCCCCACCCTTCAAACCGAAACGCATTACTGCTTCACGGCAGAAATAGGCAGGGTGGTGNCACCTGGTGTTAAGTGGTTACTGGAGCCCATAGACATCTACAACGTAAATGCGCCACCCATCTTGAGATATAAGTTCTAAGGGTCTCAATTATAGTTACAACGGCTGCCCCACCCTTCAAACCGAAACGCATTACTGCTTCACGGCAGAAATAGGCAGGGTGGTGGTACCTACCCGTGCGGACTCACAAGAGGTCCTACCACCAGTAAAAATTATAGCTATAGTTATAGTTATAGTGAGCTAACCTTAACATATAGACATATGCTGTCGCGGACTTTTTTTAGATCTTTTAATGGGGAACAATTCTGTCATACATTATTTTAGCGAAGCTTTAACCGTTTCTGCAGCGCATGCCGCGGAAGCTCTCAAGAGGGAAAAAAACCCCGAATTTGAAACATTATTTATTGGTGCTCCGCTTGTGTTGGTCTTAGCGTGATGTTGTATAGCCTTTCTCAATAAATGGGCTATCTAACACTGAAAGAATTTTTAAAATCGGACCAGTAGTTTCTGGGATTAGCGCGTTCAAACAAACAAACTCTACAGCTTTTTGACTAGCGTAGCAATGGTGTAGCGAAGGCTTGGAAACTACGACCAGACGTAGCGTGGTATAGCGTAGCATGCTGTTTGAATTTAACAGCGAAAACAGGCGGTTTCAATACAAGAGGGTAGACAGAGATATTTTGCTTATTTTAGATGAGCGTTAGAGGCTAAAAATGTCGAATAATGACCGCCGGAAGATGTAGTGTGAGTAAGCTACAAAGTGGACTGATGATCTGATGACGGGCGCGGGAATGCGGACAGCGTAGGATCGGTCATTATGGCGGATTTCGAGGGTTACGTTCAGCAGTGCACGACTATAGGATGATGTCAAGATTCGGAGTTATTACGTGTATTAGAGATAAACACACAAGGGAGCCAGTGTGTTATGCAAGAACATCCGGGTGATGGAAGGCCGGCTATCCTCGACCCGCGCTGGTTCTGACCAAGAGGCGTATTCCGTTGGATAACCCCCTCTAACCGGCGCCATCTATATGGGCTTCAGATAGCCTGCCGACTGAGAAGACCGGTGGTCGTGGCGCCGATGACCGCCGGTCCGGCAACTCGAGGGGGGGGGGGGAGTGATGGGAAAGATGTGCACTAAGCACTTTCCCCCCTTTGCCTTTTCATGAGTTGTGTCTCATGCGAGGTTTGGACGTTGGTTGTTGAGTGACAGGAGGTTAATACTAATAGAATAAAGCTGAAGAGTTTGTTTGTTTGTTTGTTTGTTTGTTTGTTTGTTTGAACGCGCTAATCTCAGGAACTACTGGTCCGATTTGAAAAATTCTTTTAGTGTCAGATAGCTCATTTATTGAGGAAAGCTATAGGCTATATAAAATCATGCTAAGACAATTATAGATTTTTCTGGATTTCTTCAGGATCTCATCATCAGATCATAATGATTACAGGACCATTCGGCAAGTCTACCCTTTTGAACAAAAAAAAAAGAAAAAAGAATTATCAGAACCGGTTCTAGCATTCTCGGGAAATCGGTGAACATACATAGATAAAAAATTATGGTCGAATTGATAATTTCCTCTTTTGAAGTCGGTTAAAAAGCGTGATTTTAGTACCCTAAATAGCTCCTTAACATTCTATTATTCAAAAATACTTTCACTTTCTACGTAAATGAAGTCGCGGGTAAAATTTAGCGTTATGCCAAAGTAACTATTCCACGCGGACGGAGTCGCGGGCAAAAGCTACTTTATGCCCTCTGTTACTCTTTTTATTGTGTCCCTTGGATAATTAAACTAAAGTTTTCTTATTTTATTTCGCACTAGCGGCCTGCTCCGGCTCCGCTCGGGTCTTTAAAATATTTTTTCAACGATATTTGCCGTTGTTTTGTTTTAAAAATAAAAGAACACTTATTGCGGCATAACTGTAATAGTTAGACATATGCTGGCGCGGCACTTTTTGTAAATAATAATGTGTTCTACAAAGTTGTAGTACATTATTTTATTCTATCATCAATAGTTTTTGCAGGGCACGCGATTTAAAGAATGTTTTAGGTAACTTTAGATATCTAGATTATATAGCCTTGTCACTCGGGAATAGTGTAGCTTCCAAACAGTGAAAGAATTTTTCAAATCGGTTCAGAAGTTTCGGAGCCTATTCAATAAAAGCAAACAAACAAATCTTTCCTCTTTATAATATTAGTATACTTAGTCAGGCCATAAATACTGTTACAATTAAAAATAAAAATAAAATCTATTGCAAATAACATTTATTATTTTTACAGTGTGTTAGTTTAATACATAAATATAAAACAATTTAAAGTATAAAAGGCTTATTCGAAGTGGTCTCCATTGGCTGCAATACAGTCCTTTAAACGTTGAGACCAGTTATCAATAGAAGCACGCACTCTTTCCATGGGAAAAATTTTCACTGCCAATCGTACGGATTGTTTTAGGGACTCCAAATTATCATGGCGTTTAGAGCAAGCCGTACTCTCTAAAACTGACCATAAATCGTAATCCAGCGGATTAAGATCGGGACTAGACGACGGCCAGTCTTCAGCTCTGATGAAGTCCGAAACGTTCGTTTCCAACAAAGTCTGCGTAGACCGAGCTTTATGACCTGGCACCGAGTCTTGCTGGAAGGACCATTCTTGATTATTGAACATGGTGTTGTTAAGGGGCTTCACTACCTTCTCAAGAATGGTATCTTGATACACTTGTGCCGATGTTTTGATACCCTTTTCACAAAAGTATGGCTCAGTCACTCCTTCATAGCTAATACCCCACCAAACCATCACTGAAGTCGGAGTGTCCGCGTTGCACTCTGTCGACTAATTGGGAAGCTTCCTTAGAGCTTTGAGCATAAATACGGTCGTTTTGTTTGTTAAAATGTTGCTCAATTGTAAAAAATTTCTCATCCGTAAACAAAAAAATTCTATGACCTCCCTTTGCGTACCGCTTCAGTAGTTGTTTCGATTTTACCACCCTATTCTCTTTTGAATTATCAGTTAAGAAATAACCATTACGTCTCTTATAGGCTGCAAGTCCAAAGTCATCTTTTAAAATACGCGACATGGTTCTAGGATCTTCATCTCCCGAGATAATTTATTTTGCTTTCGGACAGGATTTCTTCGAATTCTTTCCCTTACTGCTTTTTCGTACGAACACTACGTGGACGGCCAGATCTTTTTCTGTCACGAACAGAGAAGGTCTCATTGCACCTATTAATAGCCCGGTACACAAACATTTTACTAATACCAAGCGTATGGAGAGTTTTAAAAATTGCATTTGGCTCCATACCTGCTTTGTGTAATGCAATCACAGCGATTCGGTTCTCTTTATCACCCCACTCCATTTTAATATCGAAAAATATTGTACAATGTATTGGCGCCAAAATGAGAAAACTCAATGAGCAATCATATAAAAATGACAGATTCCAAATTCAAATGTAATATTTTGTTTATTTTTAATTGTAACAGAATTTATGGCCAGACGAAGTAGATACACGCCAACCGTGTAGCATTTTGTAATTGCGTGTACAAATACATCGGCAATTATGGAAACATTAAAAATAAACACGAGATTGGGCCGTAGCTATTTAATCCGTGACCGAGGCCTAATTAATGTTTCCTATTCGAGCCCATTACGTTGGACGCGTACGGTAGAAAACCGAAAATAAATCAAACAATATTTTGCTTACATTAAACAACAACAAGAATTAAAAAGTTTGTTAGCGGAATTGTTTCGAAGGTTGATTTATTCAGGATACATTGAAATTGTAATTTGACGTGTGGGCTGGAGGGCAGCTATTTTTTTTTAATGTTTAGTTTATGTTTCGAGTTTGCTACTAAAGGGTTATATATGAGTCGTCTATTATCAAAGGCGGCAATCTGTACATTTGGACAATTTTTTTTTATTGATATGTCAATACAGATTTATTTGAATATAATCGTCTCCTTCAAAGAATACGGTTCAAAACCTGCATTAAATAAAGGTTAATAGTTAACCTGTTATTTATCTAAGATGTCGTTCCGAAGAGTTTTGTGACTGCCAATGGAATACAAAGTCAATAATTCGTTTTTCNTTTGAATATAATCGTCTCCTTCAAAGAATACGGTTCAAAACCTGCATTAAATAAAGGTTAATAGTTAACCTGTTATTTATCTAAGATGTCGTTCCGAAGAGTTTTGTGACTGCCAATGGAATACAAAGTCAATAATTCGTTTTTCTGATTTACCAATCATTGTCCAAAAGTCAGATTGCCGGCTTTGATAATAGTCGACTCATGTGTATCTTTATAGTTATATAAAAATGAATTGATGTTCGTTAGTCTCGCTAAAACTCGAGAACGGCTGGACCGATTTGGCTAATTTTGGTCTTGAATTATTCGTGGAAGTCCAGAGAAGGTTTAAAATGTAGATAAATATGAAAATGCTCGGAATTAATCAAAAATAATAATTTTGTTTTTCCTTTGATGTGTCCCCCGTCGGACGGATTCCTTTTGTTTGTTTTAAGTTTATTTTATACAAAAGCTTAGGTCTTTTATTTATCGATTGAGGCACTACGAAGTCTCCCGGGTCAGCTAGTCTTATATAAAAGTAATCTACAAATAAATTGTACACGACAAAATGCGAAATTATCATAATATTCAAAACGTTTCGAAATCCCTCCCTATTTATATCGCAACAAGATGAATCCGGGATACCGTCGTAGTCCCGGCGAACCCTTCTAATCTATTTACGTCGTCCACGATATTGTCGACCATTGAGACGATTACTTGACATTCGTTTGTCGATTTCAAATCGAGTTTGCCTTTTTGTGTGTGTGTGTGTGTGTATTTTTTTTAATCTTATTGATTTTTTCCGTAGGTTTTGTAACCGGAAAATACTGGTATGATACTGGCATCAGGTCAAGTTGCAAGGTTGTCTGTTTGTTTACTGCGAATCTAATGTGTGTTCCATTTTGGAAGTCGTCGTGGCCTAAAGGATAAGACGTCCGTCCGGTGCATTTGTATGTAGCAATGCACCGGTGTTCGAATCCCGCAGGCGTGTACCAATTTTTCTAATGAATTACGTACTTACCAAATGTCCACGATTGACTTCCACGGTGAAGGAATAACATCTATACTAATATTATAAAGAGGAAAGATTTGTTTGTTTGTTTGTTTGTTTCGAATAGGCTCCAAAACTACTGGACCGATTTGAAAAATTCTTTTTCCATTAGAAGCCGACATTGTCCCTGACGAACATAGGCTACTTTTTTTTTATTTTTTTTTATTTTTTTATTTTTGGTTTCATGTGTGTTTTAATGTTTCCGACGCGAAGCGAGGGCGGGTCGCTAGTCGTGTAATAAAAATCAAACCCGCAAAATTATAATTTTCGTAATTACTGGTGGTAGAACCTCTTGTGAGTCCGCACGGGTAGGTACCACCACCCCGCCTATTTCTGCCGTGAAGCAGTAATGCGTTTCGGTTTGAAGGATGGGGTAGCCGTTGTAACTATACTGAGACCTTAGAACTTATATCTCAAGGTGGGTGGCGCATTTATATTGTAGATGTGTGTGGGCTCCAGTAACCACTTAACACCGGGTGGGCTGTGAGCTCGTCCACCCATCTAAGCAATAAAAAAAAAGAATGCGTCAAATTCGAATTCAACATACCTTCTTAAAAATTCGTAATTCTTTAACATCGGATCAGCTCTAAGCTCAATTGAGAATAATTTAAAACAAAGAATGTATCTCTGTGCTTAGTGTGAGTTTTTTAAATTCTTTTCAATTCGTTTGTCGCTAGGGACGCTGTTCCAACTCCATACAAATTTTATTAGTTCACTATTACGCAATCTAGAAGTTAAAGAACTCGCACTAAATAAACAGAGATTATTTTTTTTTTTTTTCCCACAGGGCAAAATCGCCGGATCCCCACCCGCACGGCAGGTGGAGTATGTGGGAGCAGAGGATAGTTGAGGTTTGACAACCACCACCCACTATATATTGGCCGTATGTTAGTCTGTGTACAAAGGCAAAAAGGATGATTTTTACTTTCAAACTCTAACTTTTACGCGTTTACATCGTTATTCCTTGCTTCTCGTTAAATCACTATGTCCTACGTTTAATTTGCATTTTACGGTTTTCGTGGTCATCACGGACGACGTCTGGCCAATGACACCTACGATTCTCAGTTTAAAAACTAAACGCGATATTAAACCGTATAAAATATTGTGTCTATGACTAACAGAGACAGAAGATAATATTTTGTAACTCTTTCAAAAATAATTTCGTTGTTTATATGTATGTATATTAGCTTCACTTGTATGTATGTTTGTAACTGACTCCTTTAGTCGCGATTTTGATCCATTTTAAACTGCCAGATTTCATTCAAATTTTGTAGATATATCGAGGACCGATGACAATACACTAATTTGATAAGATTATTCCATTATTCAATTTGCAAAATATTTTTTTTGCCAATTTATATAATTTTTATGTATAGTCGATAAGGCAGGGATTGGTGTTAAAGTACTTAATAGTTTTAAAAATACGCTTTTATAGAAAATTTTACTTAAAAATGAAAAAAAAAGTTGTTTAAAAAAACTAAAAAACACGCTTTATATAAAATTCAACTAAAAAATAGAAAATAAATTTTAATAAATTTAAATTGAAAATAGTGTAAAATTTATTTTATTTAAAAAAAAGCGTGAGGTGCTTTTTAAGATATTATTGAAATAATAATTCTTCTACTCATATCTGTCAGAAAAATATTTGTAACTAATAACACCTTGCACCCCATGCTTTTTTTACCATAAAATATATTTTACATTTAAATTTATTAAAATTTATTTTCTATTTCTTAGTTGAATTTTATATAAAGCGTGTTTTTTTAGTTTTTTTAAACTATTATTTTTAGATGGAAAACCTAAAGAAATGAAAATCGGTAAAATACACGCGACAATTTTCCGTCCGCGGCGAGACTCCAATCAACCGTAAAAGCTCAACGCTACATAGGCGCGTAGAGAGGCTCGTGAAAGCCCCCGCATTCGGGTAGTAAATTCATATTTTATGTCGCTTTCATTTTCCCTTGAAAGAAGTTCTTCGCTATGAAGAAAAGGTATATATCTTTCTATTGGGTACACTAGTTGACAATTTTATAAGAGAACTAGCGACCCGCCCTCGCTTCGCTTCGGAAACTGTAATTTATTATTGATTTCTCCATTATTTAATGGATGTTATTATACATATAAACCTTCTTCTTCAATCACTCTATCTATTAAAAAAAACTGCATCAAAATCCGTTGCGTAGTTTTAAAGATTTAAGCATACATAGGGATATAGGGATAGAGAAAGCGACTTTGTTTAATACTATGTAGTGAATTGAAGCTATAACTTTGTACACGTGCCGGAGTTTTTTTCTTTGCGGCCTACCTATTGCTAAGTGGGTAGCAGAGCCCATGGACATCAACAAGGTAAAAGCCACCGCCCGACTGGAGACTCGATTTCTAAGTCTCAGTTCTGTAGTAGAACTGTTGCCCGTCTTTCAAATCGGAATGCTTTGCTACCGAATTAGTGAAGGCTATCTTATAGGCTTTACCTATAAGCCTTTATAAGTGGCTTTGTATAAGCATGGCATGGTAAACGACTTCTACTTCTAAGTGAAGTCATCGTGGCCTAAAAGTTAAGACGTCCGGTGCATACGTATCTTGCGACGCAACAGTGTTCGAATCCCGCAGGCAGGTACCAATTTCTCTAATCAAATACGTACTTAACAAATGTTCACGATTGACTTCCACGGTGAAGAAATAACATCGTGTAATAAAAATCAAACCCGCAAAATTACAATTTGCGCGATTACTGGTGGTAAGGCCTCTTATGAGTCCGCACGGGTAGGTACCACCACCCTGCCTATTTCTGCCGTGAAGCAGTAATGCGTTTCGGTTTGAAGGGCGGGGCAGCCGTTGTAACTATACTGAGACCTTAGAACTTATATCTCAAGGTGGGTGGCGCATTTGAGTTGTAGATGTCTATGTGGGCTCCAGTAACCACTTTACACCAGGTGGGTTGTGAGCTCGTCCACCCAATTAAGCAATAAAAAATAAATAAATAAAAACGTATCAATTGTGAAATGCTTAAATACGACAGCGAATATGGAATTTTACTTTGCCGCTAGTAATGATGTCAGAGTCTAGCCGGACTGGCACCGTGCTGTGACGTCATGACTATTAGTTTTATTGGCTGACGTCCAACTGGCTAGTAGGTAGGATAAGGTGTTTAGTTATATAGTTGACCGTAATAGAAAAGGTTACGAAATTTACATAAAGTCATCATGATCTAAAAGATAAGGTATCCGGTAAGTGTACTCGTATCGAACGATGCGACAGTGTCAGGGTTCGAATCCCGCAGACATGTAAAATTTTTGAAACGAAAAACATACTTAACACGTTTTCACGAAAGGCCTTCACGATGAAGGAATGACGTCGTATCTTCTTATCAGCCCACAGACGCCCACTTCTGGACATAGGCCTCCCCCAAGCCTCGCCACAAAGACCGGTAAAGGGTAAACTCAAATCCACAAAAACATTATTTACCGAAATTCGTGATGTTTGTTGTAACTATACTTGAGACCTTAGAGCTTATATCTCGAGGTGGGTGGCGCATTTACGTTGTAGATGTCTATGGGCTCCAGTAGCCACTTAACACTAGGTGGCCTGTGAGCTCATTCACTCATCTTAGCAATAAAAATAAAATAATAAAAACTGTACTAATATATAAATCTACAGTGGTTTTTACGGATGTTCCGATATAACTACTGAACAATGCATCCGATTGACTTGAAACTTGGTATCCATGTAGAAAATACATGTACCTAATGGATAGGCTAATATTTATATGAGTTTAATCTCTAATAATAATGACAATAAATAATAAGGTTAATTTTAAAAGCGCAGCGAAACGGGCGATTACGTCTAGGAATTAATATTGTTAACATTTATATTGTTCAAATTAAGACAATTTTCGGATTGCCAAATGGCAACACCGTTGGTGGGAGCAATGGCAGTAGTGGAGACGAGACATAATAAAAAAGACGGTAGTCTGGACAAAACGGGAGAACACGCCGTGTATTCTGTAGTGAGCACATACCTAAAGATTGTACAAGTGGAATTACAAATAAATCTATATATTAATACGTGAAGCAAAAACTTTGTATCCCTTTTTACGAAAATTGCGCGAACGGAGGAGTATGAAGTTTTCCACACTTATAGAGAATATAGAGAAGAAGTGCACAATGCTAATATTTTTTTAAAAGAATGCATAAAAGATACATTTAATCAATAAAGAAAACACACTACCATGTATATTTGACACACACACGCATGCATACTATTTGTTTATTGTCAAACTTTTCTTTGCAATCTGTCAGTTATAGTCTGTCAAATTGAGAATAGATTAAATATTGTTTTATCTTTATTAATATTTGTCTAAAGTGTAGACGTGCCGAAATCTGTGATTAAAGAAGTATAATAGTCTTTGACAATAGAATTTTAATAGTGTACAAACTTATAATTTCCATTAGGTAGTTATAGTCGAATTTCGACTACCAGGGGACCACTTTTTAATACAGAATCAAGTGAACTATTAAGCAATTTCTACAACTAACTGTCAACAAAACAAAAATTAATTTAGAAAAAGTGAAAAACTACACATAAACAATGTTAATAGGCCAAACGAATTTTACGTAAATAACAAAAGAATTAACAAAATACTTCAGCGTGAATTGGTCTCAATAAACGCTACACGGGTCAATTACCTCATTACCGCAATTAGTTCTCATTAACTTAGTTTGTGTTTTGTTCCGTCTAAAAGTCTAAAACAATCTAATTTCCGTGAACGAATGTTTTTATGAGTATTTAAACAACGATTATACTTCACGCTTGACACGTTAGTAGTATATTTAATCAAACTAATTCTACATTTTCTACGTTATGACTGTCGGTACTTGAACCATTGTACCATGGTTCACTTGCGGACTAAATAATTCTTCTCCTTCTCAGTCGTGTCACTCATCACAGAGTGGTTGTGATCGTCATGTAGTGTTGGAAGGGGCAGACTTGATGCGTCTCACGATGTCGCGCCATCTCTCCTCCATCTCTTCGCTTGCGGCGAAGGGTTTGACGAGTAAATTAACCCATAGACACAGCCCACTGAGTTTTTCGCCGGATCTTCTCAGTGGGTCACGTTTCCGATCCGGTGGTAGATTCTGCGAAGCACTGCTCTTGCTAAAACTAGTGTTAGCAACTCTCCGGTTTGAGCCCCGTGAGCTCACCTACAAACGTTAGGGCGAAGCTGAAATAGCCTCTCAAGGCTATCAGCATAGGTAGGAAAATATATATGACGGAGGTGAAACGCTGAAGGAATGTTTTTAAAAAGTGTGACGTCAGCATTGTTGACGTCACGGTCATTAAGTTCTCGATGATGACTCATGTTTAGGCTTCCAAAACAAAAGTTCACGAGAACTGCGTATATTGCACGAGAAGCATAACAACGTTACAGAGAGATCCGAACTGTACTACGGCTCGGACACGAATGAATCAACGCTAGACAGCACGGCCGTATTTATAGGACTTCGTACACGTCAGCGTGTTTACAAGTATTAAACACGTGAGCGTGTTTACAAGTATTAAACACGTGAGCGTGTTTACAAGATTTTAAAGTATTGAAATTACAATAAAAGGGACTGTTTAACATCAATTTCTTATCACAGAGTAATTAGTTGATGATCAGTAGGTAAATAGTCATATTTGCGCCGACACGGCCATACTGACAGGCGGTGCGTGCTCTGCACCGGCCTTATTGATTCTCGTAGGTTTTTCTTTGATTCTCATTGACCTGTAGGAATAAAAAGTTTCTCTGAGTAGCGCATCTGTTATACTTGCGTTACTTGTAACTATGAAGGTTTGAGACTTATTAATGCGATTTGATCGTAGGGTTCTCGGAGGGTATCGTAGGGTTCTCGGAGGGTATCGTAGGGTTCTCGGAGGGTATCGTAGGGTTCTCGGAGGGTATCGTAGGGTTCTCGG